>CM050938.1:34303784-34693784 GCA_027789145.1 Solanum arcanum
TAATATTTTCAATTTATTTATATCTGCATAACAGATGACAATTTGAAGTTACCATTCACGATGATACTCATTTGGCGACAACAACAATTTCAGACAAAATTGGAGATGAACTGCTATCTCTCACAGCGTAGAAATTTATGATATATGTTGCACCAAGGTAAAATATTGTACAACTTTTTAAATGATTATCAAAACAATACACTATGCTTTCTTACTTCTTACATAAAAAATTTATCTAGCATAGTTTCCTTTGATCTTCCAAAAAACAACTGTTATCACTCATATCTACGCAATACAAACTGGTGGGGAAGACACTCATTACCCCAATAAAAAAGGTTCCGCAAAATATTAGTGATTGCCATTATATCAATCACCAATAAAGATATCGTTAGAAATCAATGATTGTCGCTCACTGCACCAGCTATCCCTGAAAGTAGCAAATGTAAGCTGAAATAGCTTATGACAAAGTAAGACTGAAAGGTACCTGCTCCTACACTTGAATTGATGTAATCTTTATCTAAATTTTTAGAACATAACTTATACAATCAAGGAACATGTATTCATTCCTAAATATGATGGTTATTTTGAGGTAGACTCTTTTGTTCTTGAGGTTTTCTCTAATTATTCAAAGTATAACTTGTTTGAAATGCACTTACTGATTTATCAACTTTTCATTTTTCTACTGAGTTTCTGGTCAGTCAAGTGTTGACAATGGATTAGGCTTGATCTCCCTTCTCAATGTTCGAATGAACAATCCAAGCAAAATTATGTTCATTTATCAACATTATTTTCCAAATAGCAGATGTCCGTCTAACATTTTCTCATTTTGGTTACCTGTGAAGTATGTACCATCTTTTTACAATATGGTTGACATGTTGATGTCGTACATTTTTTATGTTGATGACATAAACTTTTGTTGCCTACTTTTGAAAACAGTTGGTCATATTCTCTACAACATCAGGCCTAAAGTGTTCACAATATACTTAGATCTTGCATGCTCTAGTGACCGGTCCATAATTAACTTAGTATCATTCCTCTTTAATCCTTGCTGACAATATCTCCCTTGACTAGAGGCAATTTGAAAGTTCTACCTAGACATAATGCAACCTCTCTTCTTCGTATATGTTACATTCTTCTATAGACATGAATTTTAAATAAAAAGGTGTCTTGTTTTGTTTATGAAACAACTAAACAAACCATAGAATGAACAAAGGAACCCCTCCATTCATAACCCAATAGACTTTATAAACAGTAAGGAATAAATCTCAGACTTATCATGTCTCGAATTGCTTAGAGAATAATAGAATGAATTACATTTTTAATACTAAACTAAACCTGCCACAATCCGATTATTGCATACAAATGCAACTTTTGTGGAATAGAGAAATTGTGGTAATTAAGATGCATGAATAACTAAATATTTCACTTAGTCCTAAAGTTATTTTCTCTCTTCTTCCATAGGTACTTCTTGGCAAGAACTGACCAGCATGGGAGGACAATCAAAGGGTGACTTATGTAAATACTACAAAAGTAAATTTTCTTATGTAAATAACGTAGCCACAAACCATTGGCAACCATATATATAATAATTATGTATATACCTACAAACGATTTTCAATGTGCAAAGTGTGCATGCACATTTAGCTCAAAAAAATCTTTTGACGCAGGCACGAGCTTCTCTGCCTAGTACTTCATATACAAGGACTAAAGAGTAATAAAGTTAAGTGAAGTAATATTGGGTAACCAAAGTTACTCGTTTCTAATACTTGTTTTACATTTTTATTCTATATGCATAATATTAACATATTTTCGTGATTTTTTTTTATTCCATATGCATAATATTAACATATCCACAAAATTATCTATGCATAAATACTAATGAATCTATTTCTTTGTATTATTTGTTCATAATTTTATTACATTTTTTAAAAAAAAAATCATAAACAAAAAGAGTATTTTTCTAATTTATCTTTTAATTTTTTGAATTATTTTTTCGTTTACTTTTTACTTATCACATTTGAACTTGTCATATTCATTTAAGAAAACAATTATTAACATGACTGTTGAAGCGTATCTTTAATAATTTACCATGCAATCCTTTTAGTACTTTTTCGGTTATTTTTTTATTTATCACATTTGAACTTCACGTATTTATTAAGAAAATAATGATTGGCATGACTATTTTACTACATTAACCCTAATAAGTAATAATTGATGTTAGTATTGTTGATATTTTGAATATATAAAAGTCTTAAATTGAATAAACTGCTCATGAATGAACATAATTCTTATAAAAAGTCACTTTTTTTAAATCGAAAAAAAGACCTTTTATACAAAAAATCATTTGGTTATGAAAGAACACAACTCTTATGAAAAGTCATACATTCATGATAGAACATAACTCTTATGAAAAGTCATCTCTTATGTTCTATAAATATAAAGTCACTCTATAAGTTGTCTAAGAAAAATATGCATGTATAAATAAAAGATTTTATATTTGTTTGTATTTTTCAAATATGTATACAGACAACATCTCTTTAAAGAAAGTGTTTTTATACGCCTCAAAGTCATCTTCTTCGTCAATTATATTTCCTATTATTTTTTCTAACAAGTATTAAATCTTGGAAACTAATCTAGAAAATAAGTAATTAATTTTAAGGATAAATTGTTACTGAAATTTGAACTCTTTATTTTATAGTAGATCAAACACTTAATGAAAACTAGGAAAATTCCAATCGAATGAATTCAATTTAATAAACATTATTTGAATTAATTGAATTGCAATTATCTTCATTTATACAAGGCCTATGCTTGCACGGGTTTATCATCCTCTAGTATCAATAAATACATCGACAACAACTATTGATGTCTTCTAATGGACCAATGGCTTTTTTCTATTCTTACATATTGATATTATACTTTTTACTCTAATTTATTTATTTGTATTATATATCGTATTATAGAATAGTGAATGTTTACCTAAGAATTGGTTGGTTAATTGATACTTGTCATCTTCCTTCAATTTTCTTAAAATGTTGAAAAGTTAAGGGTCACTTGGTAAATTAATTAATTTATTCATGTTCTTCAATTTCTTCCATTTCTGTTTAGTACTTTATGTACATTGTCTTTTTTAACTAAAATAGAACGTTTATTATCTCGCTAAAATTCTATCTGAGACTTGCCTAACATAAATTCTTTAAGCTATTTCAATAAAATCTCATTGAAGTTTTTTCACAATTGACTTATTCATAATGATCTTATGAATTGTTAGAATGAATTTTTATTAATTTGAGCAAAAGAGTAAAAGTACAAGATATGTCACACATACAATATGTCACACGCTCATATATATATATATATATATATATATATATATATATATATATATCAAGAAAATTAATAATAATATATTTGTCGTAAAGTAAAATTAATAACATTATGTTATACCTTATTCACATATAACATATCTACTAAGGTGTGCAATTGATGGTGATTATGTTGTAGCATAAGTTGAATTTGTTTGATTAATTAAACATATTATGTATATGTTGCAACATATTCTATATCTATTTCAGAGTGAATTTAAGCGTCATTCTTTAATATATGTTTTTTCTATATTTTAAATGATTAATTACTATAAATAAATAAAAGTTATTATATTTTAATAACTAATGTGTCCAAACCTAAATGTGAACCTATTCAATTTATATATTTGATTCATCTTCTTGTAATAGTAAATTTATTTTTTTTGAAATTTTAAATACGTCTACTTGAGATATGAATATGAATAATTAGATAATCGTAAGTGTGTATCATTTACCTATGAACACCAAAATGTCGTCTTTAATTTGGGCAGGAGGGAGTACCATTTTTCTCAATTTTACTTGTTCGGACTGGGTTTATAAATGAGTTGAGAAAATAGCCTAATTTTTTAATAAATTTTTATATATTTTAAACAATGAATTGCTATAAGCTAATAAAAGTTACTATATTTTAATAATTAATGTGTCCAAATTTAAATGTAAATCAATATCATTAATATATTAGATCCATCTTTTCATAACAGTAAACTCAACCTCTCAAATTCTGAATACCCATATTTGAGATATGAATATGAGTTTAGATAATCCAAAGTGTGCATCATTTGCTCATGAACACCAAAATACTGCCTTTAATTTGGGTTGGAGAGAGTATCATTTTTGCTGGTTTAGACTTGTATATCACAAATGAGTTGAGAAAATAATGTAATTTACTATAAATAAATAAAAAGTATTATAATTTAATAATTAACGTGTCCAAACCTAAAGTTCAACCTATCCAATTTATGTATTAGATTCATCTTTTCGTGATAATGAACTCAACATCTTAAATTTTGAATACGTCTATTTAAGATTTAAATCTGAATTATTTAGATAATTCAATCATGAGCACCAAACGACGCCTTTAATTTGGGTTGGAGGGAGTACCATTGTTGTCAATTTTACTTGTTTAGGCTTAAGTATCGCAAATGAGTTGAGAAAATAACGTAATTTTTAAATATTTTTTATATATATATTTTAGATGATTAATTACTATAAATAAATAAAATTATTATATTTTAATAATTAATGTGTTCAAACCTAAAGGTGAACTTATTAATTTATGTGTTAGATCCATTTTTCGTAACAGTGAATTTAATCTCTCAAAATTTTAAATACCTTATTTGAAATACGAATCTGAATAGTCTAGCTAACCCAAAGTGTGTATCTTTTGCTCATAAACACCAAAACACCGCATTTAATTAATTTGGGTTGGAGAGAGTATCATTTTTGTTAATTTTTACTCGTTTAGACTTAGGTATCACAAATGAGTTTGAGAAAATAGCCAAATCCCCTCACCCACAAACCTCCACCTCCACCTCCAAATCTATTAGTCAATTTCTAACTATGCATCGTATACTTAATGGAAAATATTTTATTAGTGAAATATATACCCTTTAAAATGTCACACCCTAATTTGTATTATGTAGTGATTTGCACACGCCCTTGCCACCTAGTATATTACTCGTTCCGTCTCATTGTATATGTCAATCTTTTCTATAAATAGATGGATCACAATACTTGTCATTTATAAAATTTATGTATAAATTATCATATTTTGCCTATTATATTCTTAATAGAGTAGTTAATAAATCTTGAAAATGTATTCATCATTTATTATAAAGTTGATTTAAGAAAACATTAAACAAGGATAGATTGGTAAAATTACATCATTTCTTAATGCAAGTATAAAAAGTACAAAGGTGACTGCGGGAGTATTTTTTAATTTAAAAAATGATTATTCTTTTTCTTTATTCTATTTTTATTTTATATTTTTTCTTCTTTTCTATGACATTTCAAAGACTTTTTGTCATTATAATGAATTTTTTTATTTGTGACCTTAAGTTTGGGATGATTATGTTTTTTCGATAATTTTTAACTTTGTACATTGTTGTATCAATTTGAAGTATTTGGACCCTTTTCAAAATCACTTTTTGAGTTTTATATCATTGAATATTTAGTGACTTAAAAAAAATTAATTTCTTAATCTGAATTAAAATAATTTCACTAGAGATATTTCATCGACAATCATAAAAAGAAATTGGAGCTATAAAATTGGTGCATGCATTGGGACTTATTTTTTCATGAAAAATTGATAATTTAGTCAATCTTGAATATTCAGATCTACATTTAATGAATTTTCTTTTACCAGAACACCGTTAGAGTTTGGAAAACTGAAAGATTTAAAATATATTTGGATAAGAAATACGACTTTAATCGAGGAAACCTCGAAAGTTTTGAAAATTTCAATGTTTTGAACATAATGATTTGACTTACAACAATCTGAAAAGACAAATTTCATCTAGATTGTTTATGTTAATTATTTTGACATTGATGTACTTGTACAATAAATAATTTTTGGGACTGATCTGAATATGAGTTTCTTCAATTTTGCGCGTTTTGTTTCTTGTAATCGGAATAGTGAAAAATTAATCGTAAAAGGAGTTAATTTTTAGCTTGATGTGTTATTTAAAACTTTGATTCATTAAGATGAAAACTTCACACAGGAAGTGTATGTCACGTATATTTGTTAGTCTATTATTGTTGGGTTTTATGGGCCTCCATGTGTTTGTCTGTGTGTGGTTTCTGAGCTAGGAGCGCTTGGAATTTTAGTTTTTGAGCTAGGAGCGCTTGGAATTGAAGAATGTTGTAAATCTTAATTGATAACTTGTATGAAATCATTATGTTTAGATGTTCCTACTAGGTGGAACTCTACATACTTGATGCCTGATACAACACAACACTTTGAACTTGCATTTGAAAGTTGTAATTTTTATGATATTGGGTTTCTTGATTTTTTCCGAACTCATGATTGTGAAGGTGGACTAAATCAGGTTTCCTCACTAGTGTTGATTGGGAAAAGTGAGGTCAATGTTTAGTTTCTTGAAACTTTTTATGCACTTACTTTGAAGGTCTTTGGTTCAAAGTATGTTACAAATAATGTGCACTTTTGTGAAAATTGTTGAGCTTGATCTTATTTTAAAAGAGTTGATTGAAAATGAAGATTCTAACTTGAAAATAATGACAGAAAGTATGAGAGAAAAATTAAGAAAATATTAAAGTGAATGGATTTCTAGGCATTAGGAATGCATTAATTTTAATGTATGCAATAAAATGATAAAAAGACCCAATTGTACATCAAGACTTTTTTTCTTTTTACCCTTTTTCCACCTTAAAAGTGAAGGATATGTTTGTAAATAATGTTTTTAATTCAATACATACTATTTTAAATGCATCAAGCCAAACAATGCATTAAAATAATGTATGATAATTAATGCAAGCATAACTAATATATGCATTACTATACACTCTATTTAACATTATTCTTATACACTCTATCAAACGACTGTTTAGTATGTAATTGTCAGTGTTTTATGTATGTGTTGATAATATTCGAACCAAAAAATTTAACCAAAATAAATCAAATCAAAATTAAAAAAATTGAAATGAAATGAATTTATTTCAATTTGTATTTTTTTTCAAATAGAATCGAACAATCGAATGTCCAACCCTAATTAGACTATTTTTAAATTTGACTATTTTATCAATATCTCTCTTGTAATTCAAGTGAAATCAGATCAGATTTTAGCATGAACAATTGCTTGAAATATTAAGTAAATATTAAAATATAACTTTTAATATATTAAAATTGATGATAAACAATGCAAAAATTTATTTTCTATCTAAATATATATATTTTTATTTCTGTCTTAATTTAAAAAATATTAAAATAAAATAAAAAACCAAATGACTTTTCAAGTGAATTAGATAACTACTTAAATATAATACGATGATTATGTAAGATAAATAAAAAATAATTATCGCAACCAAACTTATGCGGCAAAACTCTATTGCAAAAATAAAATATGATAAAAAGTAAAATGTAACAAAACTTTATTATATCAATCAAATGAGTATCTTGAATCGATATTATCTAAAACGAATCAGTTAAAAGTTATCGAATGAAAATAATCTATCACATGAAATCCACTATTTAAGAAACTAAAGAAAAAGAAAAGAAGATTGATGAAAAGAAAATCAATAGAAAGTTAATTTTATATCATTCATAATAATTGGAGAAATGATATTAGGGAATACAAAGAATTTACTAAAATGTAATGTAGTATTACCAATTATTGATATTTTCTATTCTTATATTCAATATTATGTAACTAAAAATGGTTGCTAAATATGTGCCGCTATTGGTGCAACAACTATCCTTAATTCTATTAGACGACAAACAAATATTAAATCATTATTATATCAATAATTAGTTAATTGTGCGTGTAATTATGCAAAACTTATTATTAATAAGGTGAAGTTAGAGAAAAAATAATTATTTCCATTTTACATTCAAATAACATATATATTTGATAAAGGACACAAAATAGTGGAAGAAAATAAATATCGCTATAAAATGAAAATATGTAATTGGAAGTATCCACATGTTGATGTAGTAAGTGTAATTATTAGTATTATGGAATCTTATATTTTATTTTTTACATTATATATTTAAATTTAAATTTGATTATTTTGTCAATATTTTTCATTTTTTCCCAAGTGAGTCGGATTGGGTTGATTATTTATCAACATTTCTGATTTAGCTCAAGTGAATCGAATTACGTTAATTATTTTATCAAAATTTCTCATTTAACCCATGTGAGTCGGATTGGCTTTAGCACGAATAATTATTTAATTATGAAATAAAGATAAAAATATTATTTTCAACATTTTAAAACAGATATTCAATGCAACATTTTCTCATTCTTATTCATTTAATTTAACATAATATATTTATCCCACTTCAAAATACAATTGTTGAACTGTCTTCTTGTTCATTATATGTATTATGAATTTGAGGAAATTTTAGAAAAGAAGGTATATGTTGCGTTTAGTACTCAGAATATGCTATGAAATACAAGATAATTAAATAATCTATATGTCCCTACAAAATGCAAACACATATTTTTGTCGGATGAGATACTTGATTTTCTCTATTGTACCAAACACGGTTGATTTTTGTCCATTTCATCAAAGATAGCATTGTAACAATCCTAAAAATGAACTAGTGAAATTAGAGCCTAACGTGCGTGCGTTTGTTTGTCTTGAAGATTGATTTTGTTTCTTGTTGCCCCAAGTCTTAGTTGAAGTGCTTAAGGGTTAGAACCTCTGAGGGTCCGACCTTGAGGAGGACCCTAAGTTAGACCCCTCGAATTATGAAAGTTTGCCATTTTGCGGTGACCTACGAAAGGAGTCCACGCCTTGTAAGCCGATCCACATACCGTGGATGGACTCCATAGTACAGGCCCCTCCAAACCATGCCACAATCCCAATTGATAGAAGACCAGTACGATCCGTCAACGCATAATGACAACTGTGTTACTTTCAGGTGACACGACCAAGTGAGGGGTCACATCCCATGGATGGACTCCATAGTATAGGCCCCTCCAAACCATGCCACAGTCCCAATTGACAGAAGACCCGTACGATCCGTCAACGCATAATGATAACTGTGTTGCTTTCAGGTGACACGACCAAGTGAGGGGTTAAAATTCACCCTAAGTCTGTATTAATGTGTGAACGGATATTTCAAGTCATTTAAGGTATTTTAAGAGTATTAAAACATAAAACTCTCAAGACTTGATCTCTCAAATAAAAATTTTCTCTCTCAAAATATCTTCTGTCTAGAACTCCAATGAAGATCGAGGTTAAGTTCTAGCTAAGTTTAAGAATTTTGAAGTGCTTCTTCAGTTTTTGTGGATTCTCATCTAAGAAGGTATGGTGACCTTTCATCCTTGATTAATCTTCCATTCATGAAGTCAAATCAAAATAGATTTCAAAATCCTACTTTTCAATCTTACCATTAGTTCATTAATAAAATATTTTCAAAACATTTATATTGATGAATTAAGGTTTAATTGATGATTATAAATTGATTTCACATTGAATTCCTTGAAGAACTCATGCCTCCCTCTAAACTCCTAAACTGATTGGAAATTGGTTGATTATGAATGTAAAATGAATAGTATGTGTTTATATGAAATTAGTTTATGAAGTCATGTCATTAGTTATATCTTATGATGGTGAGTCAGTGATGTACTGATGATATGAAGATCATGACCTAGAAAGAAGATCTACGAATTAGTTCATGTTAAATTGCTTATATAGATGATGGAATTGATTATGGAAATATGTCAATTGTCTTATCTATTGTAGTATCTCGGATATAGGGGTTGAGATTTATTCTTATTGATATAGAATTGTGATAGATTGATGTGTGATCCACTTATGGTGAAGGTGTTTACTTACTTTGTACATTGTTATCGTGGCCTTGAAGGCATATGTATGGGAGTGAAGTATTGTCATGATGTTGTATTGAGAAATGTGAGCAAAGCCTGTGTGTGATCTAAATGATAGAGTGGTATTTTGTATAGAATGCGAATATGTTGTGATTGAAAGTATACTCTCACTAAATACTCTTAAATTTGTAGGCTTAGGCATTCTATTATTAACACTCAATTTTGATCGACCTTTAACTATTTCAAAAATGATGTTCAAATAAATATGTATTTTTTTAAAAACATATTTCAAGTTTAAAATTTTAATCAATTTTATCTTAAAATTATACATTTTAGTATGCATGAGTTTTAAATTTATTGATAATATTATTATCAATTTATTTTTTATCGATAGTTAAACTCAAAATAATTATCTTACTTAAATATTTTAAAATCTTAGATGTGTTTAATTATATGAAAATATTTCAATATGTGTAGTATTTTTTAATAGGATAACAATTCCTTAATTTTTTCTCAAAATCATTTAAATCTTAACCTAATTTCTTTCAATTACACTCCAATTCCAATTGTATTTCAATTCTAGCCAATTATATTTCAATTTTCTCCGTTCCAAATTAAATTCTCAAGACTCATTTATTTTAATCACCCGGTACAATCAAATCAGATCATCCTAGATTAAGTCATTTACGTCCATTCGATTTTAATCAAAGGTTTAGATTTATTAGTACCTCTTTCTTATATTAACATCAAGGGATCCTAAACCCTATTATTTTCTTTTGCTCTCCCTCTCTTTTCTCCATTTTTCTCCGTCCAGCAGGCTGCGGTCAAACCCCCGCATCGCGTGTTCTTGAGCCACCTGCAATGGCAGTCGTCTCCCTCTCCTCGTCTTTCTTCTCCTCTGTTTTCCTCTTGCGCCCGTCTCCTTTTCTCTTCGCCAGATCAGCAGCCATTGGCAAGCCTCCAGTACGGCAGCATCTTTAGCCATCAGCGACAATAGCAAGCTGACAACGATAACAACTCCAACAACTGACGAGGACAACAGTGACCAGGCGACCTCCGGAGAAAACGACAACAACACTAGCTATGGTGAGAAGCAACGAGTTTAATGACCATGACGATCAACGTTTGACGACAGATTTGATCGGTTCGAAGTCAAGATTTTGATCTACTAAAGACGGATCTTGTTAGGATTCCTCCGGGGTTAGTTTTCTCTTTTAAGATATTTTGATTATTACTTTCATTCTTAAGAAATATATGCTCAATCATCCTATACATGTCTATTATAGATAGATTTCATTTTTCTTAATTTAGTATCTGAAGATAATTTATTCTTTAAAGTAAGACCGTTTATTATTCTTTTACTGATCAATTGAGATAACACCTTTCATTCCAGCTAATTTCTTTGATATTTATGTAATTTTTTATTGTATATATTAGTATCTCATTGCTTATGGTGAACTCTAGCATGCTATTTTATGTATCTGTAATCAGTGATTAAATCATTTCTTTTTTTAATTATATGAAGTTGTCTGTCTATTTTAATTATTGGCTTACTGTTTGTATATAGATTAATTGTTAACCGATTTTTCTTGTTAATCAAATTCGATTCGATCCTAATTCAATCGATTTTTGTCTTGCCTATTATAACTACGGTTTGCCAGATTTTGGATCGAGTTGTTAAGTTAACCTTAATTTACTTATTTCTTTCTTGTTTAGCTTAAAGTTTGTTAATTTTTACTTGTTTTGATATGGCAGAAAATAGTATGTAAAGGCAAGTAAGACCCGTGATTCATATACATTTATTTCCTTTATTTAATAATTATGTCATCGCTGCTTATTGACATTTTATTTTTAGTGATCAATTTTTCTTTGTTTAAATTAAGCGATACCAATTTCTTACTTGTGCTTATTTGGTAAAAAAATAAATAAATTTGATTTGACCCTCCTTTGATTAAGGAATAATAATTTTATAATTGATCCCTAAAATATTTTCTTTCCTATAATTTGACACCTCTCTTATATTATATAAGAAAGATCTTCTTATTCATCTTACTCACCTTGAGATGGTTTAACACTCTTACACATTCTTAATACTCACCTCATGCTTACACCCTTTAACACGGTTAATCACACTCTTACTCACTCACTCTAACATATGCTTGATCACTTTAATATTAATGCGCTATTTGGTAACAAGAAAGAAAATTTCATTGACTTTTTCAATAAAAAAATAATTTTGTTGCTTTGTGAGTGTGCTTTCTTGTTGTGTTGCTGATGTTGACACCCAATTTTGAACCTCCATCATATAAATTAATCATTTCGAGCTTCTTCGATTTTCAAACAAGTTATTTTAAATAGTTTTGTCTTTTTTTTTTAAATTTTTTTTTAGATAATATGTGTTTTGCTTAATTATGTATATGATTATTATATTTTATGATTATTCTAAAATCATATCAAAAATATTTTGCTTTAATTAAATTTTTGGATAATTAGTTTAGTTATATAAAAGTTTATATCTCTAAATTAATTAGTCTAAAATTAAGTTATTAATTTATTTTGTTAAAATTAAGTGGCTCATTAATTAATTTACATTAACTCATTTTGTTTAAGTTTTAGCCGAATTTAGTCATTATTTAATTACAATTTTCCGCCAAGATCTTAAATCCATCAAAAGAGCAAGCTTTTGAGCCGTTTCTTTAAAATTTCAACCAACCCATCTCCTTCTCCTCCCAAATCATGCCCAACCCATTTCTCCTTTACCAAATAACCCATTTTTCCAGTCCAATATATTTATGGATTAATTACCTGAATATACAACTTAAGTTTACATATTCTCCATATTTCCCTTATATTTTTAAAAAATACTAAAATTCCTATTTTTTCCTAAATCTAATCTGGTGAATACATTATTAAATTAGAAACTTAACTAATTAAATATGACGCATAAATTTACTCTTTATTTTCCCCAAATAAGTTAGAATCCTAACCAATTAAGTCTTACCCCTAATTTTTTACTCTTTATTTTTCCCAAATAACAAAACCCATTTACTCCACTCCCAAAATTAAGGCATCACTTTCTCAACCTTTCATCTTCTCAATTTTGAAACTCAAAATTGGTGCTCTCTGTCCACTATTTTCGTCCATGATTCTTGAAAGATATTGTGTTCTTCTGCGATTATGCCTTTTTATTCTTCTATTTTTCTAATAGTTCATGGATCATCCGTCATTTAGTATTGCGATTACTCAATAGTCACTTCAAACTCTAAAAAAATCTATATTTCTGAAGATCCGAAATTGGTTGAAAACGAGTCTAAGAGCTTGCATAACCTTCTAGCAGTAGATAAGCAAAGTTCGAAGAAGCATGAAACACAAAAAGAGGCACATGCAAAGACACCCAAGAAGAGGGGTAGAAAGCTTGCAATCGCCATATCCAGACCTCCACTGCCACCGGTACGTATTTCGATTTTATTTATTTTTTGTAATTTTTTTGGTCACATGCAATGACTTTTCTGTATTCTCAAAAAAATATTTTATATTTTTTAGATTATTCATTTGATAAAGAAAATCCTAATTTTTTGTACATTTTGTTTATTAAGTATGACTAATGTATAAATAAGTTAAAGTTAAAAAAAAAAGTTCAAAACCCAATTGCCCTTCTTCTTGGGTGTCTTTGCATGTGTCTCTTTTTGGATTTTATGCTTATTAGATCTTTAATAAGCATATAATGTTGATTTCCTGTATCAATTATAACCCATAGCATATAATGTTGTTTTTCAATTTATCAGATATAGTATATTTGATCATGTTGTTGTCAAAAGTGTATGTAATTTTAATTTCAAAATTATAGAATTATATGTGTGTTTAAATTAACATAAGTATCATTTTTACTGGTTTGCATTGTGTAGTTACAATTATGTATCAACCACAATTTATTTTTCACGTATCATGTTAAAGTTTGTCGTTGATATAAAGTATCAAGTAGACAGACTTATAACGTATAGTTACAGTTATGTATCAAGTACTACTTTGCATTTTTGTATCATGTTATCATTTTCATTGACTTATGATATGTAGTTAGAATTATGTATCAAGTTTTGTTTTTGCATTTTATGTATCATGTTAAGCTTGTTGGTTCTATTAAATATCAATATCAATTTTTTCAATTGCAGAATATGAATTATGTGGTTAAACAGATTCCAAAACATTCTCTTAAGTTTGGTTGTACTTACAATTCAAATATCTTAAGAGACTTAAAGAGTTATCAATGGGGGTTGAGGGTATCAAATTATTTAGGAATACTATATTTGGTTCATATATGAATATTTCTAAATGTAACTACCAAGGTCAGATCAACAAGTGTTTACTTCTTTTAGATGTGGAGCAAGACAATCCAGCCGAGGAACTTCACATTCGACATGCTAAAGGAAATATTTCATAGTAAAGGTTAAGATATTTCCTTTAGCATGTCGAATGTGAAGTTCCTCGGCTGAATTGTCTTGCTCCACCTCTAAAAGAAGTAACACTTGGTGATCTGACCTTGGTAGTTACATTTAGGAATATTCATATATGAATCAAATATAGTATTCCTAAATAATTCGATACCCTCAACCCCCATTGATAACTCTAAGTCTCTTAAGATATTTGAATTGTAAGTACAACCAAACTTAAGAGAGTGTTTTGGAATCTGTTTAACCACATAATTCATATTCTGCAATTGAAAAAAGTGATATTGATACTTAATAGAACCAACAAGCTTAACATGATACATAAAATGCAAAAACAAAACTTGATACATAATTCTAACAACATATCATAAGTCAGTCAAACTGATACTTAATAGAAAATTTATAGCCTAACATGATACAAAAATGCAAAGTTGTACTTGATACATAAGTGTAACTACAGTTATAAGTCAATCTACTTGATACTTTATAGCAGCAACAAACTTTAACATGATACATGAAACATAAATTCTACTTGATAAATAATTGTAACTATCAAATGCAAACCAGTCAAAATGATACTTATATTGTTTTAAACATACATATTAATGTATAATTTAAACTTTAAATTTACACACACTTTTGACAACAACATGATCAAATATACTATATTTGATAAATTGGAAACCAACATTATAACAATTCTTAGCTGCAGGATCCAACCCACTTTTTTGGGGCCACTCAATTCCAACTCCTTTAATTTTCCCAACTCATAATACAACAATACCCAAATTAGCCCACCTTTCCCTCTATACCCAACTTTGTTCACGAAGAGAGACTCATAAGCTTCTAAAATGGAGTTTGGAACCTAAATAAGCCACAAAAATATAAAAGTGACCAAAATAAGCCACTATTTTAGTATGTAACTAAAATAAGCTTAGTGGACGAAAAAATTTCACTTTATCTAATTTTCTAAACGTTTTCCTTTAGTGTCATAACGTATATTTTAATATATAACAGAACTTTTTCTTTCACTTTATAAAGTGAAAATTTTTCTTCCACTTTACAAAGTGGAAGAAAATCTTACACTTTATAAGAGGAATATTTTTGCACGTTTTGAAGAAGCTTTTTCAGTGTTGTCATACAATTATATGATTTGACATATCATAAAAACGAAAAAAGAGTTATATTATGTATTTTATTTTGAAAAATCTTCCAATCTCTATTTAAGGACGTTTAAACATAGTTGATAGCACCTACAACATAAAGTCTTCTATTTTTCTTCATTTCAATCTCAAAAAAATTGTCTTCTACACCTAAAATTAAAGTTTCAATTTATTGGGATGGTGAAATTATATACGACGGAAATACTGTTTATTATAATTGTCCTTCCAAACACAATGGTATATATCCAATTAATTTTTTACAAGGCATACCATTTAAAGTTTCAATTTTTTACAAAGTGGAAGATCTACTTTATAAAGTGGAAGAAAAAATTACACTTTATATTAAAAATACACGTTATGACACTAACGGAAAACATTAGAGAACTGGATAGAGTGGAACTTTTTCTTCCACTAAGCTTATTTTAGTTACATACTAAAACAGTGACTTATTTTGATTACTTTTATATTTTTGTAGCTTATTTAGGTTCCAAACTCCCCCAAAACGTGAATCCATCAACGTTCTTCACGTTTAACAGGAATGGCAGCGCGTAAACAACGACGCAGACGGAAAGCAGCAGCACCAGTATGCGTACAAGTGCAGGCTTTTCCTTGTCGTCTTCTTCCTTTCTCTCGACCAACAGTACGCCTAGTACTGTTGCAGCTTTGAGGCAGACACGTTTCGTCCTTGTGGCTGCGGGATCGCTCCACGTAGCTCTCAAGGACAATGGATCGATCAAAGCCGTTCGTCTTACTTTTCTCTTGTGGAATGAGGTGAAAACTTCATGAAAATGTGTCTCCCTTAATTTCTGAAAGAGGTTGGGATTTTGAATTTGGAGTTGTGTCCTTCTAACTCGATTCCCTCCCTTTTTCTCCTTATTTTCATCTATAAATAGCTCATCCTTCTTGATTTTTTGGGGTTGGTTTTTATTTTGACTAGTGGAAAAATAGGAAGAAAGTTGGAAAAATGTGGAGAAAAGTTGAGAGGAAAAATTGGAAAAGCTGGCTTGAAATAGTGAGCAAAGAAATTACGAAAAGAAATTCATTAAGCATAGTCAAAAGAAATCAAAGTAGAAATTAGGACAGTAGCTGAGTTTCTGAGTCCTCTGTTTGGAATTCGAGTTTCCGTCATAGCTTCATCTTTAGTTGTGGAAGTCAGTTCAACCTCCCTAATGTTCTTTTCATTTTTATTTTTATTTATTTATTCTTTTACGCAGCGTTTAAGATTGCTGTTTTGTTGTTGTATTTTTGCCATTTAGCATTGGGTAGTGGCAACTGGTATATGCTCAACGTGTTACTTTTAAAGGATTTCCCTTAGATTCCTGTTGATATGTGTCGAAAACTTTGTTGCTTTAGCGTTAGTATGGTTGATTCTCCATTTCACCTCTTAAGTTTATTTCGTTGCAACAAGGTTGTTGGTATGTTTGTGATGTAGTACGCTTCAAATCTGTTTAGTCGAGTGCGCTTCATTCATGATTTTGTTCAGTTTTCAACATCTCTTTCTATTTTTTTACCTGTTACTTTAATAAAAATTTGTTTTTCCTTTCTCTTTCTCCTCAATTCTAAAGCAGTTATGTCACTGTTAGATGAGTATATGTAAGAAATTGGTTCCTCGAGTTTCATCTTAATTTTGAAACCCTTTTTTTGTACTAGCTTTGATCTTGCCGAGATTAGGGGTGCCTTGTGAATTTGCTTGACCATCTCTTTCATACTAGATATCTAAGTGAGTTGGTGTAGGTCTCAACTATGTCTATTTTGGGTCGAAAGTAGCTATTTAGAGTAAGTTTTCAATAATGTTTTTAGATCGTTGATCCATGTCTACATGTGAATTTGTGCTAGAGCTTATTGTGATGTTTGTTATCTTCGGCTGCCATCTCTTATTTGATTGCTAAAGACACAAGTGTTTGGATCTTTAAATTAATTTGTTAAGAATTGTATCCCTTTAACCCTTCACTGTTAAATATAGTATAGGAGTCATATTTCCTTTAATCCGCTGTTGATATATAGTGTTCTTAAGCTCCCTCTAGATCTTATAAGTTGTGTGTCTAGTCGAATTCATTTGAGTGTTTTGGATTTTGTGATATAAATCCTCGTGGACTATTATCCGATTTGGTATTTTCTCTGTTGTCTGTATTTCTTGTTCTTAAAGCTATCTTATACACTGTGGTTCATAACTTGGGAGTTTAATTGTGGCTTTATGTATTCATAATTGGTTTGCTTCAAATGCTTATCAGTAATGGGAAACCTTTTGAAACAATAGCTTAAATATGGACAAGTTGATCATAATAACATGCTTTAAACTCCTATTATTTGCACCCATCGAATTCCTATTTTTGTAGCTGAAAAAGTAGTAATTTTTTTTTTCCAGATTTCAAGTGTTTGATTAGTGATTTGTTGCATCTCTTCATATTGATTGTGTTATTCATTGCTCGAGTTTAGTGTATAGATTATTTAGAAATCGTGCTTAGTAAAAGTTCATTACTTTTGGGTTTCATTAAGATATGAAATTTTAGGTTAGGTAGAAGTTAACTTCTCGGCATCTAACATCAGCACATAAATTTACTTGTTGATAGTGCTAGAATAAATGTTTTTACATTTCAAATGTATATGTTGTTAGATAGCAATTTGAAGTTCACTGTGCATTTACTAAGTTTTTTTGTCTTTGCTATGAGGTGTATTATGTGTAAATTAGTCTTTGCTATGAGGTGTATTACGTGTAAATTAGGTATATAACATTTTCTATAATAATATTCTCAAGTTATAGCATTAGAGTTTGAATTTCATTGTATAACATTTAATATCTCAAGCTATAGTATTTAAAAAGAAAAATATAATGTTAATTTTAAATTATTAAAAAGAGTTGTTAAAATAAAAAAATAAATAAAAAAAAGGACAAATTAATAATGGAAAATGGGATCTTTTATTAAATAAATTAAATATAATTATTTAATTACTGTTAATTAATTAGCATGTTTTAAGGGATTTTAAAAACTTCTAGATTAGTTAGTTGCCTTAATTCTCTCTAATTAGTTTAAATGATATTAATTTTTTATTTAATTCCTTAAAAAGCTCTATCAGATTGGCATGAACGTACAAGTCATTTTGTTTTCCAAAATTGCACGATTCTTTTGAGATTTGCAGATTTTAGTTTCGTTTTTTATTCGTAGTTGAATAAATTTTGGCGTTGGAAGCAATTTGATTTGATTTGATGGAGAACATTGTGTCGATATTAATTAAACATGGTGAAAAGTGGAATTCATCATATTGGTTTTAACTATGATTTGTTTGTTTTAATTATGAATTGTTGGTTTTAATTATATTTGTTGTTTTGTACATGAATAAAAGTGTTTGATTTTTTATCATTGTTAGATTTGAAATATAGTTTGTATGTTCTTTTTTTTGGATAAACAATTATGTTACGTATAGCATATTTTGAAAAACAATAAGTAAATATAAATGTGTTTGAGTTGTAATTAAATTGAAGATTCGCGTGTTAATTGATTTGTGAAGAAAATAGAAAAACGTACAATATGTTTATTAACTAGATAAATAATAATTAGATATAATTCTTTGTACAGGTGAAGTATGACAAATGAATGAATAATGTCTGAAAGGTATATAAAATTTGCATTAATTGTGTATGAAATTTATAAAAAACTTGTATTTATTGTGTATGAAAGTTTATATTTTGTTGAACTTACAATATATGTTTCTCTTTATATGTTTCTCTTGAAATTATAATATATATTGTATTAATTTTGTACAGAAACTATATTCTTTTTGTTTAATTGAAATAGTGTATATGTTAGTGAATGATATATTAAATGTGTATGAAGTTTGTATGAATTATTTTGATAGGATCAGATACAAAATCAGAAATGGGTCCACATTTCAGACCGATTACAACAACAAATTCCTTTAATCCAAAATGTAACTTTGTATCATTTATATTTATAACAAACATGTCATCCCTGCCATTTTCAGTTTCAAGAAGAAATATATGTCGTAACAATTGACATTGGATTTTTATGTTATGCAAATTGTAAAAAAATTCAAACGGTGTTTCTTATAAGAATTTTTGAAACTTGTCTTGACCTAGGAAGGTCAACAGATCCGCAAACACATTTATATTAATACATGAAGACAAATGTGTTTGTATCTTTTTTTCCTATAAAATTGGTAAAATTAAATTAATACGTTTATCATACTATATAATGTCATATAAAATCATATATACATTGCTATGTTAAATGGACATCCAATTCAATTCATACACAAAGCAAAAAAAAAAAATTGTACATCAGTTCATACACAATGCAAACAATATTAATACATATTTGACTTTTAAAAAAAAAAAATAATTTATGAGTTTTAAACTAAAAACTACTACTCAAACAATATCACTTCATTAATTCATACATCAAAATCAAAACATAAAATATACAGTTGTAATACTTATAATAATAGTAAAAATATACGACATACAACATTAATACATTATTCATACACTGATATTGTAATGGACAATGTAGCATTTCATACACATAGCATACAAAGTTAATACATTAATGTATACATTCTTATAGTGAAATATAGCAATTATTTTATACACAAAATCATACAACATTAATACATTATTATTTATCAAAAATCATACTTTGTTGTAATCCAATTATATATTCACAAATCATACAACATTAAATCATACAATATTCATATATAATTATAATATACAATACTAAAACCTCAACTCATATATAAATCATATAAATTTCATGTACTATACTATTGACAAATAAAATCAAAATTAAACACACTTAAATAGTACATTTTAATTGAAATTTGAATTTTTTTTTACTACCTTAACAACTTTTTTTGGTTTATTTGTGGCTTGTATCTCTGACGTACCAATTTCAATGCCTTTTGCTTTTTTTGATTTTGTATTTATTAATTCGTCAGCAAAATCAGACTCGTATTCAGATGATGTTTGAATTTCTTTTTCTTTCCTCTTCTTCCCTCTTTTCTTTGCCTCTTTGTTTTTATTTTTTTCCATCTTTATTAATTCGTAAGCAAAATCAGACTCGAATTCAGATGATGTTTTAAGTTCTTTTTCCTTTTCTCTTCTTCCCTCTTTCCTTTGCCTCTTTGTTTTTGTTTTTTTCCATCTTCGATTTCACTGATCTAGAATTCTCTTTTTCTGTTGATTTTTGTGTTTGAGTTTGTAACAAAATGTTGAATGAAGAGCATGAAAGTACTCAGATCTTGATTTATCGATCAATCTTCTACTTTTACGTGGAGTTTCACTACCTTTCTTCGATATTCTATACGAACTTAGTATGGATGTTTGATTTTGGGGATGAACTGATATGTGAGGGATAAGTCTAGATTGCAAATATTCACCTTTGCCTGCCATCAAGGAGAGTTAATTCAAATGTTAGTATTACGTCTCTTACTTGTTTCTTCAAAAATCGTTTTCATAAGGTCCCTTTATATAATCTAAAGTTTAATTGTATGGTAACGTTCATATTTTGAGTTGATGTGCATTTTTCAGATAATCAGACTTTCCTTCCCCCATAGTTGTCTATTGATTTATATACTAACTCTTTTCCTTTACTTTGTTTTGCATATATATTTGTCAGAGTTCAATCATGAACACCCATTTTTTCTTGCACTCTGGGGAAGCCATAAAGGCTCACGCCCTTTTCTCTTGAGTCGACCAACAAGTGAAACCGAAGAATAAGTCAATGAATTTGGCGTACAGGTGTTGGGAGCAGATATACGAAAGAGAAAAATGTATCAAAAATGCCACATTTTGTTCCATTTTAATTTTATTTTATGTTGTAATTTGTTATCATTGGGTCTAAGCCCCCTAGTTATTTTGTTTATTGTTTCCTTGAAGTTTAGGATAGGTACCGTTGAAGTGGGTCACAAGTCCAAAACAAAATGGGTCCAAATATCGATACAGGCGGACAAAAATCGAATTTGGACCCAACTCTCTCTCTCTCTCCTTTTTTTACTTTACCGTTTACTTGCTGATTGATAATTGCTATTAGCTTTAAGGTTGGAAAAATTTCCAATCCCCGCAAGTCGCTATCCTGTTTTAACAAATAAAGCCAAATCAATAAAGTTTAAATAGATTAAAAAATATAAAATTTTGCAAGTGAAATCTCCAAATAAATTTTCAAAATTCAAGATTAAGTTAAGTTTTTAACCAAATAAATTAGTTATCGGATAATCGCAAGTAAGTGAACGTTTTTAGGCGTTTTCAAAACCTTCCTAAGATGCTAATATGAATCTCGATCCCTTTTTTAAAACTCTTTCAATTTGATTTCCTATTTTAGTCAATTGGAGGAATAATTTTTTTTTCTTTAAAAAATTAAGTGACGACTCTAAAAAGTTTCAAACCAATCTTAAAACCTAAAATTACTTTTCTTTAAATAAAACAACTGTTTTTGGGAAGAAATATTTCCATTCAATATATACTTCATTTCTTTAATTGGTTAGTATTTCTGTTCAAGTTAATTTTCTGCTTTTCATTGATGCACCATTTAATTTAATGTAACGTCTATTGAATAAAGGAAGCACTCCAGTTAGTTCTTTTCTCTTCCTTTTTGTGATGTTATTTGTTGTATGAATTTTGCTGCTAGAAATTATTAATATATTTGTGCGGTTCTTTTTCCCAAGATTAGAAGAGTCGCTTGGAATTGGGTGTCCAATCTCACTTTTGTTCAAGATGTTATTTAAATATTGTATGTCATTGTTTATTATCCGTTCATTTTGGTTTGTAACAAATTTTTGTTTCTTCTAAAACTCTAACTATCTAGATTTATATGAAATAATTTGGGGGAATCGTCCAAAGGGAAGGATTTTATGTGCTACTTATTTATTTTTTATCGTAAATTTATTTGTGGTAGAAAAAAAACATGCCTATAGGTTGTAGATCCAATGTTATTCTTCATTTTGAAATCATGTTTATAGAATTTAATTAATAAAATTGTTAATCTGTTGAAATAAGTTCAACATGTTCTAATAACGTAAGCCTTTAGTTAATCAAGTTTTAATAACTTCAATTTGTTAGGAACTTTTCAGCAGGCTAATTGAATGGAAATCATGTATATAGAGTTTACATATTTTTCTGTGGGTTAAATTTACTGACCTTCATTTTTAGTTCATACATGCTTAAAACTCTAAATTGTTAAACTGAAATATGTATGTCTTTCTTATTAATTTTTCACTCCACTGTTAATTAAATATTTGCAAAATAGTTATTCAACTGCCACTTAATAATCATTATCCTGCAACTGCTACTTGCTAGTCCTAATTAGATCTTGCTAATAAATAAATTTAATCTTCATGGCATAATGTACATTTTTTTGAATGAATTTTTTTTTTTTAACTTATGAACAATTTATGTATTTTCCTAGTTTTTTTATTATGACTACTGATGGTTTTATATAAATTATTATGATTATTACTAAATGTGTCTCACTTTAACATATATGAACACTGTATGAATCATGTATGAAAATTATATGAATTATGAATGTCATATTAAAATTTGATATATAGTACATAGTAATGTTAAATTATTCCATAAATTTGTTTTGCATGAATACTATACACTTTCAAATACAAACAGAAACAAATATTAATTATATTACTGGTATAAAAAATGTATGAAAAATGTATGAATTATATCATACAATTATACATTAATAAATGTGTATCACCTTCTTGCATACATTATTCATACCAGTAATATATATACATACAATTTGTTTCTGTTTGTATTTTGAAAAAATATATTTTTCAAAATACAAACAGAAACAAATTGTATGTATATTACTGATATGAATAATGTATGAAAACTGTATGAATTATAACATATTATAATTTAATATGTATAACATAAACATACATTATTTTTTATACACAAGTATTGAATTTGTATAAATGTACAAATTTTGTATGTAGTCCCCATTATGAATGCAATAACTGAATAAATGTTATATGATTATATGAATTATTATTGTTAAAATTTGTTAATATATGAACAGTTGTATATACAATGTATGACATTTGTATGAAAATTAATATTATTCAATAAAAAAACATTTTATAACAATGTAAACCCTTAAAAACACAGATTTAACAGTACGACATCATTATTTTTGTACAGGATAATTTGAACAAGTCTTCCTATTGTGTCCAACCTGATGACATCTATTGCATGTGCTTTTTGTCCTCTTGAATTTCACATCTGCGAACCCCTTCCACCGTTCAAGTTTGGGTCTTTCTGCTGCTCTTTTTGGACCAGGCGACATCAATTTAGGATTTGAAATATAACTTGGTATATCCCATGTACTCTCGCACGGGATAGGCTCGACAGGAATGGCATAAGCATCTTTGAAATTCTTGAGGCTATAAAAAGCAGAACATAAATCTGCTTCATGTAACTTCCTGTACCGGAGAACAGCAATTGCATGACCACACGGTATCTCATAATGTTGAAATCTTCCGCAACTACACATCCTTGTATTCAAATTTACTATGTATTTCTTTGCTCCTTCAGCTACAGCATGCAGATCAACAGTTGAAGGTATCACCTGTGAAAAAAAAAATTTATACATGCTGCAGATTAATATGAATTAAAAATACAATACAGTGAAACACATACCCTCATATTGCACGACAACGTAATACTTTTCTGTAGATATATATCATATTTTTTTGTCAGATTAGATGTAGTCTTATCAGCCTCCTCATTATGCTTGTGAATCCACCTCTGAATTAAAATTGCATTCAATGCATCCCATAATAAAATTATAAATTTATTCATACATAATTAATACACACTTCATACACAATTTATATACAAGTCACTGTTTAACACACACTTCATACACTTCGTACAAAAATAATATACACTTCATACACAATTACTACACTGTTTATACACTATTGTAATTTAATACACAATTAATACATTGTTTATTACACACTTAATACCATTTTATACAAAATTAATATACAAATCATACACAATTTATATACAAGTCACATATATATGCAATAACAAAATTTTAAATTAATACCAAATTAAAACAATTTTTATACATACTGCATACTACACAATTAACTACTACATACTAACTAAAATACACTTTCATACTCAATTCATCCAATTTAATAAAAAAAATAATATACAGTTAATTCAAAATTTATACAGAATTCATATATATATTACAAATCAATAACAGCTACGTACAACTATAAAAATTGACTTTCGTATATATTGTTCATACACTATTTATATACATTAAAATACAAAATGTATACATTATTAATACAAAATGTCAGATATTGTTCTACTGTTTCAAAAAAAAAAATTTGCAAATTGATCAAAAACTGTAAACTTTTTTGTAACGACCTGTTTAGTTGTTTTGAGCAGCAGATTTTATTTCTGGAAAAACTGTCTTGGTCGACGGATCCCACGACGGACCGTCATGGGCACGACAGACCGTCGAGGGGGTCTCGTTCCAAAACACTTAGAATTCTGAAATTTGGGTACTGAAATCGACTCTCTGAACTTCGTGACGACATGGCAGGACGGACCGTCGTGGAAACGACGGACCGTCACAGACTCTTCAAGGAATTGAGTCTCTGAACTCAGTGTGAAGCGGCGGGGACGGACCATCGCAGGCACGACGGACCGTCACAGACTGCGTAATCCCAGGCTGGGTCGGATTTCTGTTAAATGTTTTTAGGGGCGTTTTGGACTATTCCTGCTTATAATTATAAAGTTAGTGGTTGAATATTAATAATCCAATTTCTTGAGGGTTAAAGGAGATAACTTGTGATTAATTAGTGGGTTACTTTTGTCATCCTTTATACTTAATTATATGCTAATTAGGGTAAAAGAAAAAGGGTTGAATAAGAAAAATAGAAAGAACAGAGAGAAGAGGGAGAAACGATCGAGAGAGAGAGGAACGAAGAGGAAAGCAAAGATCTTGAGGATTAGCTTGCTTGATCACAATTCTTCGGTGGATATAGGTTATGGTTTTTATGCTATTCGTAGTAGACTCTTAATAGCGAATGATATGTGTTGGGTAGTATTATAAAACCTTCTATATGCTTAATTGTATGCTTACATGATGTGATTATATAATTGTGATGAATAAGCATGATGAGTCTATTGAATCTCTAATCCTAAATTTACCTTGTTAATGATGATGCCTTGGTATAAAAGAAGGCTTGATGAACTAAAGTAATGAGATTGATGATGCCTTGGTATAAAAGAATGCTTGATTAACTAAAGTAATGAGATTGATGATGCCTTGGTATAAAAGAAGGATTGATGAACTAAAGTAATGAGATTGATGATGCCTTGGTATAAGAGAAGGCTTGATGAACTAAAGTAATGAGATTGATGATGCCTTGGTATAAAAGAAGGCTTGATGAATTAATAGAATGAGATTAGTGGAGCGGGTGTCACGAACCGACACGTAGAATTAGGGGATCGGGTGTCACGAACCGACACGTAAAATTAGGGGATCGGGTGTCACGAACCGACACGTAGAATTAGGGGATCGGGTGTCACGAACCGACACATAGAAATTAGGGGATCGGGTGTCACAAATCGACACGTAAAACTAGGGGATCGGGTATCACGAACCGTCACGTAGTATTAGGGGATCGGAGTGTCACATACCGACACAAGAGGAATAAAGATAATGAATCTTGAAAGATGTTAATATACTCAATTTAATGAACCTATTTCCCAAATGAGTATGGTATGGAGGCTTGCGTCCTCATGGGTGTACTTGGCGTACTTATTAATGATTATAGTACTTGTTGTTGCTACCCGTTGAGTATTGTAGTTGAATTTATGATATTATCTGATATATACTGTTTTCTATTTTGAGTTGGCCGATGATATCTACTCAGTACTTGTGTTTGTACTGACCCCTACTTGTTTGTTTCTTTCCTTGTTATTGTGGAGTGCAAAGAACGCATCGCCGTCTTCAACTCAACCGCAACTCTAGCCAGTCTTCATTATACCGGATTTCAGGGTAAGCTAACGCTTCTAGCTTGGACTGGATCTTCTTCTTCATGTCTTGATGCCTTGAAGTTTCGGCATGGACTAGCTTTTTAGTTATTCTAGTTTTCTAGATACTCTTAGAATTAGTAATTTGAGGATAGATGTTCTTGTGATGATGACTTCCAGATTTTGGGGATAATAATAAGTGTTTGAGTTTGAGAAGTTGATTATTGATTTTGTTAATGAGTTTTAAGTCTTACGCATTGTTTTCTATTTATTATGTTTGAAATGTTGAGGTTTAGATTGATTGGTTCGCTCACATAGGAGGATAAATGTGGGTGCCACTCACGACACGTTTTGGGTCGTGACATTTTTAATTTTAACCAGTAATCACATTTAACATCATTCTTGGTTTTAATTACACATGATATTAGGAAATATTTATTAGTGGAAACACTGAATAAATGTATCACAAAAAAAAAATATATCAATTGAACATATGCAATATAACATGGGAAAAAAAATACGACACATTAATAAAATATTAGAAAAAACTAACCTGATGAATTCCATTTGCCACCATGTTTAATTAAAATTGACACAAATTTCTCCATCAAATCAAATCTAAACTTTTTCAACCTTCAATTTTAATTGTTTTTCCAAAAAAAAATAAAAAAAAATATGACAGAATTCGAATATATGAATATAGTTAAATTTCTGGAAAAAAAAATGATACACGTTTATGGAAAGAAGATAACAGAATACAATTTTTTAAGGATAAAAAATCAAAACATATTATCATTAAAAATGGATTGAGATAATTAAGGTGCATATCTATAATTAATATATTTTAAAATCCCTTAAAAGGTGCACATTTTGTTATCAGTTAAAAAACATTAACTACATTCACAGAAATTATCCAATTTTAATTAATCATTTTTTTATTTTATTTTTCGTCCTAATTTTACAGAATAAATATTAACATTATTTTAATTTAAATAAATGCTATAAGTTGATATATTAAATTTTATAGAATGAAAATCAAAATCTTATGCCATAACTTAAGAATAAGACTACATAATATGCTATATACCTAATTTACACTTTATAAAAAAAGTTATTACTAAAAAAAAAAAAACACCCCAAAGAAAAAAGATAAATTTAGGATTTCATGACTATAGTGGGATATTTAAATCAGTATTTTTATAATTTATAATACCAAATTACTTCAAACTAGATACTAGATTTCCGTCTTTAATATGATCTATTGGCGTGTATATATATATATATATATATATATATATATATAGAGAGAGAGAGAGAGAGAGAGAGAGAGAAATCATATGGATCTACGCATCTACATTTGATTTAATATGAAAAATACGTTTCTTTCGACAAACAAAAAGAAAAGATCAAAATATAAATTATGAAACCCTAAAATTATTTTTATATGATCTATTAATTACAAGTGGAAATGATGAAAATAATTATTTATTACTAATAATATGGGCATTACATTAGAACAGATTACTTGCTGAGTAGTATTACAATTAAAATTGTTTTTTAGTGGTAATCGTTTTTTAACAACTTTGACATATAGCAAATAAAAAAATTATATTTATATATAATAATTATAGTTTATATAATTACGCTACATATCAAACATATATATGTATAATCCGATTATACATATACAAATAAAAGTTATGCTTATACAAAAAAAGCAATTGTATAATTCGTAGATTCCTTCAAATTTGAATAATTTAATTGGTAGACCATTTGTATAAAGTGTTGTTAGCCTCTCGTTTGTATAAATTGTTGACACTTCTTAATTCAAATTTATGTGTTTGTATATCTGTATAAAATTTGAATTTGTATACAATTGAATCGAAATAAAACGTTTGTATATCAAATGTCGCTTTCTCTTCCGCTTTATACAAACATAAATTATACATTATATTTTGTATAATCTGTGTTTGTGTAAAACGAAAAAGAGAGAAAGGCTAAAGATAACCGGACAACAAACTATTTGTATTATATAATTAGAAGTGTATATGACGAAAATATATGTATTTGCATGTGTATATACAATTTTCTCTCGCTTTATACAAATAGAAACACAATTCATATATTTCTCTTGTATAAAGAGAGAGAAGCGAGCGACAAGGGGCGCGTGAGAGAAAAAGAGAGACGAGCGAAAATTTGAGGGAGAGAATCAATTGAAAAACAATTTGCTACGGAACACAATTAAATCAAACGATTGGTACCGTATTTATTCACATTATTAATTTTTCATTTTGTATAATTATTTATTTTTTAATAATAACAATAATATAATTATAATAGTAATATCTAATGATAATTTTATTGATGTCATTAGATGTTGAAGTTTTGAACAGATGCGGTGTGGTTATAAAAAATCACGCAATCATATTTATTAATATCACTAAATATAATCATAACAATTATTATATTATCACCACTAAATTCTTTCATTTGTATAATAAATATAGCGGAGTAAAAAAGTATATCCAAATCATAACATCAAAAATTTTGAATTTTTACGTTTATTCGATATTAACTCAAAAAAGAATCCGTAAAAACAGAAAAAGTAGTCCAAAAAGCATAATAAAATTACTCTACATACAAATTAAAGTTGTTTTTTTTGAATGGTTTTGTCGAATTCCGCTACGGTTACAGTAGATCAACAATTATACGTGTCCCAAAATGAGGCATTCTCATTGCATGCAATGGCCGCCTGTTTAGCTTTTATAACACGTGCCCCCCTTCCACCCTTCTATATAATCAATTTCCCCAAATCCACTCAATTCAATTCATACTCAACATCAATTATGGCTGATTACTATGGGCAACCCCAACATACTCAGCACCAGTTCTTCCATGGAGGGCAGCAGCCTCGTTCTCACCAGATGGTCAAGGCAGCTACCGCCGTTACTGCCGGTGGATCGCTTCTTCTTCTTTCTGGCTTAACTTTAGCCGCTACGGTCATTGCGCTCACTATAGCGACTCCTGTGCTGGTGATTTTTAGCCCGGTGATTGTACCTGCTGTTATTACTCTCTTTTTGTTGTTCTCAGGGTTTTTGGCTTCAGGCGGATTTGGCGTAGCGGCGGTAAGCGTGTTATCGTGGATTTATCGATACGTGACGGGGAAACGACCCCCCGGTGCAGATCAGTTGGAGCAAGCAAGGCATAAGTTGGCTACTAAAGCTGGGGAGATGAAAGATAAGGCTCAGGAGTTTGGGCAGCAGCACATCACTGGAACCCATCAGACTTGAGCTAGCGCTGCTACTCTACTTTTAAATTTGTTTATTCAACGCGTTTGTGTATGTTTTTTGTTCGTAACTTCTTTCAGCTTTTTTGCGTTTTGTTAATTTTTGTGTTGTAAGAGTCTTCTCTTCTGAAATATTGAAATAAATGGAGCTGATGTTGTTCTTAATAAGTTGTATATTTAAGAAACTTTCATATTCCTAATAGTCCCAATTTTAGATTATGCATCTTACCAAAAAATATTTGTCTCGCATCTTACTTACTAATATAAAATAAAATCAGTTACTTATAATCAATTATTATAAATAGTGCAATAATAAAATAGTAGAGTTCAATTATATTATTACTCCCCGACTAAAGATGATATTTCAAAGTGAGTATACTTTTGATTTTTCTTTTTAAGGTTAATTTGGTCAACATATCAAAATTTTCATTTATTTCTTGGGACTCAAATGTCCAGTTAAATGTTTGCCACATTTACTAATAGTTTCTTAATTAGAAGCGCTCATCTAATATATGGAAGGGATGGAGTAATTTAATGTTCTTTTTTTTAATTTGTAGTTTTTTAATTATCTTCTTAAATTAGAAGCGCTCATCTAAAAAATGGAAGGGATGGAGTAATTTAATGTTTATCTGAAGTAGGGCGGTCATTTCGTTTGTCTGCATTACGTGTTAATTTTATGAACACAACCGATTAGAAAATGTTCTATTAACTGTGAAGTTTGTTTGTTTTATTTATTTATTTATTTATTTATTAGACAGGGTGCAATTTATTTTAGTGGCTAAACAACTTAAAATATTTTAAGGACACATAACTAGAAAAGTTGGAGGATAGTACATAAATAGAAAAGGAGGGAGTATTATTTATGTAAAAATTATTATAAATTATAACAATCAGTAACTTAAAATAATATTATAAACCATACAGAAACTTGGATAGTTCTCTGATTTGTAGATAACAACTCTTATAACTTAAAGTTATATATAGGAGTCTTAGAAGTTGACGCATTATTTTGTTAAATGAAATTTTCTGGGTGCGACAATCTTGCAATTTTTTTGTAGAAGTTCTTTTACCGTTTTGAATTTTCTTTTCTGCTTTTAATTCTTTTAACTACTGTTTATTTTTATATAATAAATTAACTTAAAGTGCTGAGATAAAAAGTTAGTTGTTTGCAAATATATAGAAGGACGAAACATGACTTCATGAATAAAATAAAGGAAAATGACATAAATAAGTTTTCTTATTACCATTATTATTTATTAGTTTTACAAATTTTTAATTTTTTTACGTATCAAATTAATGTATTTTGTGATATAAATTAGTGTATCAGCGCATCAGATTAATGTATCCTACACATCAAATTAGTGTTTCATGTATAAAATGTATTGTATCTTATTAAACGATTAATGTATCTTGCGTATCATATTAATGTGTTAACGTATTAACGCTTATATTATTATATCAGTTTGAAAGATTTCTGTAATTATACTTATAAGGGAGAAATGGTAGTTTTGCCTTAAAAATATGATTTTTATCATTTGCCCAAAACTAAAATGGGTCAATTTTTATTTATTGATTCTAATTTCTTAAGATTTTCTTTTAATTTGAGAGTCATTAGTAGTGTATTTTTTCAACTTAAGAGACTATATTTAATATCTTTATAAATATTTCATGAATCTATGAAGTTTTCGAGATTTCTTTGAGAAATACATATTTAATGTTTTTATGATCTTTTATGAATACCCCAAAATATAAATATTAAAAAATTTATGAGATACTTTTCAATTGAGTATAATACTTTTATATAGAAATGAAGTCAGTGGCGGAGCCACGTTAGTGAAAGGGTGTCAATCGATATCCCTTCGTCGGAAAATTACGTTGTATAGTTAGAATAAAAATATTTTTATGTATATTTATATTAAATACTGACACTCCTTGGCTTCTACATGATTTTTTTTATTTATATTTTGACACTTCTTAGACCAAATTCTAGCTCCACAATTGTCTAATGTAGGGTTGAATCTAACTTGAATCTAACTGAAATTGAAAACGTGTTATAGAGACCTCATTGAAATTGAATAACTTTTTGCAGATGTCCATAAAATTTCAACATTTACATTAATGAATGAGAAAAATAAATTAAAAGTAAGTAAAAAGGAATAAATATTTTTTTTAAAAAAAGGTAAAAATTAGATATATAGGAATTTTAATATTAATAATTATGTATATTAATTAATTATAAAATATCCAATTAAATATATTTCTTTCAAGTTTTTCGCTTCTCACTAGTGTTTTTGTTACATTTTGAGATTTCACTTGAAGGGATCCTTGTAATACCTTTCCTAATAGGAATCTTCAATTTTCTCAACCTAAACCTATACTTAACTTTTTAAATAGGACGAGGTTTGGGTGGTTGGAGGCTGTTTTTTTTTTTAGAAAATAGTAAAAAACAAAAATTAATTGTTGAAATATTCATTTGAATTAGTCAAATATGTTTAAATTAGTTTTTCTTTTTACTTCTTATAATTTTAAATTATTTTACGACCAAAATATCACAAGTTCTCATTTAATTCACTATCCAACTTTAAATGTCAAAATGAGAAATGTTAGAGAAAATTTTCAAATGTCAATATGAAAAATGTTTGACAAATTTAAAAGGACCCATTGCGACTTTACCTATTTAGCTTTTACATGTCTTTGCTTCATAAAGAAAGAAAATAAATAACGAAAAGGTTTATTATCCTTTTTTAATAAGTCAAAAGTAACAAATAAAAATAAAAATATATTTTTAAAAAAAATTGTGGAAAATAAAAGACCAAAAAGTTTATTATCCCTTTTTAATAAGTCAAAAGTAACAAATAAAAATAAAAATATATTTTTTTAAAAAAATTGTGATTAAAAGTGAACGGAGAAAATAATAAGAAAACTAATGATATGCTATTAAATATTGTGAAATAAAGATGATAAACTTACCTCCTTAATAGAAGGTGAAATTGTGAATTCTGCAATTCACAAATCCGATCAAAATACAACCCAACTGATCAAAGAGGCTATCGCAAGCAACAAACTTTCATAAGGTATAGCATAAATATCTACTTTTAAAACATAAAATACTTTAAATTAAAACAATCAAATCTTCATATGAGTAAATAAAGGTTTTTTAAAATAGATCTAAGGTAATAAATGATGAATACATGACAAAAATCTTATTGAGATAAATTAATAATTACCATTATAAAAATGATATTGCTGTAAAAAATAATATCACTATAAAAGATAATATTATTATAAGATGTTTTAAGTTTTTTTTAATTCAATTTTGACTAATTTTATCAAACAATTATTGCCAAAAAAGAAAAAAACAATTTTTATTGATTTTTTTTAGTGCACGTCAAAAACACTAGGTCGTCATTTTGTTTTTATCTATTGGTGTCATTCTAACGAAATACTTTTGAAAAATTAATATGTTTGAGAAAAGAAATTTTTCGAATTCTATTAGATAATAGAAATATCAAAATTCTAATTTACTTGATCGGTGATTCTATCCGCTACAATGATAGAATATTTAATTTTAAACAATTGTCATGTGTTTATATTTGTATGCATGATATACTGGTCTATTAGAATTGATTCTTCCATGATAATTTATATGTTTCTTCCACTTTTAAAGTTCTCACAGCATGATTAACCATGACTAGTGTTGAACATGATTTTTTTTCCTGATTTTCAATTGTGAAAATTTCTAATATGACATATATTAAATTAATATTTTCAAGTTATAACAATAGAATTAAACTTCAAGTTGTAATATAAAAAATTTCAAGTTGTAATAGTTTATTAAAAAATAAAATAATAATAATAAAATTTGATTTTTAAAAAGTAATATACGATAAAAACGGATATAATTGTAGTAATTAATTTGAATACATTAATGGTAATTAATAATTGCCATAAATTTAAGAGATTCAAAAAAAAAAATGAATTATTTCAAAAGACAATTTTTTTTATTTCAAACGTTTCTCTCTCCTATATTGTTGATTTCAAATGTTCCTCTCTGCTCGAATTTAATTTTCTGTAATTGTCGTCATTCACGACTAGTTTCAAATAGTTTTAGTTCAACAATTTTCAATTTTTTTGCAATGAAATATGTATTAATTAACATGATGGTAGATGACATCCTTTTGATTAATAGTATTTGCGATTTATTATTTCAATGAAATGTACAAAGAGAGTAAGAATAATGAAACTAAAAACTAAATTTTCTGATTTTATTTGTGTATAATATATTTAAATTCTGATATTTTTTGTATGATCATTTTTTTGTTTATATTTCATAATAATATTTGTGAAACTTGAATTAATGTTGGTATGATAATTGGATGCCAACTATATACGGTTTGGATACCAAGTATATGGTGTTCATTTTGATCTCCAATTAAATATCAAAACTAAACTATTTATGTATTCAAATGTTATGTAGTTTGTGATATCCAGAAATGTGTATCCAATTGATATATAGTTTGTACATAACTAATATATGAGAGTCAATTTATAAAAACAGTGCATGCTATATATAATTCAATACTTAAAATTGCATCAAAAATAAATATATGTCGTTCAAAAGTTAAAAAAATAATAAAAAAATACTAAAGAATCTAAGTTGCAAATAACTATTTCAAATTTGATCTTCGTAGTCTTGGGGTAGGATAGTTATTGATATTCGGCGCATGTTCTTTTGCTATGCAAGATTCACAAAATTTACTAGCAACAATCCAAGTTACTTCAATAATCGCACCATTATTGTTTTTTATTTTTTCCGCATTGCTATCAACCTAGTTGGAGAAATTGAAAGGAAACCTTCCTATTATAAGAAATTGGTATTATAAAAAATATCTATTAAATACCAACATTAGTCATAATTTATAAAAAATAAAATAAAAAATGAGTAATTTAACAAACTTCAATCAATTTACATAATTTGACCATTGATATCATACCATTTTTTGATAAATATAATGCACAACTTAAATCAAGTTTCTTACCAACAATAAATCAGTTTCATCATATTCATAATTGTATATTAAGTCAGCTTTCATATCAATATTATTCATGTTTCATGTTAGATAAGTAGACATAATGAGAATAACTTGAAAAAAATTAGCTTTCCTCTAAACTGTGTACCAACTTCATATCAGATTTAAACAAGTTTCACACCAAACATAAGTAACACATCATACCAATTTTGTACAAATTCATGTCAACATTAAACAAAATTCATACCATACTCATAAATCGTAAATTAAGTCAACTTTCATACCAATAATATGCATAATATAACATTTTTAACAAGAATATCTACTAAATTGAATAATTATAAATTAAATTAAATATAATATTTAACTTAACCTTTTTTTTGTCTGTCTTTTTTGGGTGTTGGGATTTCGAATCCTCCTTCGTTGTTGCTCTTCTTTTTGATGGTTTTGGAGACTTCCTGTATGGACGTTGGTTGATTTTTTTGTTTTTCTTCTTCTTCTTCTTCTTCTTCTCACTTACAAAATCTGAGTATGAATCAGCAGGGGGTTCTAACATTTTCGTCTCTGACATTTTCAAATTCAAGAATCATCAGATACCGCAATAGTTGACATTGAATTTTTATGTTGTGCAAGTCATAAATACACAGAAAGGTGTTTGATCCATAAATTGTTGAAACCTCTCTTGCCCGATGAAAAACGAAAAATCAACAAACACATTCATGTTTGAACATAAAGTCATGTGTGTATATCTTCCTTGCTTGTAAAATAAAATTGTTTATACTAAGTTATAACATACTTCATATAAGTAGTATTCAAGTTTCATTCCAGCAGTTACTACAATTTAAATATACTTATAATTAAATTATATCATATAAATTAAATAAAAAATAACTCATAATCATATAAATATTGATTAAAAAAATCACACCAATTTATGCAAATATCATAACATTTTCTTGTACACTATGACATTCATCAATCTACTTTCATAATACACTAAAAATAATTTAACAATTTTAATACAGTAATGGATAAATTATAAAAAAAAACTTTCTTAATAAGAAAAGTCCAATTTCATATAACTATTAGAGAAACTAAGCAATTTATACAATTTTTGCGTACCAGATTAATAATTCATACCATGTACACAATTAAAAGACAATCACATCAACATTAATACAGAATTCATAATTCATACAATGTACATCAATCAAACATTAATATCAGAATCCTACACATTTTATTCAAAACTAATTTGATGATTTTTAAAAAAAAACTGTTCTAATAAACATATTAAAAATTAGTGTGATAAGTATTTTATTTTATTTTTTAGAATAGATTACTCTTTGGAGTTTTGGTCACTTTTCTAGGTGGCATTGAACCAATCGGCAGCCTTTTAAAGTGACATTAATTTTCACTTAGACACCTCAAATAGACTTTGTTCATTTCAAACACACTCAAATACCAAATGTCAATTTTTAATTAGTCATCATGTCATGTGTAACGACAGCTAGGTCATTTTGAGACCTAGGACTATTTTGACTCTTTTCGAAAAAATTAAAGGGGAGATTTTTAACTATTCGAGAACTACGAGTACCTAGTAGATGAAACTTTTATTAAATAAGTAATGTAGATAATAGGTTAGTGGGGTTTCACGGTTAATATACTCTTGTTTAGAAAAGGAAGAAAACAAGAAATCAGCGTGTAAAGTTTGGTGGCGTCATAGCGAAAGTCGACTCCTAGTGGTAAAAAATTTTTAATAAATTTTTCATTCATGTGGGTACACATGAAATTGCTTCGTATATGAGTATTGCTATTATATTATTAGGTGGGAAATGTTGAATTACTGGTTTCATGAGTACAGTGCCGGCATAAATGAGTGAGAATTATGAAATTATTTTTGGAATTTGGACGGTTGATCCTTGTGAAAATTGGTAGTATAGTTGTCGTAAATTATGGAAATCGGAAAAACAATGGGGGTCATATTGAGGGGGCATTGATGAAGAAAAAAATTGTGTTTCTAAGGGTCGTCACTGGTTAAATATAAGTGCTAATAATAAAACATAAAGTTATATTAATGTAGTAATATGTATATTTATAAGTGAGGTTATACCAAGTGTAGTAGAGATTTTCTTAATGTCAGAAAATGATTTAAATTTGGGATAGTTGCATGACTGGAACGTTTTGTTTCTTAGAGTTATTAGGATAATGAGGGACTATAGTTGGATGTCAATCATTAGGCAATTATATGCCAATGATTGGCAATGGTGGTAATATTTAAGAAAAATTGGCAATTTGCAGAATAGTTTAAGGAAAAGAATGGCCACGTTCCAATGCTTTATCAATGGGTGGGAATTAGTTCTTATTTTATTCATTTACAAAATTAAGACACTAGTTTTTATTATATTGAGACGGGTAATTAATTATTAGGTGTACATTATATGATTCAACCTTGTTGGAAGGATTAAAGTTAAATTCTTGGCTTGAAATTTAGCAATATGAATCTTTGACATATAAAATATATCAAGAGTAGGAGCTTGATTGGAGATATGAGTGAGTTTTGAAGTTTAGGTTAGACATATAATAAATTGAGTACCTAAAAACTCGCTTACTTACGAATATTGCACAATTGGTAGATTGGAAAACATTCTGAAGCTTTGCAAAAGGGAAAGGAAAAGTTGTGAAGATTCGTGACATGAGGTTCGACATCTAAGGTATGTCAAGACTTTTTAGACTTGTTGAAGGACGTTTTCCTAATTAAAGATTAAAAATGAAAATAGACAAAGGGGTAAGGGCGAAATATGGGGGTCTCGTATCAATGGTATGATGGGTATTGGTACGAGTACCAGTGTTATAAAATGGAAAGTTACTACTACAGAATGAGGATTGTAATTTGAGAATTTCCAAAACATATGGGAATTCGCTGATATATTATTGACTTGAAATTATTGTGTGATTGTGTTTTCTTTATTATACCCGTATAGTTGTGATAATTGAGGTTGTTATGTATTATGTTGATATTGATTGAGTGAGATGCATCATCATCCCCTTATATTGAAATAATATTGTGTACATGCATTGACATGAGATTGGGTATAAGTTAGGCACGTGGAGTTCATCCGTGCTGGGTATGGTGAGTTGTTAAGATTGTAATTTGGGCACGTGGAGACCGTCCATGCAGAAATTATTTGATATTATGATAGTGTGTTGAGATCATCCGCAAAGACATGTGGAGATCGTCCGTGTCGGTATATGGACCTCGCGAGTCCCCCCATGGGTCATGAGCTCTCAATGTATTTTCGAAGAGTATCATGTATATACGGTTGAGTGAGTACTGGGCATTCTGAGACATGTCATTACATGATATCATATTACATTGTATTTCATCACATCATTCATTTTTGATGATTATGTGTTTTTTGTTTGGTGTTTGGAAGTACTTGATGTCTAATTACCTTATTGATGAAACTTAAATAGTAAGTGTAATATATATATATATATATACTTCTATAATTTAAGAATTTATTTTATTTATATAAACTTCTGTCACTACTTCTTCGTTGTCGGTCAATTAGACATACTAGTTACACGTGGTTTCGTACTCATACTACACTTGTTGCACTCTTTGTGGTGCAGATTTGATTTCGAGTAGGAGCACATCTCGAGGAGCAGTTTGAGTCCGAATTTGGAGTGTCTTGGAGTTGTGGTGAGCTGCTTGGATGTTCCGTGGCCCACACCTCCCTCTATCTTTTACTTATTCTGTTATTCAGTATTCAGACAGGATATCCCTTATATTAGATTCGACATTTTAGTTTCAGACTTGCATCTTATTTTTGAAGCTCTTGTACTTATGACACCAATTCTAGGGTAGTACTTTGTCTTAGTTTTGCTAATTGTTGTGTTTTCACTCATTAGTTAGTTAAGTTTGTTAATATATGCTGGTTGGTTTACCTCTTGGTTGGGAACATAGGTGGCATCACGACTTGTGAATATGTGCACAAATTTGATATCAAAGTCCTAGGTTCATCGGTCTCACGAGTATAAGAGCAATGTCTAGTAGAGTCTTGTGGATCAGTATGAAGACGTCCATACCTATCTTCGAGAGGCTATAGGACATTTAGGAAATATTTTGTTCTTTTATTCCTTATCGTGCACACTTGATCTTGTTGAAATTCTAATTTTGATATCTCATTTTCTCAGATGGTGAGGACTCGTACATCGGCAAGTGGGGATCGAAATACAACGGTTAATTACTCGAATGGATCAACAGAATCGCGCCTGCTTCTGGGAACACTATCCGAGGTAGAGGCAGGTGACGAGCTCAAGGTCAGGGTAGGGGCTGTATTGCAGCACCTGTGGAAGGTCAAGTACCAATAGTTACCGAGGGTCGTGATAGGACCGTATCTCCTTATGCATAGGTTATTCATGGGGATGTGCAAGATCGTGTCGATGGGGATGGGCTAGCTTAGGCTCCACCCAGTACTATTGTCACCCAGTGCTTCAAGATACCTTGGCTCGTATGTTAGGAATTCTAGAGGGGATGGCTCAGGTAGGAGCTTTGCCTGTCACTTCTGATGGCTCACAGACCCGTGTCGGAGGTCAGACTCCAGTCTGATAGTTGCTCCAGATTCTCAGACTCTAAGGACTCAGCCAGCTGCTGCCGTAGCACCTCGTTTGGATAGTATGGAGTTTCCAGATATGACAATACATTTGGTGAACAGACCATCTATGACCATTGATGAGCAAAAGAAATTTGAAAGGTTCAGACTAATGAATCCTTCTACTTATACTGGTGACTTAACTAAGGATGCATATGAATTTATAGTTAGTTTTCATGAGAGATTCATAATCTTGGATTGGTGGAGTCTCATGGAGTTGACTATACAACTTTTCAGATGACTGGCTCTGCCAAACAGTGGTGGAGGGATTATATTAGTAATAGGCCAGCTAGACCCTCTCAACTATCCTGGACTCAGTTTACTCAGGTAAATCTATCCAAATTTGTTCCACGCAGTGAAAGAGAGCGCAAGAAGGCCGAGTTTGAGGGTTTGCAACAAGGTGTTATGTTAGTCGCAGAGTATGAGGGTAAATTTCATGGCTTGTGTAGGCATGCTTCGATGATTCTTCCCACAGAGGCTGAGAGAGTGAGAAGGTTTTTTAAGGGGTTGATTATTCCGATTCGTCTAGGAGTTTCTCAGGTTGCTGCTTCTGGTATTTCATTCTAGAAAGTGGTAGATGCTGCTAAAGAGTTGGAGATGATTCGATGTGAGGGATTTGAGCAGCGTGAGGGCAAGAGGACTCGTTATTCAGGTAATTATGGTGGTGCTCCACCTAGGAGTCAAGGTTACTTGGGCAGAGGTTATCCCCCTCAGTCCAGCAGACCCATTCATGCTGCCATACCAGCGTCTGAGGCTGGTTACGCTGCGCATAGCTCTTCGAGCTCAGTGCATACTTCACAGGGTTAATCTTCTAGACCTGTAGTACGTGGAGGGCATTATAGTCATTCGGGTTTCTCTCATCAGCCCGCGTCGTAGGGGTTGTTTTGAGTGTGGTGATACGGGACACTATGTGAGAGACTGCCCTAGAACCAGACGTGGTGGCTTACATTAGGGTTCTCAGGCTTCGACTTTCAAGACTGCACAACCTCCATCTAGGGGGCAGAGGTGGTTCTTACTCAGGTAGAGGTGGTTCTTCTTCTGGTCGAGGTGGTGGTCGTGGAGATTCAAGATCTGAGGGAGTTCGTTCTCACTGTTATGCTTTTTCGGGTAGGCCAAAGGCTGAGGCTTCAGTTGCTGTTATCGTAGGTATTATTTCGGTTTGTCATCGACCAACTACTGTATTATTTGATCTAGGATCTACTTATTTTTATGTGTCCACCTATTTTTCTCCTAGTCTGGATATATTATGTGAGTCTCTTGATTTGCCCATACATGTTTCTACTCCTGTCGGGGATTCTGTAGTTGTAGATCGGGTGTATCGATTATATATTGTTACCTTGATGGGGTATGACACTCATGCAGATTTAAAGGTCTTAGATATGGTATATTTTGATGTGATTCTTTGTATGGATTGGTTATCTTCTTACCACGCAATTTTAAATTGCCATGCCAAGACAATCACTTTAGCTATGCCTGGAATTCCTATAGTAGAATGGAGAGGTTCTCTTAGTCACCCTCCTAAGGGTGTGATATCATTTCTTAATGCTCGTCAGTTGGTACAGAGAGGATGTTTGGCTTACTTGGCACACATTCAAATACTAGTGTTGAGTCTCCTATGCTTGAGTCTATTCCGGTGGTGAGTGAATTTTCAGAAGTATTCCCGACCGATTTGACATGTTTTCCACCATATCGTGATATTGATTTTTGTATTGATGTGGAGCCAGGTACTCAGCCTATTTCTATTTCTCCTTATCGTATGGCACCGAATGAATTGAAGGAGTTTAAAGAGCAGTTGCAGGATTTGCTGAGCAAGGGTTTTAGGGTTTTATTAGACCAAGTGTATCTCCTTGGGGTGCTCCAGTGTTATTTGTGAAGAAAAAAGATGGATCTATGCGTATGTGTATTGACTATCGAAAGTTGAACAAGGTAACCATCAGAAATAAGTACCCAATATCTCGTATTGATGATTTATTCGATCAGTTGCAGGGTGTTTCGGTTTTCTCCAAGATTGACTTGAGATCTGGCTATCATCAACTGAAGGTTAAGGCAGAGTATATCCCTAAGGCAACTTCTCGAATACGTTATGGCCATTACGAGTTTCTTGTGATGTCTTTTGGATCAACTAATGCCCCTGCAGCTTTTATTGACTTGATGAATGGAGTTTTCAGACCGTATTTGGATTCCTTTGTTATTGTCTTCATAGATGATATATTGATATACTCATGCACTAAGGAGGAATATGAACATCATTTGAGGATCGTGCTTGGGATTCTAATAGAGAAGAAACTTTATGAAAAGTTTTCAAAGTGTGAGTTTTAGATTAGTTCGGTAGCATTCTTAGGACATAATGTCCAAGGAGGGTATCATGGGGGATCCTAAGAAGATTGAGGCAGTTACAGATTGGGTCAGACCTGCTTCAGTTACTGAGATTCATATTTTCTTAGGCCTTGCAGGTTATTATCGACGATTTGTTGAGGGTTTCTCATCCATTGAATCTCCATTAACTAGATTGACACATAAGGAGGTGACTTTTCAGTGGTCTGACGAGTGAGAGGTTAGTTTCCAAAAGCTCAAGACTTTATTAACTACTGCTCAGATTTTGACCCTACCCGTGGAGGTAGAGGTTTTTGTTGTATATTGTGATGCTTCTCGGATCGATCTTGGTTGTTTATTAATGCAGAAGGGAAAAGTGATAGCTTATGCTTCGAGACAGTTGAAGGTTCATTGGAAGAACTATCCTATTCATGATTTAGAGTTGGCGGCTGTTGTGTTTGCATTGAAAATTTGGAGGCTTTATCTTTATGGCGTGCATTGTGAGGTGTTCATAGATCATCGTAGCCTCCAATTATATTCAATCAGAGGGATCTGAATTTGTGGCAACAGAGATGGTTAGAGTTTCTGAAGGACGACGACATGACTATTCTTTATCATCCAGGCAAGCCAAATGTTGTAGCAGATGCCTTGAGTCGAAAGGTGGTAAGTATGGGTAGTCTAGCCATGTTACAGGTTGACGAGCATCCTTTAGCTAGGGATGTCCAATCCTTGGCCAATCTCTTTGTGAAACTTGATATTTCAGAACCTGGTAAGGTGTTGGCTTATATGGAGGCTATGTCATCCTTGTTGGAACAAATTCGGACTCAACAGTTTGAAAATGGTGATTTATGTAAGATTAGAGACAAGGTGTTGAAAGGAGAAGCCAGGGCAGCAATTTTGAGGATTAAAGGTCGTATCTGTATTCCTCGGACATGTGATTTGACTAGATTATCATGGAGGAGACTCATAGTTCGAGGTACTCTATTCATCCAGGGGATACTAAGATGTATTGTGACTTGAAGCAACATTATTGGTGGTGTCGTATGAAGAGGGACATAGTAGATTTTGTATCTCGGTGTTTGAATTGTCAGCAAGTGAAGTATGAACACTAAAATCCTGGAGGTATGACTCAGAGGATGCCCATACCTGAGTGGAAGTGGGAGCGCATTGCTATGGACTTTGTGGTAGGGTTGCCACGTACCTTGGGTAAGTTTAATGCTATACGGGTCATCGTGGATCGACTGACTAACTTTGCACACTTTGTACCAGTAAAGACTACATATAACTCAGAGAAGTTAGCCAATATCTATATTCGAGAGATAGTTCGTTTGCATGGGGTTCCTATATCTATTATTTCAAATCGTGGCACCCAATTTACATCTCATTTCTGGCGTTCTATGCATAAGGAGTTGGGCACTTGAGTGGATCTTAGTACAACCTTTCACCCTTAGACTGATGGTTAGTCTGAATTGACTATTCAAGTTCTTGAGGACATGTTGCGGGCATGTGTGATTGACTCTGGTGGTCACTGGGATCAATTCTTGCTATTAGCGGAGTTTGCTTACAATAATAGTTACCATTCGAGCATTGAGATGGCACAATTTGAGGCTTTGTATGGTAGGAAATGTCGATCTACGATTGGATGGTTTGAGGCATTCGAGGTTAGACCGTAGGGTACAAATTTGCTGAGGGAGTCCTTGGACAAGGTCAATTTTATCCAAGATAGACTTCTCATGGCTCATAGTAGGCAAAAGAGTTATGCAGATAGACTTCAATGGAAGCATCGTCCCGAGGAGAAAGATACATGGGAGACAGAGTCATACATGAGGAGTAAATATCCTCAAATTTTTGAGCGTTCAGGTGAGTTCTTTTATTTTTCCGTTCAAGGACGAACGTTTATTTAAGTGGTAGGTGATGTAACGACCGCTAGGCCATTTTGAGAACTAGGATGATTTTGACTCTTTTCTAGAAAAATTAAAGGGGACATTTTTAACTATTCGAGAACTACGAGTACCCAATTGATGAAACTTTTATTAAATAAGTAATGTAGATAATAGGTTAGTGGGGTTTCACGGTTAATATACTCTTGTTTAGAAAAGGAAGAAAACAAGAAATCAGCGTGCAAGTTTGGTGGCGGCGTCATAGCGAAAGTCGACTCCTAGAGGTAAGAAAATCTTAATAAATTTTTCATTCATGTGGGTACACATAATATTGCTTCGTATATAAGTATTGCTATTATATTATTAGGTGGAGAATGTTGAATTGCTGGTTTCATGAGTACAGTGCCGACATAGATGAGTGAGAATTATGAAATTATTTTTGAGATTTGGACCGTTGATCCTTGTGAAAATCGGTAGTATAGTTGTCGTAAATTATGGAAATCGGGAAAATATTTGGGGGATTGTTTTTCTAAGGGCTGTCACTGGTCAAATTCAAGTGTTAATAATAAAACATAAAGTTACAATAATGTAGTAATGTGTATATTTATGATTGAGGTTATATCAACTGTAGTAGAGATTTTCTTAAGGTCAGAAAATGATTTGAATTTGGGATAGTTGCATGACTGGGACATTTTGTTTCCTAGAGTTATTAGGATAATGAGGGACTATAGTTGGATGTCAATCATTAGGCAATCATATGCCAATGATTGGGAATGGTGGTAATATTTAAGAAAAATTGGCAATTTGCAGAATAGTTTAAGGAAAAGAATGGCCACGTTCCAATATTTTATCAATGGGTGGGAATTAGTTCTTATTTTATTCATTTACAAAATTAAGATACTAGTTTTTAATATATTGAGATGGATAATTAATTATTAGGTGTATATTATATGATTCAACCTTGTTGGAGTGATTAAAGTTAAATTCTTGACTTAAAATTTAGCAATATGAATCTTTGACATATAAAATATATCAAGAGTAGGAGCTTAATTGGAGATATGAGTGAGTTTTGGAGTTTAGGTTAGACGTATAATAAATTGAGTACCTAAAAACTTGCTTACTTACGAATATTGCACAATTGGTAGATTGGGAACATTCCAAAACTTTGCAAAAGGGAAAGGAATAATTGTGGAGATTCGTGACACAAGGTTCGGCATCTAAGGTATGTTAAGACTTTTTAAACTTGTTGAAAGACGTTTTCCTAATTAAAGATTAAAAATAAAAATAGACAAAGGGATAAGGGCGAAAGATGGGGGTTTCGTATCAATGGTGTGACGGATATTTCTACGAGTACCGGTGTTATAAAACGGAAAGTTACTACTATAAAATGCGGATTGTAATTTAAGAATTTCCAAAACATATTGGCATTAGCTGATATATTATTGACTTGAAATTATTGAGTGATTGTGTTTTCTTTATTATACCTGTATAGCTGTGATAATTGAGGTGGTTATGTATTATATTAATATTGATTGAGTGAGATGCATCATCATCCCCTTATATTGAAATAATATTGTGTACATGCATTGACATGAGATTGAGTATAAGTTGGGCACGTGGAATCGTCCATGCTGGGGATGGTGAGATATTAAGATTGTAATGTGGGCACGTGGAGACCGTCTGTGCGAAAATTATTTGATATTATGATAGTGCCTAAAGATCGTCCGCACAGACATGTAGAGATCGTCCCTGTCGGTATATGGACTTCGCGAGTCCTCCATTGGTCATGAGCTCTCGATGTATTTCTGAGGAGTATCATGTATATACGATTGAGTGAGTACTTGATATTCCGAGATATGTCATTACATAGTATCTATTGCATTGCATTTCATCACATCATTCATTTTTTTATGATTATGTGTTTTGTTTTGTGTTTGGATAGTACTTGATGTCTAATTACCTTATTGATTAAACTTAAATAGTAAGTGTAATATACATATACTTGTATAATTTAAGAATTAATTTTTCTTATATATACTCCTGTCAGTACTTCTTCATTGTCGGTTAATGAAACATACTGGGTACACGTGGTTTCATCCTCAAACTACACTTGTTTCACTCTTTGTGGTACAAATTCGATTTCGAGTAGGAGCACATCTCGAGGAGCAGTTTGAGTCCGAATTTAGAGTGTCTTGGAGTTTGTGGTGAGCTGCTTGGCTGTTACATGGCCCACACCTCCCTCTATCTTTTTCTTATTCTGTTATTCAGTTTTCAGATAGGATATCCCTTATGTTAGATTCATCATTTTAGTTTCAGACTTACATCTTATTTTAGAAGCTCTTGTACTTATGACACCAATTCTTGGGTAGTACTTTTTTTTAGTTTTCCGCATTCGTACTTATAAGGAACTCAGTGTTGGATATTTGGCTAATTGTTGTCTTTTCACTCATTAGTTAGTTAAGTTTGTTAAAATATGTTGGTTGGCTTACCTATTTGTTGGGAACATAGGTGCCATCACGACTTCTGAATTTGTGTCATGACATCATGTCAAGTGTATTACATACACTTTGTAATTTTAAAATTAATTATTAAAAAATAATTAATTTTTCGATAAAAATAAATAAACAAAATTACCTATTTTCTACCATCCCACCCCAACCTGTCTCATCTGCCTTACGTCCCTTTGCCTCCCCAACCCTACAACCATTTTTTGCTTCTTCTTAAAAAAAATTAAAAAATTATTAGATTTTAAGTTTTTACTTCTTTTTTTTGTGATTTGTATTTGAAAATCATGTATGACATTCTTCTTCTATTTTTTTTTTTGAAAAAAAAAAATTGAGTCTCTTGTTCTAAAATAATCTTTTCAAAACTAGTTTGATGATTTTTTTTTAAAAAAATTGTTCTTATAAACATTTTAAAAATTAGTGTGATAAGTATTTTATTTTATATTTTTAAAATAGATTACTCTTTATAGTTTTGCTCACTTTTTAAGGTGGCACTGAATCCATCGGAAACTTCTTAACATTGATATTGATTTTCACTTAGACGCCTCAAATAGACTTTGTTCATTTTAAACACACTCAAATTCCATATGTCAATTTTTAATTAGTCATCATGTCATGTCAAGTGTATTACACACACTTTGTAATTTTAAAATAAATTATTAAATAGCAATTAAATTTTCATCAAAAATAAATAAATAAATTACCTATTTTCTATCATCCTAACCGAGTCCAACCCTACCCCATCTACCTTACGTCTCTTTGCCTCCCCAACCCTACAACCATTTGTTTGTTCTTCTTGAGAAAAATTAAAAAATCATTACATTTTAGGTTTTTTCTTTCTTTTTTGGGATAATGCACAAGTACCCTCTCAATCTATGTCCGAAATCTCAGAGACACACTTATACTATACTAAGGTCCTATTGCCCCCCTAAACTTATTTTATTAATAATTTTCTACCCCTTTTTAGCGTACATGACACTATCTTGTGGGCCCAACGTTGGTTGACTTTTTTTTTCAAGCTAGTGCCACGTAGGCCGAAAAGGGGTAGAAAATTGCTTATAAAATAAGTTGGGGGGGGGGGGTTATAGGATTTTAGTATAGTATAAGTGTGTCTCTGAAATGTCGGACATAGGTTGAGGGGGTACTTGTGCATTTTTCCTTCTTTTTTTTTTGTTGTGAATATGTTTTTGAAAATCATATATGACATTCTTCTTCTATTTTTTTGAAAAAAAAATTGTTTCTCTTGTTCTAAAAAAAACTTCAAAACTAGTGTGATGATTTTTTTAAAAAATTGTTCTTATAAATATTTTTAAAATTAGTGTGATAGGTATTTCATTTTATTTTTTATATTTTGTAAGTTTCTTTATCATGATTTTTCATGGTGTAAGATGAAGTAAGAGGTAGGGATAAAAATTGAAGAAGAAGAAGGAATATATTTTTTAAAAAAATCAAAAAAAAAAAATCTCACGCACTCAAAATGGGTGCATCACACACAATATGACAAGTCTGTGAAACATGTCAAAATGATAAAGCGGGACTCAACATGAAGTGTCTAACATGAACAAAGCCTAATTGAAATGTCTAAGTGAAAATTAATGTAGATTTTAGGGGCTACCGATGGGTTCAGCCTTTCTAGATTTGGAGCTGAAAATTTGGAGCAAATATTTGAATTCTGTAAATTCACATATCCTATCAAAATACAACCCAACAGATCAAAGAGCTATGCCAAGCCAACAAATTTTATATTATTATTTTATTTTTAGAAATAATGATGTTCGTAGAAAAAAAGTCTTCAGAAAAAAATGAATGCCTTTTTAAACATAAAAATATCTTAAAATGTTAGATTAAAATAGTCAAATCTTCCTATGAATAAATAAATTTTTTACAATAGATCTAAGCTTATATATAGTGAATACGTGACGAAAATCTTAGTAACATAAATTAACTATTACCATTATAAGGATAGCCTTATTTTATAAACAGTAATATTAGTATAAAATGTTTTAAGTTCTTTTACTAATTTGGCTTTACTTGTCTAGTTTTATTATACAATTATTACAAAAAAGAAAAGAAAAATTTACTATCGAATCTTCTAAGTGCGCATCAAAAACACTAAACGGATCTTTTTAATGATATATTGTGTAGATTAGTATGTAAAGTGAAAGAAGAAGAAGATGAATAAGAAGATATGGAAGAAGAAGAAGAGTAGAAAAAGAATATTTTTTATTTTAAAAAAAAGGTTATTGAGTTACACTGTAAAGTTCCTCTTTATAGTAGTTGTGATATCTTGATCACACTTAGTTATTCTAACTGACTTATAACTGATTGTGATCAACTTAACTAATTAATGGAAGTAAGTTAGTTACACTATAACAGTGATGTAGGAAAAATGTACAAGGACCAGGTTCATACAATTTGTTCTTCTTTGTTATTTTCATTCTCAACACTCTCCCTCAAGCTAGGAAGTGAGAAGATGTTCAGAACTCCTAGCTTGGAGCTGAGATGTTGCAGTTGCACTTTTGTAAGTCCTTTAGTAAGTAGATCAGCTGGTTGATTTTGTGTAGGAATGTACTTGGTAGATACTAATCTTTGTGTGATTTTTTCTCTTATATAGTGACAATCAATCTCAATGTGTTTTTTCCTTTCATGATATAATGGATTGGCTGCAAGTTGCATAGAAGATTTTCTATCAGTATGTATGTTGATAGGTAGTGAAACTTCAATGCCAAGCTCCTCAATTAAACCTTTCAGTCATATAATCTCTGTTACAGTGGTAGCAATGCTTCTGTATTCAGCTTCAGCTGAGCTTCTAGAGATTGTTTTTGTTTCTTTGACTTCCATAAGAATATAGATACTCCATACCGAACAAAGTAACCAGTTATTGACCTTCTTGTTAGGGGACAGGAGGCCCAATCTACATCATAATAAGCAGTGATAATATTACTTGAGTAGCTGGACAATAGTAGACCTTGCCCTGGTAGATTCTTCACATATCTCACAATCCTTAATGATGCAGTCAAATGTGACTTCTTAGGTTGTTGTATAAATTGATTTAATGTCTGAACACCATAGGAGATGTCAGGTCTTGTCATAATTAAGTACAGTAATTTGCCAACTATCCTTTGATAAGCTCCTTGATCAGTTACTGGATCATGTTCTGTCATCTGTGCCTCTTCATCATACTGTTTAGTAGTCAATTATGAGTTTGTGTCAAGTAGAGTTCCAGTTGGTTTAGATGCACTTAGACCAGTTTCAGAAATTAATTCTAGTGCATACTTTCTTTGATGCACTAATTTACCTTGCTTTGGTCTTGCAAATTTAATTCCCAGAAAGTACCTTAACTCTCCCAAGTCTTTCATCTTGAAAGCTTGCTTCAAATTATCCTTTGTTTCTTCAATTAGACGCAAATTACTTAGAGTGACCAGCATGTCATCCACATAAACAAGAATCAGAACCATGCATGTTGTTGTCTTCTTTATGAACAAGGAGTGATCAGATTCACATTGTTTGAACTCAAGTTTGAGTAGTGCCTGAGATAGTTTAGTTCAATGTTAGCCAGATTAGTCAACATATATCTTTTTCGACGCAACAATACGATCTTATTTGTAACAAGTGGTTTTGTTGGTTGGTTAATTGATCACATTTTATTCATGAAATGGCTTGGATTGGTATTAGTCTGGATACGACATTCCATTGTCTTGGGGCTTTCTTTAGTCCATAAAGGGATTTAGTGAGTCTACACACTTTATTCTTCCCCTGACTATTAAATCCCTGATGAAGATCTATATAAATCTCATCAGGTAGGTACTCTTCTAGAAAAGCATTGAATACATCTATTTGATGAATATGCCTTTGCCTTTGAGCTACAATAATTAGTATTGTTCTGACATTCTTCATCATCACCACTGGACTGAATATATCATTATAATAAATTCCTTCCTTTTGACTGTAACCCTTTGCTACTAGTCTTTCCTTATACCCCTCTATTTCACCTGTGCTCTTATATTTGATCGTATAGATCCATTTGCAACCTATAGACACCTTTCCTTTTGGAAAAGTAACTACCTTCCACGTATGATTATTTTGAATTGCATCAATCTCAGATTGCATTGCCTCTACCCACTTAGGATCAGAAACAATTTCTTTGTAGCTAGCAGGTTCAGTATTTGCAGAAATCTTAGAAAGATATGATTGATACGAATGATTTACCTGATCATGTGATAGGTATTAGTCTAAAGAATATGAGGCATGTGTAGCATCAAGAGATATAAAGTCTTTCATCCATAGTGGTGGCTTCTTTCCCCACGTAGATCTTCTATTTTCTTCTTGTACCAGCAGTGGACATGGTTCAGGAACCTGATTTATATTAGGTGAAGGATTATTTGTTTCTGCAGGGACCTCCTTAGCTGAACCTGTTCCTTGATCCTGGTCAGTAATAATCAATTGATGTGATGATTGTCCATCATTTAAACCAGTGAATCTGAATAGAGGTGCATGTTTTTTATTTTGTAATTTGAATTGAAATATATCTTCCTTGAATATTACATCTCTGTGTACAAAGGAAACATGAGAAGTTAGATTATATAGCAAGTAACTTTTTTGAGTAATTGCATAGCCTAAATGAACAGCTATTCTGGACCTACTTTTTTGTATATCAGGTTCTTGTATATTTTTATCAAAGCACAAGCAGCCTAACAATCTAAGATGTAACAATGTAGGTTGCTTTCTAAATAATTTTGCAAATGGGGTGTTATTATTAATAACAGAACTAGGAAGTCTATTTATAATATACACAGCAGCTTGAACACATAAACCCCAAAATTTAATAGGTATGTTCCCTTGAAATCTAATAGCTCTTGTAAGTTCAAAAATGTGTCTATGCTTCCTCTCAACATTAACATTTTGTTGTGGCGTATAGGCACATGTTGTTTGATGTACAATGCCTAAAGAACTAAATATGTTTGAGCACCAACTATTCAAAAATTCTGCACCATTGTCTGACCTTATGCACTTAATAATTTTATAAAATTGTTTTTCAACATGTACTAGAAACTGTTGAATGATAGTACTAACATCATATTTTAGTTTCAACAAAAATATCCATGTATATCTAGACACGTCATCTACAACAATAAGGAAATATTTATTCCCATAATGAGTGGAGGTCTTATAAGGACCCCATAGATCCATGTGAACTAATTCGAAGCATCCAGAACTTTTAGAAGTACTAAGTGTGAAAGGTATCCTTGTTTGCTTAGCATAAGGGCAAATAGTACATTTATTAATTGTTTCAGTTATACTAATTAAATATGAAGACAACATTCTCTTTAATACTGAACTAGATACATGCCCGAATCGTTTACGCCTCAAATCTATGTTTAGTTTAGAATCTATTTTCAGTAAAGGAACAGAACAACTAGCTGCAATATGCACATTTTTTGAACTTGTATTTACTTGCAATATATAAAGTCCTCCATCTTCTTTACCAATCATCTTCACCCTCCCATGTGAGAGATCCTGATATATACAAAAGTTGGGGAAAAAAGTAGCAGAATAATGCAGTTTCTTAGAGAGTTTAGATACTGATAAAAGATTAAATTGGAATTGTGGTACTTGAAAAACTCCAGTAAATACATCATTGTTAAGTAGAACACTTGAACCAATAAACTCAACTAAGGAAACATCACCATTTGGTAAATGCACTTTCTTTGGTTTATCAACTTTGCAAATAGTGAACTTGTTTGAAGAACTCATATTAGCCACCATGTGATTAGTGGCACCTATCAAAAATCCAACAAGGAGTATAACCATTATTGACAGTAGAGTTGAAACAAGTACTCATACCTGCTTCATTACCTACTACATTAGCTTAATGAAATTGTTCTGGATCTTTATTTAGAAACCGAATCAATTGTTGATATTGGCCCTTTGACAGATGACATGGTTCCAACTGATGGTTGTTCCTTTCATTTGAAGATTGCCCATGTTCATTTACAGTAAGTTTAGCAGAGTGGCCTGTAGTTATATGCTTGTGATGAACCTGTTCATGAGATATTGTACCTCCTTCCATCATTGCATTATATGCATTGTTAGGCTCCTTCTTTGAACTTAAAATCTTGAGGATACCCTATTAACTTGTAGCACTTATCTCTAGTGTGATTTTTCATTTTGTAATAGTCACAATACAGATTTCCATTCTTCTTGAACTTTTGAGTACCACTATTTCTTGAGTACATAGCTAACACATATGCTTGTTGTCTAGAACTAGGATTACACCCTAATATTTCAGTTGAAGCCACTAGTGATTTTTGACTCTCATCAGACATGATCATAGAATATGCTTGATTTACTGACGAAAGTGGACTCATTAACAAGATCTGAGACCTTGCTTATAAGTATAAATTGTTTAAGCCCATGAGGAATTGAAATAACTTGAGTTCTTGCAAATGTACTACATACTCTTTGGATCTATCACACTCACAGGAAGGGAGGCACCACAACCTCAAATTCTTCCCACAGACCTTTTAATTTTGAGAAGTAAACTGACACAGAACTTGTTCCTTGAGCTATAATTTCTATTTCTTAATGTAAATTGAAGGTTCTTGACCCATCTAACTTTTTAAATCTTTCATACAGATCTTCCCATACATTTTTAGCACACGTTGTACATAATGCTTCCAAGAAGACCTTTCTCTACAGAATTCATAATCCAAGATAGTACAACAACATTTACCCTCTCCCAGATACTTTCTAATCCTGGAAATTTGTCTTTTGGACATGATCCATCCACTAACTCCACTTTATTTCTTCCTGACAGGGCTACCTTCATTGCTCTATACCACAATGAATATTTCTCAGACCAATCTAACTGAAAAGAACTAATCTAGTTTCCACTTACATCGGAGGAGTGAAGAAAGAGAGGATGATTATAATCAATTGTTGAAATGGAATTTCCAACTCCATTTCCAGAATTTGATTCTGCATTTTGGCCAAGAACTGTTGCAACATTTGTACCATTCATCATTGTGATTCTTTGAACAATTACAACCAATCTTAGCGGAAATGTGATTGATTTATTCAATTAGGAATACTAGTTCATATGGCTATGATACCATGTAGATTTGTATGTAAAGTGAAGAAGAAGAAGATATAGAAGACGAAGAATAAGAGTAGAAAAAGAATATTTGTTATTCCAAAAAAAAATTATTGAGTTACTTTGTAAAGTTCCTATTTATAGTAGTTGTGATATCTTGATCACATTTGGTTATTCTAACTGACTTACAATTAATTGTAACCAACTTAACTAATTAATGGAAGTAAGTTATTTACACTATAACAGTGATATAGGGAAAATGTACCAGGACCAGGTTCATACATTTTGTTCTTCTTTGTTGTTCTCATTCTCAACATATTGTCAGCATAGTGTGTGACTTTCATTCTTCCATTCGAAACACACATTAGATAAGACGTTTTAAATCGACCATAGCTTATCTTGTTCGATATAACTAGAAGTAGAACTTGAACAATTGTCACACCCATAACTAGAATGTTCTTCTTACGAAGCAACCTCTTTTGATTTCAAATTTCTAACATAGCTTCTTAAGTTTTTTTTTTTATCATCATAATGTTTTGTAATAATTTTGCTAATTCTTCATCGTAATGGATCCTACCTTCTATTTTAATCCTTGTTGTAGAATTAATGATATGCGAAATAAAGAAAAGTTCATTGATGAACTGATAATGTACTGGATTAGACGTTATAGCTATAATAAGATTTTTTTAAAAATTATACCAATATGATATATGTTATGCTAAATATTGAAACATAAAAAAGATCAAGAACATGACTTCAACAAATAATTGATTCAATCGCTGCAAAATTCACACTCTCTTTGTACCTCAACAAATTAAAAAAAGTAGCTAGCTAGGCAGAATAACGACCCAAAAATTGCCCAACTAATATTTATTGTCATATAAAGAATGAGATATCAAAAAAATCGAATTTCAAAAATCAAAGAGCTCCAATAATTATGTTAACACCATCTTTATTTGTTATTGGAGTAGAATGTCCTGCTTGAGATTGAACTTGAGAAGGTGGTTGTGAAGGTAACACACCAATAGTTGGTCGTGCCACAAAAGGTGCAAATGGAGGGGGGCCTTGTGAATAATTTTTAAGATGCACATGACTCTGATTATGGAAATTCACTATCGGAATCCATGAGATTGTTGGTCCTACTTTGGATGATGAAACACCTTGGATATTCCGAGGAACTCCAACCTATATATAAATAAACAAGTGAAATTCAATGCATATCAGATCAGTGACGTATTCAAAATTTACTTTGTAAAAAAATAATATGTTACCGCGTAAGGCATGTGGGCTAAGTTAGGGACTCCAAAAGGTCTACTAATTGGTGACGGTGAAAGTGGGGGCCTTTCTCGAGTTGCACTAGGAACGCCTTTGCTAGCCTGCAAATAGCATCGTTATAACTATGAATTTAACTTATATACATACAAAATTACAGTGTATATAATTCAAATTTGATAATTAATGTGAAAAAATTTATATATGTATATATACACACTTACCTGTCCTTTGATTTGACATGTGTTAAATAGTTGCGTCAAAGGTAAAGTTGTCTGTTAATATTTCAAATTAATAAGCTAATCATAGGTAATATTTGTTATTTAAGGTGATAAAAACTTACCTCCTTAGAGACTTCAGGAATATAAGATGAAGATTTGGAGGGAATATGTGAATTCTGCAAAAAAAAAATTAAAAAAATATCAAGATAGGAACAGGAAAGTAAGGGTGGCTCAAGGGGGGCAGCAATTTTCATAATGGATACTATTATAGTTTTATTTTTTTTTAAAAAAATATTGGTATTTCTAAAAATAAGTACAAGATCTTTATTATTTATATAAATATAAAAGATAAAAGAAGAAAGAAAGTATATATTTTAAACATCGAAATATTTTAGAATTTTAAATTAAATTAATAAAATTTCATATTAATAAATAATTTTCTTATAATAAGATCTAAGGTAATATATTTATATTACTAATTTTACTAAACAGTAATGCAAAAAGAAAGGAAAAATTATTACCGGATTTTTTAAGTGCACATCAAACACACTCGGTCGACGTTTCTTCTTCTCAATTGATGCTATTCTAATGAAATATTTTTGAGCATGACTAGCTACTTGTGTTGGAGTTCTTGAAGGTACATAACGTTTGGAGATTCCTCTCCAATCGCCTTTACCAAGATTTTCTAATCCAATTAAAAAATAACGATGTTCCTCTTCGGTCCAAGAGGTTCCTGAATAATATTATATTGTTATTTATATAGAATTCTAATTCATAAAAGTAGAATAATTAATTATAATATAACAAATATGACAACACTAATACGATATTAACAGACATATTTTTTTCCAAATCTGAAAAATGAATTGCCATTTAGAATTTTACTTACACATTGGTTATAATAATAATAATAAAAATGAAATAGTATTTAGTTAATTATAGTATTTTCTTTTATGTGAGAATAAATATTATTTTAATATAATTATATATAATGTATCAAATATCACTTCATGATCCAACATCTCCCTCATTGTATATCATATATCCTATCATATATCACTCATTGTATTCACTTCAGTGACGGACATGTTCGCATATATCCTATATATATACATAATATGTTTTAACTAACTGAATATGTTATAACTATTCAATTTAATGATGGACGCAATATTTTCATTTAATTAAGGGTTGTCAATTGTAAGTTGCAGCAACAATAAGGTGTTTGACCCTAATATATATCAATTCAACAAAAAAAAAAGTGTCTCTACGATATTTAACATGATATGTTTATTGAGATACTATCAGAAATCGTAATTGTAAATTTTTTTTAAACAAGTAACGTAATTCAACTGCAAAGGTTAACTAACCCTTTTTTCTATGTTTGATAGAAAGAATTGGCCCATCGGAAAGATATCCCGCCTCAACGCCGCCGTTGTGATCAGAATTGGCAGCGGCGGCGGCATGTTCTAGATTTCCCAAACTTTTGCTCCTCCTTATAGATTCATATTCTCCCATCTTCATCTTTGTATCAACAAGCCTATGCTGATTTGTATTATTACTATCGTCGATTCGAACTCCAAACAATTTAATTCCTTTCGAATTACATGATCTTGAATTATGTCCATTATGTCCACAATGTGAACACTTCCTTGCATCTTTTGCCATACTCACCATTTTTTTCTTATGTTTTGTTTCATTTACAAAAAAAAAATAGTATAGTAGACGAAGTTTTCTCGAATTCTTGGCAATACAAGAGGATGTAAAACTAGAGAAAGTGCATATTTATAGGTTACACCAATGATTTATTTGCCGTGTAAGTTATTAACTTTGACTTTTCACAAAAAAAATATTTAATTAAAAATAATTTGTACCCTTACCTTTTTCTTTTCTTTTTTATTTTCTTTACATACATAGTACTCTATTTAGCATAAATAGATTTTTAGTTCTTTTATTATTTAAACTTCTTTAGGAGTTTCATAATTATCATTCTATTGGATATATACATGTAACCAAATCCTATAGGATACTGCTTAAGTAAAACTCCTTATTTATCATAGTTAGTTAAAAAAAATTGCCGACTTTTTGTTTTAGTCCGTAATCCAAGTTTTGTAATCTAGTTTAAAAGAATTTGAGTATTGGTTTAAGATATATTTGGAAAAAATATTAATAATTGTGTTAACACAATCAAAAAGAAACATGCATGTAAGGAAAATTTGTAATTTAGGTTAGGGAAATAAAAGGAAAAAAAATCTATGATAAATATATTTATATGGATAATCGTGGACTTTGTTGAAATAAAGAATTATTAAGATATTTTTAAGTGTTACTTGCGTATGAAGAAAGAAATTGCTACTTGCCTTATATTTTTAAAATTTTCTTGACGGCAAATTAGTAGATTTTCGAATTTTTTTACCATGTTTGCATTAAATAAGGTTGAGATTATTCCTTAATAAATTGGGATCAATGGATACAAAATTAGAAGGCATAACGTCATCCATAAGAGTATCATCCTATGTTAGGTAATTATTAGGATGGTAAATAATAACCTAAATAAATTCAGACTAATAATTACAAATATTTGTTTGTTTGTCATTGTATAATTATAAATTTATCATGTAATTTATAGCGTCTTGTTTAATGGCACAAGTGTAGTTATATTTATAGATATATTTTATTTGAAAACACACACAATTTTTTCCCCAAAATTTAAATCAAGACCGTCTAATAAAAATAATTTTTTTAATAAAATCAAGTCATAGTTCAAATGTCTAAAAGAAATTAGCTAATAAAGTGAAGGGATCGTCAATGTATTATAAAAATTTAATTTTTAAAAGATAAATATTTTTTGTTAGAAAAATAAATAGATGCATCTTTAAATAATTTATAATTAATAAAATTCTAATAATAAATTTAAGTCTTTTGCCAACTCGTGAGGATATAACGTGAAATTCATGATTTTTCTTCACTTTTAAGTGAAAAAAAAAGGATAGACATGAGTTTTAAGTTTTCTTTTTACGGGTCTAAAATACATTTGAAGTATTGAAAATGGTAAAAAAAACTATCCTCCATCAACCTATTGGCTCCAAAATGCCCTTTTCACCCGCCTATTGGCTTCAAAATACTATTGTCATCCACATTTGAGTTAAAAATTGATTATATATTTAACGGTTTCAAATTTAAACTATGTAAATATTTTTCTAAAATAATTAGCGCTCAACTATTGGATATAATTTAATATAGGGCAACTTTCACATATAGCAAATAAAATATTCATATTTGTATGCTGTAGCAAAGTTTGCATAATTGCGCTCCATAGCAAACATAGAAACTATATAATTCGCTATACATATACAGTTGAAGCAAATCGTATAAAACGAAGTTTTATAAAACAAGAAAGAGAAAAACACTTGGGCAGAGAACTGTATAAAAACGAAGTGTATAATATAAATTGTATTATTATAAGTGTATAGAACGATTATATACAATTTGAATTTGTATAAAATGAGAAAGAGAGAAAGACAAAAGAGACTTGACAAGGAATGTACAATTGAATCGAATTGTATAAAACGAGAAAGAGAGAAATTAGATACAATTTTAAAATTCTATAAAACGAGAAAGAGAAAGATAAAAGAAACTGGGAAGGGAGCATTTTTATTGTATATTTATAAGTGTATAAGACGAAAATATATGTACTTGCATGTGCAATTTTCTCACGCTTTATACAAATAAAAAAGAAATTTATATATTTTGCTTCTGTTTGTATAAGTGAGAAAGGCGAGGGTGGCGAGCGAGATTTGGTAGAGTGGCTAGCGAGATCTGAAAGAGGGGAGAGAGGGAACGAAAATATATGTATTTATACAATTTTCTCTGTTTTATACAATTTTTATACACTTGTGTTTGTATAAAAAGTGAGGAAGCGAGCGAGAGATTGGAGGAGAGTGGCGAGCGAGATATTTGGGAGAGAGACGCCTGACATTTTTTTGCAAACGTTTGCTATGGAGCACAATTAAATCAAACTCTAGCTACTTCATTTATTTTAGGTTATTAGTTTGCTATTATATACAATTTCCCCTTTAATTTATTAATATCATTTATTAATCAACTCAATACCCACACATTACTAATTGAACCTCACCCAATTAATAAAGTGTAAATTTTGTATATAGCATTTTATATAGTAATATTATCAAGTTATGGCATTAGAGTTTCAATTTCATTATGTAGCATTTAATATCTCACTCTATAACATTTTATTAATAATCATATTGTTAATTATAATTTATTAAAAAGAGTTGTTATTAACAATTGATTACAAATTAAGGGGATAAAGTAATAACGGATAATTAATAATTAACACACTGACAACACAAATTATGAAACTTTTGTTTCTTTATTAATTGCTACATTTAATGCAGGTAGCACGTTTTTTAATATGAATAGTTGCACTTTTTAGGGAGTTTAATTAAAGTTAAATATATGATTAGCACGTTTTTAGGGATATTAAACATTTTCAAATTATCATCATTGCCTTAAATATCTCTAGTTAGTTAAAATAATATTATTTTTTTGAATTAATTCCTTAAAAAACTCAACCAGATAATAACAAATATTTTTGGATTTTCATAATACATTTCAGATTGTCCTTTTCAAACATATTTGGATCAACGTTACAAGTAGTCTTCTTTCCAAAATTTCACGATTATTTTCAGATTGCTTTCAACGTATAAGTCATTTTTTCTAAAAATTCAAGAATATTTTCATAGCTGCATATTTCACTTCCTTTTTTTTAGTAACCTGATAAATTTTGGCGTATAATATATATTTCTATTTAAATTATAATATATGTTTTATATTAATTTTGTATTGAAAATGTATTGTGTTTGTTTAATCGGGGTATTGTATAGGACAATGAATGATATATTAACTATGCATGAAGTGTGTATTAATTATATGAACTGATTGTGTAACGTTGAAGTCTGAATTTTTTTTAATAGTCTATGAAGATTATAAGAAACGTGTATCATTTGTGTATGAAAGTCCATTTATTTTTTTCAAAATTACTGTATATGTTTCGAATGAAATCAGAATATATGTTTTGCATTAATTTTGTACAGCGGGTAGGCCAAAACTTGAAAGATGGAAGGGGTTTGCTGACGTGAAATTCAAAAGGACAAAAATGACTTGCAGTAGATGCCGTCAAGTTGGACACAATAGAAAGACATGTTCAAATTATCCTGTGCAAAAACAATGATTTCGTAATGTTACATTTGTTAGAAACACGTTTTGTTTTATTGAGTGCAGTTGTTATCATTGACATTTATAAAGTTTGGTTTCGTAAAAAATTGTCATATATATATCATTTGTTTCTGTTACATTTGTCAAAGTCCAATATGACATTTATAATTCATACAATGCTTATACATTATAAATATACACTAAACTATACTGTCATTCATAAAATGTTCATATACTACTCATACAATGTTCATACAGTATTCATACAATGTTCATATTTAATATGACAGAGAAATTAGGCGTGTTGTCTTTAATTAATTAATAGAGAGAGAAACGTGTGCTGCCTTTAATTGATTAATAGAGAAAGAAACGTGAAAAAAGACGTGCAAACTTAATACGGTAGAAAGAGAAACGTGTAAATAGGGGAGATGTTGAATGTATTGGGGGAAGATAAAAGAGTATTTGTTGATATGAGGGTGGGTAGTTATTGGGTAACCATACAATATGAAATTAATTAAAATCAAATCCCTAATTTTTAGATTTTATTTTTTAAAAGGTAACTATATAATATGAAGTTTAATTAATATTTAATAAATAATAATTTATTATTTATATTAAAAACATTAAAAGGTAATTGATTAATATTTAATAATTTATTATTTATATTAAAAACTTTAAAAGATAATTGATTAATCAGTAATAACTTAAAAGGTTTTGTTGATAAAAAAGTAAGTGACTAAATGAAATTAATTATTTAAACATTAATAATTATTAGTTAAATAATAAAATAATTTTTTTTATTAATATATTATTAGTTAATATGTTATAACTTGATAATAATATGCTATAAATAGTTTATTTTAAATATTTTTTTAATTAATATATTATTAATTGATGTGCTATAAGATGATAATAATATGCTATAAGTAGTTTATTTTTAAAGAGTATGATTACAACTTGATATTTATCCTCTTAAATGTGTGTGAGATGTTAATTTTACATTAATAAACTAACTCTAACATCAAAATAGCCCTAAACACTATTAAAACACGACGAAATTACTGATTACTGAAAAATGACATCCAAAATTATTCAATCCGAATTGAAGCCCCAATTAAATTTAGGTTGAGTCACTTATTTAGAAGGACACTTTCAAAAAGATTCTCTTTCAAGCTTGAATTCGAATTTTATGATTAAAGGTAAAGAAGTAGTACATTTTGAATTAATTCATGCACTTTGTAAATATAATTTTATAAATATTTATTATTTGTTTTAAATATTAAAACTTTAATATATTCTTTTTAAAAAAGTTATCTATTAAGTAACATCACATAATTGAGAGGAATAAATAATTAAGATGAACATAGTCAGACTTTTAAGTTTATTGGTAATTTTGTTTTAGACACTTGAATTATAATATGTTTTGATTCTGGACTTGAATGTATGATAATATACTTCTTCAAACATTTTCGCCTTAAATTTTTGGAAACACTCATTGACAATAGCCTTTTTATTGTAGCATTATAATGGAGCGGGTTTATTAATTGGGTGTGGTTTAATTAGTATAGGGTGGGTAGTACATTGATTTATAAATTATATTTATAAATTAAATTATTACAAATAGTTGAGCGCTATATATTAAAAAAATTTAAATAGTTTAACATATAATCGTTAAATAAATGGTCAATTTTGAACCCAAAGGTAAATGATAAGGGTATTTTGGAGCAAATATGTGGATGAAAAGATTTTGGAGCCAAAAGGTGGATGAAGGGTAGTTTTGTACCATTTCTGATACTTAAATGATATTTTAAGCCCTTTTCCATTTTCTTTATGATAAAATATTTACCATGAATATAGATGGTGTAATTTTATAAGTGGTAGAAAGAAATAGAGCTATATTTATGGGGATAAAAAAAACTGTTTCTCAATTCTTATAGACTCTGATGCCATGATCCGCTACTTTGTAATCCCACTTAGGGTGTGTTTGGTACGAATAGAAATATTTTTTCGGAAATATTTTTCAATTTTCTTATGTTTGGTTGGCTTAAATGTTTGGAAAATATTTCCCAAATCAACTCATTTCGTCAAATTTAAGGAAAAGGACTTCTCTTCAAAAATTAGGAAAAACATCTCCCAAAACTTTATTTCATCCTTTAATTTTTTGTTTATACTATATATACCCGTACTCCTTACCTGACACTCCACAGTAAGAAAACAAATTAAAAATTTTAAATTACTTATTTTTAAAATTTAAAATATGTTTTTATCCCTTCCACCAAACTACTATCCCCCCCAAGAAAAAAGATTCATAAATATTTGAAATTTTCAGATTTTTTTACCTCACCCAAGCTCTACCATCCTTACTCCCCTACCCCTAAATAAATTGCTTTTGAAAAATATTTCAATTTTTTTTTGTTTTTCACCCCCTCCTCCCTCTCCCCGCTCCACCCAATAAGACCAGCCCCCTACTCCACCATTACAAGACCAGCCCCACCCAGGCCACCCCCTATAGTACCATCATCGTCAATTTTTTTTAAAAATAATTTCTTAGAAATATTTCAAGTTTGAAAATTTTCTTTTTTTACGCAATCCCTCCACCCCCACCCAGGCCATCCCGTAATTTTTCTTTTTTTTTAAAAAAAAAAAAAATATTTTTGAAAATATTTTAAATTTAAACAATTTCATTTTTATGTCACCCCATTCATAGTCCACCCGCAGCCGCCCCCCACCCAGGATTTTCTCGTCATATTTTTTTAAAAATAAAATTGTTTTTAATAAATAGTTTAAATTTATTTATTTTTCATTTTTATATCACCCCTACACCTCCCCCTCCCCCCCATGCCATTACTCTAATAACACTAACAAAAAGTGTTTTTGAATTTTTTTTTTGAATTTTTTTAAAAAGGAATTTTTTTTTATGCTATCTTCGCCAACATTATTCGATTAAAATCAAAATAACAGACCACATTGGTTTTTCTATGTTTTTTGTATTTTTCAATCTATTCAATTTAATATTATTAAGTTTTCAATTATTTGATTTCTTATTTTTAAATTAAAAAATAAGTTAATAATTTTTACCGTTTGCATTCTCCCCAGTACCCAATTTCCTCTTCTCCAATCAACTCTCTTAGGTCAAGATAAACATTTATCATTTGATTAATTTTTTTTTCCTCATAAATATCTAAAAGAATTCATAGACAATAGAATTTGTAATACAAATTTCTAATTTCAGTTGTATCACTTTAAAGTTTTTTTCTCATTTCATTCTTTTCCCCCCCCCCCCCCTCTCCCATCCCAACACCCCTCCCCACCCCTCCCCCTTTTCTTCCCCCTTTTATTTCTTCTTATATCTTATCTATCTAAGTTTTTTTATATAGTAAGTGCAAATTGAAAAATAATATTGAATCAAATTAATTTTCAATTTTTACCAAATTAAACTGAGCACCAAAAAATTAAATCGAACAAACGGAATATCTTAAAAAATTCATATGTTTGTTGTTTTTCTTAGGTGGAAGAATTCGGAAGTTCTACATTGGAGTACCCATTGCATTCATTAGGTTGCATTAATCCCCCTAAAGTTCTTGCAGATATAGTTGAAGCCTTAATTGGCGCAATTCATATCGACTGTAATTTCTCTATGATACAATTTGGCAGGTAATTTTATTATTCAATCTAGAATTCATACGATATATATATATATATATATATATATATATATATACATACATATATATACATTCTAGCTTATGGTATCCTTTGAGGGTTTTCTATTGATGCAATACAAATGTATATTTTGTTTACAGGCGGTAAAAGATATGTTGCAGCCTCTAAGAACACCAGAAACACTTGGAATTCAACCAGTTACGAAACTGATGGAGCTATGTCAGAAAAATAAATTGAAGATCAAGCTTGTTGATAATTGGGAGAAAACAAGAGAAATTGAAATGCATATAACCAAGTTATCAAAAATTTGCGTGAGAAAACTAGTATTGATGAAATGCAAAGGTGAATTTTAATAGCTTGTACTATGGAAAAGGCATGTGCCATATTTTTTTTTTCTAGTATGTTTACAAGTATGAACGATTGATTAGAAATTTAGACAGTTTTTACATGTTCTTTAGTTATGTATGATTGAATATGAAACTTATGTTTTAAATTTGAGACTTTCTTAAAAGTAGAGTTCATTATTGAAATTCAAATAACAAACAATTTACATGATTGGAGTTTTAGCAAATTTGCATAAATGGAAAAATTTGCTACACCTAATTAGGCGTGTTGAAAATCGAATCAAACTATAGTTCGAGTCAAATTGTAAAAAAAAAAATCGACTAATAGATCGATTTGACTTGATTTTGGTATTGATTTTTTTTAAAAAAAAATTATATTAGGGTTGGTTCGATAAATTAACTAAGAAAAATCAAGATTAGACCAAGCCAACCCGACATCATCTACCATATTTCCTGCTCAGGATACATCACTCATATTTAATGAGATACATGTATTTGTCAAATTTTAAAATTGAGATACAAAAATTATTTATTTAAATTAATTGGTTGTAACTGATTTCCTTAATTAGAGGAGTAACTGAGAATTTCAAAATACGTAGATAATTAATTTCATTTTATTATTCTTTGAAATAGTAAATTCATTAATATTATTAATATAAGATAAAAACATGTGTATCTTGGTAATGTAATTTGGTTAATTTCAAATTATTACTCTTAAAATAATAAATCCATTAATTTGATGTATCTACTGTCAATATATGATGTATCTAACAAACTAAACACTTAGATACATGAATATCAATTTCATGTATTTGTTATACATATCTAGCATTAATTTTATGAATTTATTTTTATATATCTAATATTAATTTCATGTATTTGTTATATATATATCTAGTATTGATTTTATGTATCTATTAATACATGTCTAATATTCACGTATCTTTTATATGTATCTAGTATTAATTCGATGTATCAGGTATCATTATTATATCCAAAAACATGTATCTCGAATACATAGTAAGCATATACATCTAATTATGTGCATCTAAATTCATAGTTAAATCCAAAAATATGTATCTCGAATACATTATAAGCATATACGTTTAATTATGTGTATCTAAATAAGAAATGTAGTTGAAACACATGAATTTATGACAAATCATGATTGTAGAGTATCTGTCGTATCATTAATATCATCGTGTTGTTAAAAATCATGTAACCAAAATTTCATGGTGGATACCTCATTACTAAAAATACAACTCGAATCTTAATTAAGATTACTACTTATTGAATGCACATATTTCAAGGATTATATCAAAGTAATATTGGTATTACCACATCCATGACACAGTAACTAAAGAAAGTCTTAGAAGAACACCAGCAAACAAAAACTCTCTAGAATACTACCTTTGAACCTTTTATGTTGTGGCATAATATAATCAAATCTAAGATCCATTTATCTTCCAGAGACAAACAATCAAGATCCACTATGAATCGAAAGTTTTATTTTGTAGCAGTTACTTTGATATGATCTCGTTATAAATGAAGAATACATAATTTCAAATGGTTCAATAAATGTTATAGTTCATAACTAATAGTAGCTCTAGAAAAGCTCAAATAAGAATCAAGTTAATATTAATGCTAACAGAAAAATTAATTCAACACTAAAAATGACAATAATGTTGAATATTTGTTTTTAATTTTACATTGGTTTGAAAATTTAAAATACATAATATAATTTTAATTTATCTTTAATGTTTGTCTCGTAACTAACACTTATTTTGACTTATTTTAGCATGATTTTGTACTTATAAACTATCTTCTTTTTTTTATTGTGTGACATATTAATTTGCAATGTTTATTTTATGCAAATTAACTATTATTTTTGTCGAATTTTTTAGTTTCATCACTCAACTCATATCCTGTGTTATTTTTTTAAGAAACACTTTAGATAGTTATATTTTGATACGATTAAAAAAATATTTGGAGTACAAGTTAGTTATATGTTCATATGATTATTTTACGAGAACAAGTAAAAAAATCAAAGTCAAAAATCTAAATTTTAATTATTTGATTTGATTCAGAAATTTAACATTTGATACAAATAATTTTGTTTGATATTTAAAATATCACAAAATTATACTTCAAATAAAAATATCTGAAGTCAAACATGAATTTTCAATTTAAATCGCGTACTTGTGAAGTTATTTTTGAACTCATATTCGTCACCAATTTTCAGTTCTTTGTTTTTTGTTTACTTCCCTGGTTTCTTATTTGTTTCGAATTTTCGATTTTGGGCTACTTTTATGCTTAAAATCATGTCAAAAAAATTAAAAAAATTCTATAAATCCCATAATTTTAATATAAATTATAGTTTATCCATAATAAGTTTCTAATTATATCAATTCTTCAAAAATTAAAAAATTATATCCAATAATTATGTTTGGATACATTAATATATAGCTCGGATACATTAATATGTAGCTCGGATACTTTAAATATTGTCTGGGATACATTAATATGTAGCTCGGACACATTAAAAATTGGTTCGGATACATAATATGTAGCCCAGATACATTAAATACTATCTCAGATACATTAATATTGTCACGACCCAAAACGGGGCCGCGACTGGCACCCACATTTACCCTCCTATGTGAGCGAACCAACCAATCTAAACCTTAACATTTCAATGTAATATCATCATAAAGTAATGCGGAAGACTTAAACTCATTAATAAAATCAATAACTATTATTATCCCCAAAATCTGGAAGTCATCATCACAAGAACATCTACAATCAAATGACTACACTAAGAATGTCTAAGAACTAAAAATACATAAAAGCTAGTCCATGCCGGAGTTCAAGGCATCAAGACTTGAAGAAGAAGATCCAGTCCAAGCTAGACGTATTAGCTCACCCTGAATTTCCGGTGTAGTAAGACTGGCTTGAATCATCTTGAGTTGAAGATGACGGAGCGTTATTTGTATTCCACAATTAGCAAAGAAGAAAACATAAAAGTAGGGTCGATACAACCACAAGTCTTGAGTAGATATCATCGGCCAACTCAAAATAGAACAAAGATATATCAAGTAATATCATAAATCAACTATAAAACTTCGGCATGTAGCAACAACAAGTACTATAATCATCAATAAGTACCATCAAGTTCATCCATGAGGACTCAAGCCTCAATACCATACTCATTTGGGAATTAAGTTTATTAAGTTGAGTATATTATCATCTTTCAAGATTCATTATCTTTCTTCCTCTTGTGTCGGTACGTGACACTCCGATCCCCTACTACTATGTGTCCGATGCGTGACACTCCGATCCCTAATTCTACGTGTCGGTTCGTGACACCCGATCCTAATACTACGTGTCGGTTCGTGACACCCGATCCTAATAATATGTGTCGGTACGTGACACTCCGATCCCCTAATTCTACGTGTCGGTTCGTGACACCCGATCCCCTAATACTACGTGTCGGTTCGTGACACCCGTCCCACTAATACTATGTGTCGGAACGTGACACTCCGATCCCCTAATCTCTTTCTATCAATTCATCAAGCCTTCTTTCTCACCAAGGCATCATCAATCTCATTACTTTAGTTCATCAAGCCTTCTTTTATATCAAGGCATCATCATTAACAAGAGATTAGGTTTTTATCAAGATTTGGGATTCGATAACTTCATCATGCTTATTTATTCACAATTACATAATCATATTCATGCAAGCATACAATTAAGCATATAGAGGGGTTTACAATACTATCAATACATATCATTCACTATTAAGAGTTTACTACGAATAGCATGAAAACCATAACCTACCTCCACCGAAGAATTGGAATCAACAAGCAATTTCCCAAGCTTTGATATTCTTCTTCCTCGTTCGACTCTCTCTCTCTCTCAATCGATCAATCTATCTCTCTTCTCGTTTCTTTTCTTTTTCTTATTCAAACCCTCTTTCTTTTACCCTAATTCTATATAATTAGGAATGAAAGATGGTAATAATGACTCCACTAATTCACTTAAGGTTACCTATTTTAACCCCTAAGTAATTAGACTTATTAATATTAACCCTCAAACTTTATAATTAAGGAAAGAATAGTCCAAAACGTCCCTTAAAACGAGGAAAGAAATCCTAAAGCGCACGGGATTGGCGCAACTGCGACGGGCGTCGTGGCACTGCGACGGTCCGTCACGCGATAACCGTCGAACCTCCCAGGCTCCAGGTGGCTGTGACGGCCCGTCACCCTGTGACGGTCCGTCCCGCCTCCGTCTGGCGGTCGTGAGCTCGTTTCTTGCACCAAATTCTCAAAAGTTGAAGTGTTTTGGCGGGTACTCACGACGGTTCGTCGTGGATGTGACGGTCCGCTCGCCGCTTTCGCGTTTACGGTTCAGTTGAGTCGATTTTTAGTATCCGATTTCAAAACTCTAAGTGTCATGGAACGACACCTCCTCGACGGGCCGTCGTGACCACGACGGTCCGTCGTTACACCCGTCGTTCCCGCCAGTTTTTCCAGAAATAATTCTGCTGCTCAAAACGACTAAACAGGTCGTTACAATAGATACCAATTTACCCATCGTTCGTCCCTGAACGATCAAAAGAAGACAAACAAGGGCAAAAAGGAGTACCTGAATCTGTAAACAGATGTGGGTATTTTTCTTGCATATCTGCCTCCTTCTGCCAAGTAGCCTCTTCAACCGGTCGATTCTTCCATTGAACTTTGATGGATGCAATCTCTCTCGACCTCAACTTGCGAACCTCCCTATCTAATATAGCAACAGGCTCCTCCTCATATGACAAGTTCTCATCAAGTAAAACTGAATCCCAACGGATGATGTAGTTTCCATCTCCATGGTATCTTTTCAACATGGACACATGAAATCTGGATGTACTCGGACAGCCACAGGGGGCAAGGCTAATTCATACGCCACCTCCGCTACTCGCTTTAGTACCTCAAATGGTCCAATATACCTTGGACTTAGCTTACCTCTTTTGCCAAACCGCATCACCTCTTTCATAGGTGAAACCTTCAACAAGACTTGTTCACCCTCCATGAACTCCAAGTCTCTAACCTTTCGATCCGCATATTCTTTTTGTCTACTTTGCGCCGCTAGAAGCTTTTCTTGAATAGACTTCACTTTCTCTATTGACTCCCTCAAGAGATCAGTACCCCAAGGTCTAACCTCGAATGCATCAAACCAACCAATGGGAGATCTACATCTCCTCCCATACAATGCTTCAAATGGGGCCATATCAATGCTTGAGTGATAGCTATTGTTGTAGGAAAACTACGCCAAAGGTAAGCTATCCCAATGGCCGCCAAACTCTATCACGCATGCGCGAAGCATATCCTCCAACACTTGAATCGTTCGCTCAGGTGACCATCGGTGCGAGGATGGAACGCAGATACTAAGGTCCAACCTAGTACCCACTGCGCATCTGATGTTTTCGAACTTAGAAGTAAACTGCGTACCTCTATCTGATATGATGGATAGTGGAACCCCATGCAATCGAACGATTTCTGAGATATAGATCTTGGCTAACTTCTCTGCATTGTAAGTCACCTTGACCGGAATGAAATGAGCAGACTTAGTTAACCTATCAACAATCACCCAAATAGAGTCATACTTACCCATTGTCTTTGGAAGACCAACCACAAAGTCCATAGCAATTCTTTCCCACTTCCATTCTGGAATGGGCATTCTCTGAAGTGTTCCTCCGGGCCTTTGGTGTTCATACTTTACTTGTTGACAGTTTGGACACTTGGCAATAAAGTCAACAATATCACGCTTCATTCTACTCCACCAAAAGTGTTGCTTTAGGTCACGGTACATCTTGGTCGCACCGGATGTATAGAATACTTTGAACTATGAGCCTCTGTCGAATAGTGTTGATCAAATCATCAACTCGGGTACACATACCCTTCCCTTGATTCTCAAAACACCTTCCTCATCGATTTGTGCTTCCTTAGCCTCTCCTTGCAACACTTTATCTCGAATCAGGATCAATTTCTCATCATCAAACCGCTTCCCTTAATCTTGTCAAGGAAGGAGGATCTTGCCTCCACACAAGCTAACAATCCTCCCTTCTCATTTACTTCTAACCTCATAAGGTCATTAGCCAAAATCTGCACTTCTCTAGCCAATGGGCGTCTAGAAGCTTGCAAATGAGCTAGACTTCCCATGCTTCCCGCCTTTCTACTTAAAGCATCCGCTACAACATTCGCCTTCCCCGGATGATACAAGATAGTGATATCGTAGTCCTTTAGTAACTCCATCCATCTCCTCTGTCTTAAGTTCAAATCTTTCTGAGTAAAGACATACTGAAGGCTACGATGATCCGTGTAAACCTCACACTTAACCCCATATAAATAGTGTCTCCATTGCTTTAATGCAAACACTACCGCAGCCAATTCCAAATCATGAGTTGGATAATTACGTTCATGCACTTTTAACTGTCTCGAAGCATACGCAATCACATTCTTCTCTTGCATTAGCACTGCACCCAACCCAGAATAGGATGCATCACAATAAATAATGAAGTCCTTACCTTCCACTGGCAAGGTGAGAATGGGTGCGGTAGTCAATAAAGTCTTGAGCTTTTGAAAGCTTTCCTCACACTCATCCGACCATACAAATGGAACATTTTGCTTAGTCAAGTTAAATGGGTTGGGAAGCAATAGAAGAGAATCCCTTGACAAATCGGCGGTAGTAACTAGCTAACCCAACAAAGCTCCTTATTTCTGACACATTAGTGGGTCTTACCCAATTCTTCACTGTCTCAATCTTAGAAGGATCCACCATCACTCCTTCCTTAGAAACCACGTACCCCAAGAAGGACACCGCATCTAGCCAAAACTCACACTTAGAGAACTTGGCGTAAAGCTTTTTCTCCCTCAACATTTCCAATACCATTCTCAAATGCTCTTCATGTTCCTTCTTGCTCTTCGAGTATACCAATATATCATCAATAAATACGATCACGAAAAGGTCCAAATATGGCTTAAAGATCCCGTTCATCAAGCTCATGAACGCAGCAGGGCATTCGTAAGACCAAAAGACATCACTACAAATTCGTAATGCCCATACCTCGCTCGAAAAGCGGTCTTTGGCACATCCGTTGCTCGTATTTTCAATTGATGATAACCGGATCTCAAATCAATCTTAGAGAAGACACAAGCACCTTGTAACTGATCGAACAAGTCATCAATGCGAGGAAGAGGATACTTGTTCTTTATGGTTACCTTGTTTAGTTGTCTGTAGTCTATGCACATCCGAAAACTCCCATCCTTCTTCTTCACAAACAAAACCGGAGCACCCCAAGGAGATGCACTTGGTCTGATGAAGCCTTTGCTCAACAACTCTTGAAGTTGAGCCTTTAACTCCCTTAATTCGGCGGGAGCCATTCTATACGGGGGTATAGAAATGGGGCGAGTACCCGGTTCCAGATCAATACAGAAGTCAATATCCCTATCTGGTGGCATACCAGGAAGATCTGCGGGGAACACATCCAAAAACTCACGGACTACCGAAACCGACTCAATCGAGGGTACTTGAGTAGTGTCATCCTTGAGATGTGCCAAGAAAGCTAAACACCCTTTACTAACCATTTTCTTAGCACGAAGAAAGGAGATGATACGCACCGGATTAGAAGTGTAGTCACCCTCCCACACTAACAGATCTGTCCCAGGCTTGGCTAACGTTACAGTTTTAGCATTACAATCCAAGATCGCAAAATTCGAAGAAAGCCAAGTCATACCCAGGATTACATCAAAATCAACCATTTCTAAGATAACCAAGTCTACATAAGTGTTACTCCCCACAAAGTTCACCAAACAAGATCTATATACTTTCTCAACTATCACAGACTCACCCACCGGAGTAGAAACACGAATAGGCATATCAAGCAATTCACAATGTAAATTTAGACCATTAGCAAATGAGGAAGATACATAAGAAAATGTGGATCCAGGATCAAACAATACAGAAGCCATGCAATCACAAACCAAAAGATTACTTGTGATGACAAAGATCGATGCCTCCGCTTGCACCGCCCAGGAAAGCGTAACAATGGGCCCTATCGCTCGTCTGTCCGTTGCCCTACCATGTTGTGATGTAGTGGCTCCGGTTTGCCCATCACCTCTGCCGCTTTGGTGACCACCATTACCTCGACCACCACGCCCTCCGAATCTGGCCTCTACCATGACCACCTCTACCTCTAGCTATTGGGGTCTATAACTTTGTTTGGGACAATTCCTCCTAATATGTCCAGTCTCCCCACATCCATAACACTCTCTAGAGTCAAGCATAGGTCTCTCGGAGAAGTGTTGACCGGTCTGAGGTGGTCCCCAACTACTGATCTGTAGTGAAGACTGAATTGGTCGGCCGAGTAGCCTCTAAGTCTGTCCTCTAGTATACGAACTATTAAACTCACCTCCCTTTGAAACCTTTTTGATGTCGAAGTTGTGGTGAAGTCATCCGCTTCACTCCTTCCACCTCTATCACAAAGTCTACCACCTCTTGGAAGGATTTTGCCGTTGCCGCCACTGTAAGGCCGAAATCCGCAACTCGATCTCAACCCTTCACAAAACGGCGGATCCGTTCTTGTGGATCAAACAGAGTTGAGTGGCATACCTTGATAAAGCACGAAACTTAGCCTCATATCGTTAACCGTCATCCTACCTTGCTCGAGACTCAAGAACTCATCCCTTTTTCTATCTCTCAAAGTCCTTGGGATATACTTCTCCATAAGCGAGTAGAAGGATGCCCAAGTCATGGGTGTGGCCTCTGTCGGTTGACACTCGACATGTGATCGCCACCACATTTTGGCGTTCCTTGAAGCGATAGCTTACGAACTCAACGCCAAACCGTTCTACTATCCCCATCTTGTGTAGTAGCTCGCGACAATCAACCAGAAAATCATAAGCATCTTGATTACGCACCTTGAAGGCGGAGGTTTCAATTTCAAGAACTTCTTGAAAAGTTCGTGGCCGATCGTTTGTCATTATCGGTCTAGTAGTCCAGGCGTGGAAATGTGCCTATCTCCAATGAGGCATCCATGCGGGAGCCATAGTAGCCGCATGTCGTACCTCAAACCGGAGGTGTTGGTGCGAAAACCACTGGAGGTGCTCGACCGTGATCGGATAACCCGCTAAGATAAGCGAGAACCTGATTGATCATCTCGGGGTAGGTTGAGGTGGCATTTCCTCATTCTGTACTTGCTCATTCACCCCATCCTCCCCTTCTCTTATCACCTCTTGATCGGTGGAGGAGTCACCGCCTCTAGTATCAGATGGGCTAGGTGCTCGTCCTCTTCCTCTAGAGGACGTCCCCCCACGGCCTCTTGCCGTTGTTCTCCGTCGAGCTACTGACCGGTGGTGGCTCAGACGCCTCGTCTGCCGGGTCTTTGGTGTTGGTGTTGTCGTTGCTCTAGTTCTAACCATCTGCGAAAGAGAGTGAAGATGGTCGATACCACCGTATCGCCTAGATACCAATTGGACTCAAGTAGTAGCACGAAAGAAAGAATGAAAGAGTGGAATTTTCCTAAAGTCTTATAGCCTCTCAAGGAAAAGTAAAGGCGTCCCCCTACCGTTCCTTAAGACTCTACTAGACCTGTTCTTGTGTGATGAGACCAACGAACCTAATGCTCTGATACCAAGTTTGTCACGACCCAAAACGGGGCCGCGACTGGCACCCACATTTACCCTCCTATGTGAGCGAACCAACCAATCTAAACCTTAACATTTCAATGTAATATCATCATAAAGTAATGCGGAAGACTTAAACTCATTAATAAAATCAATAACTATTATTATCCCCAAAATCTTGAAGTCATCATCACAAGAACATCTACAATCAAATGACTACACTAAGAATGTCTAAGAACTAAAAATACATAAAAGCTAGTCCATGCCGGAGTTCAAGGCATCAAGACTTGAAGAAGAAGATCGATCCAAGCTAGACGTATTATCTCACCTTGAATTTCAGGTGTAGTAAGACTGACTTGAATCACTGCTGTGTTGAAGATGACGCAGCGTTATTGTATTCCACAATTAGCAAAGAAGAAAACATAAAAGTAGGGTCGATTACAACCACAAGTACTGAGTAGATATCATCGGCCAACTCAAAATAGAGAACAGCATATATCAAGTAATATCATAAATCAACTATAAAACTCAGCATGTAGCAACAACAAGTACTATAATCATCAATAAGTACCATCAAGTTCATCCATGAGGACTCAAGCCTCAATACCATACTCATTTGGGAATTAAGTTTATTAAGTTGAGTATATTATCATCTTTCAAGATTCATTATCTTTCTTCCTCTTGTGTCGGTACGTGACACTCCGATCCCTACTACTACTATGTGGCCGATGCGTGACACTCCGATCCCCTAATTCTACGTGTTGGTTCGTGACACCCGATCCCCTAATACTACGTGTCGGTTCGTGACACCCGATCCCCTAATAATATGTGTCGGTACGTGACACTCCGATCCCCTAATTCTATGTGTCGGTTCGTGACACCCGATCCCCTAATACTACGTGTCGGTTCGTGACACCCGTCCCACTAATACTATGTGTCGGAACGTGACACTCCGATCCCCTAATCTCTTTCTATCAATTCATCAAGCCTTCTTTCTCACCAAGGCATCATCAATCTCATTACTTTAGTTCATCAAGCCTTCTTTTATATCAAGGCATCATCATTAACAAGAGATTAGGTTTTTATCAAGATTTGGGATTCGATAACTTCATCATGCTTATTTATTCACAATTACATAATCATATTCATGCAAGCATACAATTAAGCATATAGAGGGGTTTACAATACTATCAATACATATCATTCACTATTAAGAGTTTACTACGAATAGCATGAAAAACATAACCTACCTCCACCGAAGAATTGGAATCAACAAGCAATTTCCCAAGCTTTGATATTCTTCTTCCTCGTTCGACTCTCTCTCTCTCTCTCAATCGATCAATCTATCTCTCTTTCTGTTCTTTTCTTTTTCTTATTCAAACCCTCTTTCTTTTACCCTAATTCTATATAATTAGGAATGAAAGATGGTAATAATGACCCACTAATTCACTTAAGGTTACCTATTTTAACCCCTAAGTAATTAGACTTATTAATATTAACCCTCAAACTTTATAATTAAGGAAAGAATAGTCCAAAACGTCCCTTAAAACGAGGAAAGAAATCCTAAAGCGCACGGGATTGGCGCAACTGTGACGGGTCAGTCGTCGTACTGCGACGGTCCGTCACGATGGCCGTCGCAACCTCCCAGGCTCGGTGGGCTGTGACGGCCCGTCACCCTTGTGACGGTCCGTCCTGCCCTCCGTCCTGGCGGTCAGGAGCTCGTTTCTTGCACCAAATTCTCAAAAGTTGAAGTGTTTTGCAACGGGTACTCACGACGGTTCGTCGTGGATGTGACGGTCCGTTCTGCCGTTTCGTTATGAAGTTCAGAGAGTCGATTTTTAGTATCCGATTTCAAAACTCTAAGTGTCATGGAACGACACCTCCTCGACGGGCCGTCGTGACCACGACGGTCCGTCGTTACACCCGTCGTTCCCGCCAGTTTTTCCAGAAATAATTCTGCTGCTCAAAACGACTAAACAGGTCGTTACAAATATGCAGCTCAAATACATTTGAAAAATAAAAATTTTTGGAGATATTTAAAAGTAATAGGGGATAATGGAAATAAGTAAAATAAAAGGTGTGTATTTATGTAATTTGTCCCTAGTCGCTAAATTTCCAGTGACACACTAAAAGAAGTAATGATAAGCCGCTCGAAACTTTAATGGCTCGTTAAAATAGATTAAATAGACAAACTATCGTCTGACCATCCGTTAAAAATTAAAATACGTAGCTCAAAACCAATGAGTTTTTCGGTTTGATTAATTGAGAAAATAAGTGACCCTTTATATATTTTAATTAGTAAAATGAACCCTTTTTGACATCGAACTTGAGAACAAATAATACATGATTTTGCTGCTCTAAATGGCCCCTTTAAGAAGAATTTCAAAGAATGGCCACTTTAAAGAAGATATTGTCTGCACAGTGTTTTGTGTTCTGATGAATGGCCCTGTATCTCTCTTTTTAGTTTGGATTCTAGAATTTAAATAAGCTACAAAAAATATAGAAGTGACCAAAATAAGTCACTATTTTAGTAAGTAACTAATAAGCTTAGTGGAAGAAAAAGTTTCACTTTATTTAATTTTTCAAACGTTTTTCGTAAGTGTCATAACGTATATTTTAAATATATAGCGGAAATTTTTCTTACACTTTATAAAGTGGAACTTTTTCTTCCACTATATAAAGTGTATAAAAAACCTTACACTTTATAAAGTGTAAATTTTTCTAACACTTATAAAGTGGAACTTTTTCTTCGACTATTTAAAGTGTAAGTTTTTCTTACACTTTATAAAGTGAAACTTTTTCTTAGACACTTTATAAAAGGAATATTTTTCACGTTTTGAAAAAGTTTTTTCAGTGTTCTCATACAATTATATTGATTTGACATATCATAAAAATGGAAAAAAACTACACTATGTACTTTTATTTTTTCATTCTTAAAAATCTTTTTATCTCTATTTAATGACGTTTAAACATAGTTGATAGCACCTACAACATAAAACTTCTATATTTGTTCATCTCAATCTCAAAAAAAATATCTTCTGTACCTAAAGTTAAAGTTTCAATTTATTGGGATGACAAAATTATACATGACGGAAATACCATTTTACATGTTAAATATCCAATTAATGTTCGATATCATAAATTTATTTCATCAATTTATAAAGGAATGGGTATAAACAGTACTGATTATAATTTGATTATATTCGAAAAATATCCTACTTCTTTTTTATCACAAGGACAAGAAGGACAAGTAAATTTTGGAGAGTGGATTATCTATAATGACGAATCGTTGATCGACTTTTTGAGGGTTCCAAATGACTACATAGATCAAATCAAGTTAACAATATTTGAAATCTATGTCAGGAAAGATCCTAAAATTAGTCAACAACGTTCTCCTTTATCAGTCGATGTTCATCCCCAATTAGAAAATCGTAATAGCGTTGATGGAGTTCCGATAACTCAATCTTCTGATTTCTTACCAGCCGATATGATTTTGTCTTGAACGAAACTATCAATGAGAGTGACCAGCAATGCTCAATAATTATAACCATTCGTGCAATTCAATTTTGAAAAGGTATCTATCGAGTATCGAATTAATATATGAAACTTTTGATTGAGATAATCCTTAGACAAACAAGCCTATATATATGGCGTTAATCATTCTATTAGACTGATTTGATATTAGAAAATTTGTTGTCAATTTTTTTAAGGATCTAGACACATTTTATGTACGTAAAAATAATACTCTATTGTTATTTATTTTTTGTACTTTGATGGAATCTAAATGGTAGGTTGATCACATTGCACGTGGTAAAGTAAAAAATGTCGGCAAGAACAAATGAATTTGAGTATTCATCTAGCATTAAAAAATCATGAAATGGAAAGGTCTAATTTAGTCAAAATATTATTTTTGCATTACCAATCCAATAGTGTAATTTCTTTTGTTTCTTTCGAATTAAAGATTTTTTTTCTAACTCAATATAGTAATTGAATGCATAGAATTAAAGACTTATTTTTCTACTTTTTTTCCTAACATGTTAATTATATATGTACTGAAAAAGAGTAGAATTGAATGAGAAAAAGGAAAATATATAGTGTAATTCCTTTTGAGTAATTGAAAGTTATCAAAATAGAACTTTATAACATTTTCAGAAAACGGATGGGACAAAAACATAGTTACTTACACAACAGATTCAATTGACCGATCCGAATCACATGGCAAAATGATACAAGATGAGAAAATGAAATGCACTCAAAGTAAAAAAAATGTTAGATGAAAGAAATATCTATTAATATAATTTGTAGGGTCGGATTGTTACGTTGTCGGGTTATGCTACTCCAAAATTTTAATTTGTTTAGTGTAGGGTCGCTCAGTCGTCGGATTGGGACCATCAAATGTTAATCTTCAAAGTGAAAAAACTCTTTGGAAGCCATGAAAGTGAAAGGGAGAAGGAGAACGTGAAAAATGTAAAGTAATTTTTTACATAGTGAAAGAAAAAATTCTTACACTTTATAAAGTGTAAGAAAAAGTTTATATGTGTATTAAAAATACACGTTATGACACTAACGAAAAACGTTTAAAAAATTGGATAAAGTGAAATTTTTTCTTCCACTAAGCTTATTTTAGTTACTTGTTAAAATAGTGACTTATTTTGATTACTTTTATATTGCTTATTTAAGTTTCAGACTCTTCAGTTTGCCATTTATCCAACACATTATTCTGCCTAGTCTGTTGTTTTTAATTACAAGGTGCTAAGTTGTGTTGACTCTTCATTTTTTGTGTTGTATTCGTGTTGAATTCTCTATAAATATACTACTTTTGACAAATCTGATACACATCTATTAACATTTTCAAATAGTCTAAGTAAAATATTAAAATGACAAAGATGACACCAGATACTTTCAATTTTCAATTTAAAGGGGTGGTCTTTGAGTCTTGCGCTCAATTCAACTTCACCTTTTATTATTATTCCCTACCAAATATTAGTGATGTTGGATCATAGAATATTTCTCTTGATAAGAATATCTCTACCCAATAAAATATGTATCATTAGCACTAAGGGCTACAATTATTTGTTTAGACACTCATCAATGATTTTTTAGAAATTTTATTATACAATTAAAAAAATTGATCTTGTCGAGAAATTGATATCTTACTTCATTTCTTTGAAAATCGATATCTTACTCCATTTCTTTGAGAGAAGCATAGCCTGACAAAGGATTCAGTCCAATTCAGAACTACGCGGTTGAATTATTGAGCTTATAGTTCCACGCTAGAGTATTTGTTAATAGTTTCTTTTCGTGTACTCCATGACATGTACTTGTGTAAGTTCTTAACTACTTCTCTAATAAAAAACAATTTATGTGCAGAAGAGTGGAGTTTTCAATCACATAAAAAAAGTCATGTAGTTGAAATAAAATAAAATTAAAAAGATCACGTCTTGTAATTAAAATTTTGTTGGTGAAACTTCACCAACTCTTACTTGTGGTTTTAGTTGCTATCAGAAGACTTCTATCTGTATTGGCCGTTGATTAGGACATAAATTTTAGACTTTAAATACCGTAAGAAATAATGATTTTTTATACTATTATAACTTTATTTTGTATAAGAATATTGTGTGGTAGAAATACTCATTTATTGGTTTATTACTAATTATTATTGATTTAACGACTTTTGATTTTATTTTTTTATCGATATTGATTCTTAATGATTAGAGATTTTTCTTCTAACACTTTAAATGGTTATATAACGATTTAATATGTCTATAAATCGATAACCGATAAGCTAAATCGATAAACTTTAAAATTAAACTGAATCAACCGATATGCTACATCACAGTGAAAATCTACCCGCAGACCCTCACTCACCTCTTGGAGTAATCTTTTTTCTCTCGATCTTTATTTATTTTTGAGTATTTGATAAGTAAGAAAAAATATTTTATTATAAAAATACTCAAATATAAACTACAAAATGATGTAGCAGGGTGGAATGTGCTTAAGTAGGTATCGGATTAAAATTTTCTCTGTGATTCAACACAAAAAGAAATAAAATAATCTTTTATTAGGAAAATCATTCTGCTAATTTTAACAACTTCATATTTTTTTTATAATTAATTTTTAAAATATATTTTGAATCCTTCCTACCAAATACACCCTGCCTATACGGTTGACTATACAAAATTAGAATTTAAAATCTATATATATGTTGTTAAATTTCCACAAAAATTCAATTACTCTACAACATTTTCAAAATTAAAAATTGTTTTTTTTTTTTAGATAAAGGGAATTAAAATTTTCTCATATTTGTCACAATCACAGTCGAATGTCCCATTTGAACAGGAAACAGAGAAATGCTTATTCTTAAGATCACCACCATAAACAACCCTTCTCTTCTCCATCCCTTCATCAAAATTCTCCCAATTTCTCAAAAATGAATTCTCCAAGGATGAATAGTTGGCTCAATAAATTTGGTTTCGGTGCGAGAACTGAATCTTCCATAGATTCATCTTCTTCTGAAATTCCTCAAGGACCCGATCATGATGTACCCGACCCGGGACAACAGTTTGCTCAATTTGGGGCAGGTTGCTTTTGGGGCGTTGAACTGGCGTATCAAAGAGTGGATGGGGTTACAAAGACTGAAGCTGGGTATTCACAGGGTTTTGTGCATAATCCCAGATATGAAGATGTGTGTTCTGGTACTAGTAATCATTCTGAGGTTGTTAGAGTTCAGTATGATCCTAATGAATGTAGCTATGAATCATTGCTTGATGTTTTCTGGGCTCGTCATGATCCTACTACCCTCAATCGCCAGGTAGGTTTTCAAATTTTGTCTTATCTTTTTATAGTAATTAGGAAAATTTTGATGAATTACCTATTACTTTTTTGATGAATTGATGTGGTTACCTAAGGTCTTTTACTTTGATTGATTTATAGAGTTTAAAGGTTAGCAGTGAAGTTGATGAATTGAGTGCGAGTTATGCTTTTAGTTTTTGTAGTTTTAATCTGTGAGTTTTTCTTACAGTTACTGTATGTCTTCACCTTTTGCCTGGAGTGACTGCTTTAAAGTCAATTAGTGTTACAGGAGTGATCCAAAAACACATTTCTGAGATTGGATCCTGCTTGCTGGTTTCAGAATATGGACTCCTGTGGTCAGTTTCTGATTCTTCTTTTCTAAGAAGAAGTAACGAAGGCTAGGCCAGGCAGGTCAAGCATCTTGCATTTCAACCTGAAAGATTCCTTAGACAGAGGGCTATAGTTTTATCTCTTAGATCTCGGTATTGATTTAATACGCAAACATTTCTATCTAACACTTCCCTAGTATAGATCTTATGTCCAGCCTTTTTTTGATACTAATAAAGCTATTTGTCGAACATTAACCTTCTATCACATCATGTAAGTTGTATGGAAAATTCTTGGGGAAACTTTTCCCAGCAAGTGTTTTAGTTTAATATTAATCAGGTATAAAGAAATTGTGTTTGACTAGTTGTAAATTTTTAAAGATATAATTTATGAAAATTTTTAAAGACTTTTTGAGTGTTCTGTGAGATGAATAAAAAAGTTTTCATTGGTAAAAAACCATGAAACCTCTTTCCAAAATATAAGGATTTTTATTTGAGAAAATCCTCAAACAACTTCTTAAGAAATAGCCTCTGAGGAAGTTCTTAGAAGACTGGAAAAACAAGTTCTTGCAAGATTTTAAAATATGTTCCATAAACAAAGGCCACCTAATAATCCAAAGGCACTGTTTTGGTGATAATATAGTGAAGGTCAGGTCTCCATTTATTGGTAACAACCTCATACTGTACATTCTTCAGAAATTGTTGCCATGAAGATCCTGGCTGTAAAGTTTCAAATGAAACTTTATGTACCCAATTTGCTTTTTACGAAATAAAGTAATTTCATGTAAATGTCATCAAAATTATCTGGTTGCTTGCTTCCGCCTTCTGTTGATTTTAAAATATGAGTCTTGCTTGTTTGCTTCTGCTGTTATAGATTTATGGTTATGCATGTAGTTTGTGTGTTCCAATTAGGAGGGACAGTAGCGAAGTAAGCCAGAGTTGTAATTATGTGGGACCAAAAGGCTTGCCAACATTGTTGCATGTTATTTAAGTGGTTGTGGTCTTGTGGAGATACTCTCACGATGTGGATAAATATTATAAATGCTAAATATGAGTGGAAAATTGAAGAAAAAGAGGGATTACAGCCACATGGATGAGGTTTATGGAAACATATCAGGGATTTCTGGCCAAAATTCAAGAGTTAATACTCTATACAAGTTGGTGATGAGCAAAAATAAAAGGATGGATACATGGATTGGACCCCTCTCAAAAGATATCTATCCAGGTCTATAAACGCTCTGTATATTCAGATGCATCAGATAGATAGCACAGTGTAGAGAAAAGAACAACTGGAACATTGTATAGTGAGATACTTTCAGGACTGTGAGGTGAAAGTTTGATGCAACTGTTCTGGTGACTGGCTTAGAGGAAGCATTGGTAACTACACCAGTGAACTCAGGTTTTTAGGCTAATAGATGGCCATGGAATACATAGTAGAATCTAAAGGTACCTTAAGTGTGACTTCTTTGGTAGAATAGCTTAAATGAAGCATGCATTACATTAGATAACCTAGCAAAAAGAGGTTCCCTAAATGTACTTATGGTAGTCATGCGAAGTAGAAGCAGAATCTGTAATTCACCTCTTTCTCCATTGTCCTGTTGCTGTTGCTGGGCAGTTATGTTCCTATTTTTAGACCTGTTTAAGACCAAGCAGGGATCACCTGAAAAACATGGAGCAAGTACTTGTGGGCTTGTGGCTAGAAAGGGAAGAGAACCCAGCAGAAATTTGCAGAATCTTCCTCTATGTATTAGTTGGGTGTAATGGAGAGAATTGTCAAAACTGACAACTAGAATATACTTATCTATATCATTTGTCTTCTTTTTTTTGGTCCCAGTATGATAGACTTTATCACCTTCCTCATAGCTATATGGAGAAGCTTTTGCTCACTTTTAAATAGTCTTGCAACTCCGCATCCTCATGGTGTGAATCTTAAAAGTTTGCAACTCCGCATACTCAAAACAGTAAAAATACTTTGTGAAACTCTGATTAAGCTTAAGATTTATTAATTATCATTGGTTGTTTCTTATTACTTAATCATTAATAATAAGAAATTATGTGTCAAGTATTTAGTTTGTGGACTTACCCTCTTAGGTCCCCTAATAGAGATTAATACTAGCAACATTGTTGGGAATTTTTCTTACTTCATCTAAAAGAAAACAACATTATTGGAACCTTCCTTCTAGCATCTTTGACCTTATTGCTAAAACATGCAGCATTTCTCTATTGACTATTTCCCTTACCCCAATATCTTTCAGGTGCTAGTATTCCCGCATTTTTAGTTGCATATTATTTGAATTCCCGTGCACATTTATTTATTTTAACCCCATATTATTGCATGCTTCTGCTCCTAATAGCCAGGCAAAGAAAATCTTCATAGTTGTTCGAGGCAGATATAGACATACTTTCTGCTCTCAGTTGCCAGGTCCAATTAGGGTAGAGAAGTCCTTTTCTTGTGGAAAGAGACCTTTCGCATAATTGCATCCAAAGATAATGAACTTTTATGCATCCAAAGACCACGAACAAGCCCTGTCTCACCTCCTCTCTTAGTTCCCTCACTACAATTGAGTAGCTATTCCAGCCTCTCTTTACTCTCAAGTTTCGTCGTTTGAAATTTTGCTTATAATGACGAGGTTTACATTCTTCAGTAGAATTAATTGTTTGACAGGTCGGTGTTTTATCCTTCTTATAATGCATTAACACGAAGCTTCTGTTATTTGTAGGGGAATGATGTGGGCACTCAGTACAGGTCTGGAATTTACTTCTACACACCTGAGCAAGAGAAGGCAGCACTTGAATCCCAGGACAAACAGCAAAAGATTTTGAACAGGAAGATTGTTACTGAGATTTTGCCCGCCAAGAAATTTTATCGAGCTGAGGAAGATCATCAGCAGTACCTTGCAAAGGGGGGTCGGTTTGGCTCAAAGCAGTCTGCTGGTAAAGGCTGCAGTGATCCTATCCGTTGCTATGGTTGAAACCTTTCCATTTGCAGGACAAAAATAATGTTAGTTGTGTCTATTCTCCTAAGGTGTGGTTGTTACAGGCTTTAAATGTGCCTCTACAGTGATGTATCTAGTCTACCCGCTAACACTTGTTCTGGAAAATCCAATGTTTGTAGCTTCACCGTAGATTTATAATGTATATATGGTTGCAGATTTGTGCCGTATCTTGTTCGTATATGTATATTGATGATGCTATGGCCATAAATTGGAATAGTGCCTGTCAATTAGTTGTGTCATATTTGAGTTATGAAAGTCAATGTCGGGCCTAATTAATGTGTAGGAGTTATTAATGATGTGATGTTGCTATTGATAATAAACATCCTGCCCCATCAAATTATTGTTCTCTGCACCAAGGGTGTGATCTAGTGGTCAATAAAATTTGTTCAGAAGTGTGAGGTCTGATGTTGAAACCCTAGCACAGACAAACACACTAGGTTAAGGTTATCCTAGCCTGGTGGTATCGCGTGGAATTAATACTGTTCTCTCTACTTTTATGAAAGTGAATTAGATCTGCAAATCTTTTTAACTCTAGATCTGTTAAATCTAAGGATTTCTTTGCAGATTGAACCTAAAGATCTTCTGGGTTGAACATGTGATTCCTGGAATATAATTTTAGCATTGCCACTTGTGATGCCTATTTATTGAAAAGCAAATACATCCTGTGATTGTTCATTTATTGAAAAGCATATACATGTAGGATCCAAATGACAATTATGAATAAAACATCATTAGAGTATTATATGAAACCAAGTGTAAGCTCCATCATAAATCATAGAAGTCGTCATCCATTGTCACGTTTTGGAGGGTACTTGATTCACCATTATTTACAGGGATAATAGGAGCTGCCTTGTGCATAGAATATTCATGACTTGTGGTAGGAGTCTTTACAATAAAATTACCAAATCGATTTGTAATCGTTCCACCATTATTTTCAGTAGTAGGAGCTGCCTCCTGCATAGGATGTTCATGACTTGTGGTAGGAGTCTTAACAATATTACCAAATCGATTTGTAATCGTTTTGGAAGCCTCTTGATTAATGCCACTGTAATCATAGGCTGTGGCTGTAACAACACAAAGGAAGAGCACAAAGATAGCTACTGTAGTTTCTTTACCCATGTTGGACGTTGTTTTTTGTTTGTGAGATGATAGATGTTTTATAAATTTGTGTTTGTAGTGGAAGTTTAGTGTGTGCACATTATAAAGGAATCTGAATAGAAAGATGGTTCATTTCAGCATTGGACTTATGTGCCTTTTGCAATACAAAATCCATCCACTTTTAGACAAGATTTGATCCTTGAGCAACAATAAGCAATTTAGACAGGAAGAGTTCATTGTAGAATTGTTTGTAAATGTCTTCTCTACAGCAAGAGTCCAATCACTACTAGACAATCTTGAAATATACCTGATCCCCATTAGTTAACCTAACAAGGTAGAATAATTTCAGAATGTCAAATCCACTCTTGTGATAAGGGTTCAAAGGCATAACATGTATATAAATAAGTCTTGATAAGAGGCATCATTCAATTATATTCCCTCAGTAAATACCTATGTGTCATGGAGCATCTTATGGGTACATTATGCATAAAATAGAAGGGTATCAACTATATCAGATCTTGGTTGGCTTTTCATTCCTAGAAAGTCATCTCCTAACACCAATATAATCTCCCTCTACAAAGACCCATCCACGCGAAGCCAGCCTATCCATAGAAAGAAACATACATGAAAAGAAAATGAAAGAAGAAATCCAACTTTTCTTTTGGAGTGTGAGAAAGGTAGATGACGAGTACACAGAATCAAACAATTATTGGGTTCCCAACCGTGATAGCTGACATTTTTTATCCACTTACCTATGACATGTCGGTAAAAAGTGTCAAATTGATATAGTGAGACTCTGCTACGAGTGTTTATAATGTATAAGGCTTACTTGAGGTGTCTAAGTGAAAAATCATGTCGAACTTTAGAGGCCGCCGATGGATTCCGCCAAGATAAAATTAGAACGCAATACCTATACATAATATGTATGCACCACATACAATCAACTGTATATGCAGTGTATACTTTAACCATGTTTGGCAAACTAAATGGCTGGATGATATATATTGGTAACTTCTCTTAATATAACCATATATTTCTTCTGGACCAAGAAAATAATCTAGGCAAATCCGCTAGATTGTGAATTTTTGAGTATTATCTTTGCACATAATCTAAGTAAATCAACTTATACCATTTAAATCCATTTACATACCAATTTTATATACAAAATATGTTGATAGTAAAATTACAAAATATGTTGATAGGAAAATTGAAATTGCATATTCATATTAGTTATACATTGAAATTTTATTTATAGAAATGAGCCTAAAATATCCTCCAACTATTAGAAATGGTACAAAAATATCCTCTTTCCACCTATTAGCCTTCAAATACCCCTCACATTTACCTTTAGGCTCCATATTACCCTTATTTTTAACAGACCTCAATTTATATGCAATTAATAAATTCATTAATGACGTGACAATTATCTATTGCTCACTTTATAATTAATCTAAACAAATTTAAAAAATTACTCAATCTCAAATCAAATCTGTCCACCCCAAATCAATTTGATCCATCAGCCCCATATTAACTGCAAAACTTAAGCTTTTTCGTCTCTTTCTCCAAGTGCAGTTTGTTGTTCTTTGGCCGAAAATTCAATTATTGATTCCATTTTTTGTATATCTCTTACTTTTATCATTCCATCTCATTATATTTTCTACGGAAAAAGGCTTAAAATACGATTGAAATATTGAAAATAGTACAAAATTACACTCCATCCACCTATTGTCTCCAAAATACTCTTGTCATCCACCTTTATTGACCACTTATTTAACGGTTTTAAATTTAAACTATTTAAATATTTTTTTAAATATGTGACACTCAATTATTTGTTATAATTTAACTTATAATTTATAAATCAATTCAATATCTACCCATTATTAATTAAACCCACCAAATTAATAAATCCATCATATTACTAATGCAACAACTAGAAAGCTACTGTCAATGAGTGTATTAAAAATTTGAGGTGAAAATATCTATAGAAAAGCAAATTATCATACATTCAAGTGTCTAAATAAAAATTACCGATAAACTTAAAAGTCTAACTATATTCATCTTAATTATTCTTTCGTCTCAATTATGTGATGTTACTTCATAGACAATTTTTTTTTTTAAAAAATAATATACTAAATATTTTATAACAAATCATAAATATTTATTAAATTATATTTAAAAAATTCATGAATTAATTCGGGATGTATTAATTCTTTACGTTTAATCATAAATTTCGAATTCAAGCTTGAAAGAGAATCTTATTGAAAGTGTCCTCCTAAATAAGTGGCTCAACCTAAATTTAATTGGGGCTTCAATTGGACTCAAATAATTTTTGGTATCTTTTTCAGGAATCTATAATTTCGTCGTGTTTTAGTAGTGTTTATGGAGATTTTGATATAATTGGTTTATTAATTGTGTGGGATTTTAGTTAGTAATGAATGTGTAGTGGATTGATTTATATGTCATATTAATAATTAAATTATAACTAATAGTTGAACGCCAATTATTTTTAAAAATATTTTAACAGTTTAATTTTAAAAAAAGTTATATAAGTGATCAATTTTGAACCAAAAGGTGGATGACAAGGGTATTGTGGAGCCAATAAGTGGATAAGAAGGGCATTATGAGCCAATAGGTGAATGAAGGGTAATTTTATACCATTTTCAATACTTTGAGGGTATTTTAGGCCTTTTTCCATATTTTCTATTCTCCAAAGACCTAGAGTTTCATCTTCTTTTTTTTTTGTTAGTAGTTTCATATTTTGAATATTGTGATTCTTTTGTGCTTCTGCTCACTCAGGAAAAAAAAAATTTGTTGATTTTTTTTGCTTTCTTATTGCTTTTAATTATAGCTCGGAATTTTGAGATTGTGTACTTATCTAGCTTTGAATGTGAAACAAAAACGTATAAATAAAGTCCACAAAGATGAGACTCTTATTATGGAAATTTGTGAATTTTCGATGGTTGAAATCAAAGTTCTTGAGTTTATAATATCTCTTGAATTATCTAAATAACTAATTTGCAATTTATTCCCAAGACGACATAACTAGAATTTTCTTACCTATTTACGGATACTAATATATCCAATAGGTCAATTTTTTTACTCAATATGCATGGTACATTTATTAGAGAAATGTGATGTTGATGAACCCAAATGGGTCTATGATTCTTCATTTCATTTGATCTGGTCTTTTTTCCAGCTATAGAAACAAAAGTTAATTTTGGGTGATTTTTATTTGATTTGGGGCAAGTTGATTTGACTTGAATAGGTGGAATATTTTAAAATTAGTTTAAGTGATTTATAGGGTGACCAATAGATAGTTGCCATGTCATTTAATTAATTTATTAATAATTGAGGTCTGTTAGAAGTAAGAGTAATATGGAGCACAAAAGTAGATGTGAGAGATAGTTGAAGGCTAATAAGTGGAAGGAGGATATTTTTGTACCATTTCTAATTATTTAAGACTATTTTAGACCCCTTTTCGTTTTATTGATATAGTAATTGAATGCAGATTATGTACACAAAATATATTGATATAAATATGATATACAATTTGCATTTTTATATCCACATTAGTTATACATTGGAATTCTAGTTATATACCTGTTGCATACAAAATATGAGTTCCTTTAGATTTCGTTTAAGTGTGCCATTAAAATTCAGTTGCATAGCAATTATCAATTACATACACAAGCTCATGGTAGATCTTCTGAATGAATTTGGTATCATGTTTGATAATATTGCCTTTTCTCTTTTAAGGTATGAAATATGTATTAAAACAAGGTCAATCACTTTGGCCCAAAAAAAATTTAACCATCATATATAAATGAAATCCAGTTATTTATAAAGTAGTGTATGTTATTGGAATACATTAAATATTGGTCTTTAATGTCATATTGTTGCATAAATCATATTTAAATTAGGGAATATACGAATATCGAAAAAAAATTCTCATATTAATTGGAAAAGAAATAATGGATTTAATTGAAAAAAATTTATCCGCACCGAGTGTTTACATCAAGTTAATGCAATTTTTATTATTATGTGGTTTTAATGAAGTAAAACACATATTAATTAATTAAGATTAAATAAATGAACAATAAATTTAAACACTTGGCATGCATGTATTGAATTGGTGTAAATATTCAAACTTATTGAAAGTGAAATAAGAAATACAAATATCATGTGAATTATAGGCTCCTAAACTTATGACAACTATAAATTATCATTAATCCGTTAATTATTTTGTTATAATATTTTCCATGTTTTATTTCTTGAACATTAAAATGTTACATAATATTAGGATTCTAATGTTAGGACTTTGAAAGATCCTGTCAGGATTTATTCAATTTTATTGCTATTATTTATGTCCAAAACTATTTATTGTATCATCTTATTACTTATATATATTATATAATTTTTCGAAAGAATGATGTTTGTCTGAACATCGACCTGAGTATACTTTAGCGCGGCCACTGCTTCAAGGTCAACTTGCTACATGCATGTATAACTTTTACATACAGAAAATCTCAAGATATTATCGATGCATGTTTGCCTCTAATCTAAGCCATGCAAAATATCCAAAAAAAGAAAAAAATGCCACTAAATCAATTTTTAAATTGCCAAATTGGTTTAAAGAAAGACCTAAGGATAGAAAGAAATTCAAACGTCAACTCTATCATCTAGACAAAATATTATATGTTATGCATGTAGATATGTCTGAACACATATTTCTTTTTCATTTTCCATATTGGATTAAAGATGTTTTGACCACATAATAATCTTCTTGATTTATGAGTTAATAAATGATTAGTGCAAACATCCAATTATAGGATTCATGTATCTTTCCTCTTAATCTCTCTAGAAATCAAAAATAGTTAAATATTTATATTATTGAATTTTGGATGAAAGGACAAAGAAATTCATCTTTAAAGAAAAATGGTGACTTATATTCCATTATTTTTGGACAATGAGGTTTTACTTTTGACCATTTAACAGCCTCACGTGCTGTTGAAAAGCCTCCTCACTCCACAGTAATTGAAAGAATTGAAAGGACCAAATATATTTACTCACATTTTCAAATAGTTTAAATTACTAGCAAAAATAATTTCAGCGGTATTTGTTAGGATAAAAAATAAGTAGGTGTAACGTGATATGTAGAAAAACAAACCTCGAAAAATCACGAGTAAGAGTAAGAAGACAAACGAGAAAGATACCAAAATACACAAAGATTTAACATGGTTCAATCAATCGACCTACGTCCACAAAGGAGATGAACAATCCACTATAAATATGAGAGTACAAAATACAGAGAGAAACAAGCTCAACCAATTCACTCGGAATACATGGGAGGTTCACACAAGTGATAACGTATCAAGCTTGTGAACCACAAATTCTCTCCATAACCAAAACTCTCAAAGCCCTTTGATTAAGTTAGAAGGAACAAGTCTCTATTTATATAAAATAAACCTTTTCCTACAAGAAAATGACTAGACAATACAAAACATTATCCTAAAAGGAAAACCTATTTATGATAAGAAATCAGAGCAAATAAAACCTATCAATATTAAATAGGAATATTACATATTTTTTCTTATTGATATTAGTTAATTGTTATTATTTTATGGAATTCAGTGTTGCTATAGACTTTAAAAACATTTTCAAAGAATGCTAACTATTACGAAAATTATACATTTAACAACAATTAACTATTATTATTAATAAATTACCACTAATTAAATGCCCATTTTTCGGTAGAAAAATATAAATTCCATTTGAGTATATCCATTCAATTATATATAATGCTTTGGTGCTAAGTGCTAACATTAAAGGCATATATGATAATATGAATAGTATAACAAAAGAAAATGTTGCACCTTTTTCAAAATACATATGGCCCTCAAGTTATGTGAGATTATAAGATGACAACCGTATTGTATTTACTGTGCTAAATTTTATACAAATCAACTAAAATTCTAACTTACATTGTATTTTTTATGTCCCAATTTTGTGACACTTTCTCTGTTCTAAATCAAATAGTCTTTAAAAAAGTAAAGTTTTCCATATTTAATAATAGTGAACTTAAACTTTTCATCTTGTCGATAAATGGATTTATTTATATACAGTCCCAAAACTCATATGACTTATTTTAGTTTTAGATCACAATATTTTTTAGAATAAATCAATTTCTCTTAAACTCTATACATGTCAAACATTTATATTAACATCTTCACATACATTAAGATTTTTTTTTTAAAAATTAAATATACTCATTTTAAATTTTTATTCTTTTGATTAAATAAATAAACAACTTCCTAACCAGCAACCAAACAACCCTAAAACATTTTTTGGAACTTGGTTTGATAGTATACAACTATGCATACTTTTAATTTAGGGAAATGCACAAATATCTCCTTAGATTATGATCGAAATTTCAAATTTATCATACGAATAACAAACTAATCCCTCACATCTTATGCTTTCACCTTTTAAAATATTATCAACTATTATAGTGCAAATTATGCAATGTAAAGTCAACTTGGTTAGGAACAAAGTTGGTTTCAAGTCTATGAACATGGAGTAATAAAGTTGATCGTTTATTCCTAATCCCTTGCTTTGTGTGTTTCAGCACTTTAACCTAAAATTTAAGGATCATTTATTTATTGATATCTTCAAAAATTACTAATTATTACCTCATCATTAAGCTAATTAAGTAAAAAAACGGAGGTCCTATTTTCCTTGTTTGTTCTACTATTGAAACTAAAAAAGGTAAAATAAATACTAAAAAGGTCTTCTTCTAATAAAATCAAGCTCATAAGAATATAATCATAAAGAGAAAAAAACAAGAAAAGTAGATAGAAGAAGAAAAATTTTCTTCTTATTCAAGTGTATGTAAGTCTCATAATACATCATACAATAGTGAATGAACAACCCTATTTATAGGTTGAGAAATCACTCTAAAAGTCACCATATTAAGTATCATAATAAATAGATACAATCCAAAAAATTTCATGAAACCTAGTGAATATGGATAGTTGTTCATGTACTAACTTTATGGACTATCATTCAATGAATTTATAACATTCCCCCCTTGGATGTCCATAGATATTGTGCGTCGTTAATACCTAGAAAAAATTTCGTGGAAAAAAATTCTACCGAAGGAAAAAGAGTACACATATCTTTTGATACACATTTTGTTGCCTCATTAAAAACCTTGCCAGGAAAATCCAATGGAACAAAACCTCGGTCAAAGAAAAAAGAGTGTGACGCGTATCATACTCCCCCTGATTAAAACATCACTTAATTTCTTGCGATGATGTCTCCAATCTTCATACATTGTGGTTGCTATATTCTTTTTCAAAGAAAAACCACACATTTCTTGAATATGGTGTGTCATTTGTCTCAACCAGAACGCACTCTCGACTTGCTTCATGGAGGGCTATTATTTTTGCATAGAAACATTTGCTTCATTGATCGCCTGAATATTTTTGTGCCTCCATATGCAAACAAATAGCGTGTTTGAGATATAGTTTTATGCGGATCAGATAAATATTCTGCATCTGCGTAACCAATCAACTCTGACTTGAATACTTAAAAATAGAATTAAGTCATGTCTATGGTCCTTCAAAGATATTCAAGTATATACATGACACCATTTCAATATCTTTTTGTTCGTGAGTAACCGAATCTTGTTAGTAAATTTACTGCAAAACAAATATCTGGTCGAGTATTGTTAGCAAGATGCATTAGTACCCTGATTGCACTAAGATATATAGTTTCATCACCAAGAAGCTCTTCATCCTTCTCTTGAGATCAAAATGAATCATCATTTATTTCAAGCGATCTCATTATCATTGGAGTATTCAATGAATGTGATTTATCCATATAAAATTGCATCAAAACTTTTCTGTGTATGTGCCCTGTTAAACAAATATTTCATTTGTCAAATTATCAATACACAAGTTTGTCTTACCAAGACCTTTTCATAAAAATACAAGGACAATTAGGGTCATTGTTTTTGTACCCTTTTCTTCCTTGATTATTTCAATCCATATAAGGATTTTTGAAGCTTTATTGAAAAAGTTTTCTTCAAACTTTTATTTGCTTCAGACACCTCGATTGCTTCAAGGATTTTCATATAACCTTCATTGTCTATCTAGGCATGATAATTATTCATTATACGCATTCAAGCTTTTCATATGTTGTTAGATCAAAACAAACCTTATTGCATCTACCATAGGAGAAAACATCTCCAATTATGTCAGAATTTTTGCGACAAATCTTTATGTCCTAAGGCACAAGCCGTACTTGATATCTTACGGTTACACCATCGCATAATAATTTATTTGTATCTCACTGACATTATACCTTATTTTATGGACTATTAGTCCAAAATGTCACTTTTCTAAGTGAAACAAAATATACTCGAATTATTCATTTTTACTTTGCCAATCATTTATCAGTCCACACTCTATGACAGATTTGAATTCAAGATTCTCGCCACAATTTATATCATTGAGTGCTACCTCATATCAAAGATACCGTCAACGGTTATTTGATATCGATTCCAACAAGACATAATTTATTGAGATCTCTTCATTTTTCATCATTTTTTAGGTACTTGAACCTTTTCCGAGGTTTTATGAAGTGTTATGTCAATGTGCTCTTTTATATCACTTGCCTCATTATCATGACCATTTTGATCATTTGCTCCTTCCTTCTTCAAGAAATTTTATATTTGGAATCGATTTGGTCTATTATGCTTCTAGCGTATCATAGACTCTGTTCTTTAAGAAATTCACATTGGAGCACTTGCAGCTGAATTATATCATAGACTCAGTATATTCATCTGGCAATTGATTTGCAACATTATGCAAATGAATTATCCCTTGAACTGTACGTTCACATTTTTGTTTAACGAGGATCTAGATAATTCATAATTAAACTAACACACAATTTTCAATTGTCAATCATCTCTCCTCCTAATGTTAGAAAATCTAACATTCATTCCAACCTTATTTGAGAATTCATCTTTGTTCGTGGTGGAACAGTTTAAATCATAACCGCACATTCAATATTTTAGATGAAAATTATATGATTCCTGCTGAACCAATTTTAATGGGGAAACCTTGTTGGCTTGATGCATACATGGGTTGCTACATGTTAAATAAATTTATCTCATACCAAATCTTATTTTGGAGTTTTGCTTTCATACCCATGGTTTAGCTATAATTGGAGGCGTACAATTTCTGCTAAACCAACCTACATTATCAGTATAATTTCATAGTTGGAACTGTGCTCTAAATTTAGCAATTGAGCAAACAACCTTACAAACACCAATTTGTAAGTTGACAACAAAGCACATGTGATCATTGCATAGATGCATCTATCATATAGTTGCAAATGATCCACATGGCAGTTAAATGGGCCCATATTCACCTTTTTATATGTTCCAAGAACTTCAGGGGATTGCAATCCCAACCTTAGCTGGTACAATGATCATTTTATGTCACGACCCAAATCGGGGCCGCGACTGGCACCCACATCTACCCTCCTATGTGAGCGAACCAACCAATTTAACCCTTAACATTTCAATATATAACAACAGAAAATAATGCGGAAGACTTAACTCATTAATAAAACAATTCAAAACTATTATTAATATCCCCAAAATCTGGAAGTCATCATCACAAGAACATCTATCTCAAATTGCTAAACTAAAACTGTCTAAGAAGCTAAAACAACTACTAGCTAGTCCATGCCGGAAGTTCAAGGCATCAAGACTTGAAGAAGAAGATCGATCCAAGCTAGGCGTATTAGCTCACCTGAATTTCGGTGTAGTAAGGCGGCTTGAATCATCTTGAGTTGAAGATGACGGAGCGTTATTTGTATTCCACAATTAGCAAAGAAGAAAACATAAAAGTAGGGGGTCAGTACAACCACAAGTACTGAGTAGATATCATCGGCCAACTCAAAATAGGGAACAGTATATATCAATAATAATGCAAATCAACTACAATACTCAACATGTAGCAATAACAACATGAGTTCATCAATGATTACAACCGAGTTCACACATGAGGACTCAAGCCTCAATACCATACTCATTTGGGAATTAAGTTCATTAGATTGAGTATATTCATTATCTTTCAAGATTCATTATCTTTCTTCCTCTTGTGTCGGTTCGTGACACTGCGCTGCTCTATTTCTATCCTGGTGCGGGAACGTGGCACTCCGATCCTCATATTCTATCCTGGTACCGGAGCGTGGCACCCGATCCATATTCTATCCTGGTGTCGGGCGTGACACTCCGATCCTCATATTCATTCTATCCTGGTACCGGAGCGTGGCACCCGATCCTCATATTCATTCTATCCTGATGCGGAGCGTGGCACCCGATCCATATTCTATCCTGGTGTCGGAGCGTGACACTCGATCCTAATTCATCAAGCCTTCTTTTACACTAAGGCATCATCATTCTCATTATATAATATATCAAGCCTTCTTTCATACTAAGGCATCATCATTCTCATTATATAATATATCAAGCGAATTAGGGTTCTTTCAAGATTTGGGATTCAATAGCTTCATCATGCTTTGTTAATTCATCACAATTTCACATTCATATTCATGCAAGCATACAACTTAAGCACATAGTAGGGTTTACAATAATATCAACACATAATATTCACTATTAAGAGTTCACTACGAATATCGTGAACATAAACCATAACCTACCTCCAGAAGAATTGGAAGCAAGCAAGAAATTCCCAAGCTTTGTTTTTCTCCCTTTGATCATTGCTCTCTCCCTCTTTCTTTTCTTTCTCTTTTGTTTTCCTTATGTTCTTTTTCAAACCCCCTTTCTTTTACCCTAATTCATATATAATTAAGAATAAAAGATGGTAATAATGACCCACTAATTAACTTAAGGTTACCTAATTTAACCCCAAGTAATTAGATTTATTAATAATAACCCTCAAACTTTATAATTAAGGAAAGAATAGTCAAAAGCGACCTTTAAAGCGTGGGGAGAAATCCTAAAGCGCCGGGATTATGCGACTGTGGCGGGCCGTCGTACTGCGACGGTCCGTCCACGATGGCCGTCGCCTCCTCCCGATTTTCAGGGTCTGCGGCCCGTCACCCTGTGGACGGTCCGTCCTGCCCTCCGTCATAATGATCGAGGAACTTCGTTTCGTACCAAATTCTCAAAAGTTGAAGTGTTTTGCGGGTACTCACGACGGTTCGTCGTGAATATGACGATCCGTTACGCCATTTCGTTCACGAAGTTCGTAGAGTCGATTTTCGAGACCCAATTTGAGAATTCTAAGTGTCGTGGAGCGGAACCTCCTCGACGGGCCGTCGTGACCACGACGGTCCGTCGGGACACACGTCGTCTCGGCCAGTTTTCCGTATTTATTCTCGCTGCTCTAAAAGCGACTAGGCAGGTCGTTACAATAGATACCAATTTACCCATCGTTCGTCCCGAGCGATCAAGAAGAAAAACCGTGGCGAAAGAGTACGAACTGTAAGCGGATGTGGGTATTTTCTTGCATATCCGCCTCCTTCTCCCAAGTAGCCTCTTCAACCGGTCGATTCTTCCATTGAACTTTGATGGATGCAATTTCTCTCGACCTCAACTTGCGAACCTCTCTATCTAATATAGCAACCGGTTCCTCTTCATAAGTCAAGTTCTCATCCAACAAAACTGAATCCCAACGGATGATGTAGTTTCCATCTCCATGGTATCTTTCAACATGGACACATGGAATCTGGGATGTACTCAGGACAGCCCAGGGGTAAGGCTAACTCATAAGCCACCTCCCTATTCGCTTAAGCACTTCAAATGGTCCAATATACCTTGGACTTAACTTACCTCTTTTGCCACACCGCATCACCCCTTTCATAGGTGTAACCTTCAACAAGACTTGTTCACCCTCCATGAACTCCAAGTCTCTAACCTTCGGTCTGCATACTCCTTTTGTCTACTTTGCCGCTAGAAGCTTTTCTTGAATAGCTTTCACCTTCTCCATAGAATCCTCAAAAGATCGGTACCCCAAGGTCTAACCTCGAATGCATCAAACCAACCAATGGGAGACCTACATCTCCTACCATACAATGCTTCAAATGGAGCCATGTCAATGCTTGAGTGATAGCTATTATTGTATGAAAACTCCGCTAAGGGTAAGAAGCTATCCCAATGGCCACCAAACTCTATCACACATGCACGAAGCATATCCTCCAAGACTTGAATCGTTCGCTCAGGTGACCATCGGTGCGAGGATGGAACGCAGCGATGCTAAGGTCCAACCTAGTACCCAATTCCGCATGTAATGTTTTCCAAAACTTAGAAGTAAACTGCGTACCTCTATCCGATATGATGGAGAGTGGAACTCCATGCAATCGAACAATCTCTGAGATATAGATCTTGGCTAACTTCTCTGCATTGTAAGTCACCTTGACCGGAATAAAATGAGCAGACTTAGTTAACCTATCAACAATCACCCAAATGGAGTCATACTTACCCAATGTCTTTGGAAGACCAACCACGAAGTCCATTGCGATTCTCTCCCACTTCCATTCAGGAATGGGCATTCTCTGAAGTGTTCCTCCGGGCCTTTGGTGTTCATACTTCACTTGTTGACAGTTTGGACACTTGGCAATAAATTCAACAATATCACGCTTCATTCTACTCCACCAAAAGTGTTGCTTTAGGTCACGATACATCTTGGTTGCACCCGGATGTATAGAATACCTTGAGCTATGAGCTTCTGCCAGAATAGTGTTGATCAAATCATCAACTCGGGGTACACATACCCTTCCCTTAATCCTCAAAACACCTTCCTCATCAATTGTTGCTTCTTTAGCCTCTCCTTGCAACACTTTGTCTCGGATTCGCCTTAGTTTCTCATCATCAAACTGTTTCTCCTTAATCTTGTCAAGAAAAGAAGATCTCGACTCCACGCTAGCTATCAATCCTCCCTTTTCGTTTTCTTCTAACCTCATCAAATCGTTAGCCAAAAACTGTACTTCTCAAGCCAATGGGCGCCTAGAAGCTTGCAAATGAGCTAGACTTCCCATGCTTCCCGCCTTTCTACTCAAAGCATCCGCTACAACATTCGCCTTCCCCGGATGGTACAAGATAGTGATATCGTAGTCCTTTAGTAGTTCCATCCATCTCCTTTGTCTCAAGTTCAAATCTTTCTGAGTAAAGACGTACTGAAGGCTACGATGATCCGTGTAGACTTCACACTTAACCCCATACAAATAGTGTCTCCATTGTTTTAGTGCAAATACTACCGCGGCCAACTCCAAATCATGGGTCGGATAGTTACGTTCATGCACCTTTAATTGCCTCGAAGCATAAGCAATCACATTTTTCTCTTGCATTAACACTGCACCCAACCCAGAATAGGATGCATCACAGTAAACAATGAAGTCTTTACCCTCTATTGGCAAGGTAAGAATTGGTGCGGTAGTCAACAAAGTCTTAAGCTTCTGAAAGCTTTCCTCACATTCATCTGACCATACAAATGGAACATTCTGCTTAGTCAAGTTCGTCAATTGAGAAGCAATAGAAGAGAATCCCTTGACGAATCGGCGGTAGTAACTAGCTAACCCAACAAAGCTCCTTATTTCTGATACATTAGTGGGTCTTACCCAATTCTTCACTGTCTCAATCTTAGATGGATCAACCATCACTCCATCCTTAGAAACTACGTGCCCCAAGAAGGACAATCCGCATCGAGCCAAAACTCACACTTAGAGAATTTGGCGTAAAGCTTTTTCTCCCTCAACATTTCCAATACCATTCTCAAATGCTCTCCATGTTCCTTCTTGCTCTTCGAGTATACCAATATATCATCAATAAATACGATTACGAAGAGGTCCAAATATGGCTTAAAGATCCCGTTCATCAAGCTCATGAACGCAGCAGGGGCATTCGTAAGACCAAAAGACATCACCACAAATTCGTAATGTCCATATCTAGTTCGAAAAGCAGTCTTTGGTACATCCGTTGCCCGTATTTTCAATTGATGATAACCGGATCTTAAGTCAATCTTAGAGAAGACACAAGCACCTTGTAGTTGATCAAACAAGTCATCAATGCGAGGAAGAGGATACTTGTTCTTGATAGTTACCTTATTCAGTTGTCTGTAGTCTATGCACATCCGAAAACTCCCATCCTTCTTCTTCGCAAACAAAGCGGAGCACCCCAGGGGATGCACTTGGTCTAATGAAGCCTTTGCTCAACAACTCTTGAAGTTGAGCCTTTAACTCTCTTAATTGGCGGGAGCCATTCTATCTGAGGGTATAGAAATGGGCGTGTGCCGGTTCAAGATCGATCTGAGTCAATATCCCTATCTGGTGGCATACCAGGAAGATCTGCAGGAACACATCCAAAAATTCTCGAACTACCAAACCGATTCGATTGAAGGTACTTGAATAGTGTCATCCTTAAGATGGGCCAAGAAAGCTAAACACCCTTTACTAACCATTTTCTTAGCACGAAGAAAGGATATGATACGCACGGATTAGAAGTGTAGTCGCCCTCCCACACTAACGGATTCGCCAGGCTTGGCTAACGCCACCGTTTTAGCATTACAATCCAAAATTGCAAAATTCGGAGAGAGCCAAGTCATACCCGTAATTACATCAAAATCACCCATTTCTAATATAACCAAATCTACGTAAGTGTTGCTCCCACAAAATTCACCAAACAAGACCTATACACTTTTTCAACTACCACAGACTACTTGTGGAGTAGAAACACGAATAGGCATATCAAGTAATTCACAATGTAGATTTAGACCATTAGCAAATGATGAAGATACATATGAAAACGTGGAGCCAGGGTCAAATAATATAGATGCCATGCAATCACAAACCAAAAGATTACCTGTGATAACAAAGATCGACGCCCGCCAGATCTCCCAGGAAAGCGTAACAATGGGCCCTATCGTTTGTCCGTCCATTGCCCTACCATGTTGCGTAGTAGTGGCTCCGTTTTGCCCTTCACCTCTGCCGTTTTGGTGACCACCATTACCTCGGCCACCACGCCCTCCAGAATAACGACCTCTACCATTACCACCCCTACCTCTAGCCAGTGGGGTTCTGTAACTCTGGTTTGGACAATACCTCTTAATGTGTCCAATCTCTCCACACCCATAACATTCTCTGGGTTCACGCATCGGCCTCTCAGAGAAGTGTTGACCGTTCTGAGGTGGTCCCCCAACTACAGTCTGTAGTGAAGACTGAATTGGTCGAACTGAGTAGCCTCCAGAAGTCTGTCCTCTAGTATACGAACTATTAAACTCACCTCCCTTTCGAAACCTTTTTGATGTCGAAGTTGTGGTGAAGTCATCTGGCTTCACTCCTTCCACCTCTATCACAAAGTCTACCACCTCTTGGAAGGATTTTGCCGCTGCCGCTGCACAAGGCGAAATCCGCAACTCACGATCTCAACCCCTTCACAAACCCGCGAATCCGCTCTTGTGGGTGAAACAAAGTTGAGTGGCATATCTGGATAGTGCACGAAACTTAGCCTCATAAGCATTAACCGACATCCTACCTTGCTCTAGGCTCAAGAACTCATCCCGTTTCCTATCCCTCAAAGTCCTTGGGATATACTTCTCCATAAACAGGTAGAGAAGGATGCCCAAGTCATGGAGTGTGGCCTCTGTCGGTTGACACTTTCGACATGTGATCGCCACCACATTTTGGCGTTCCTTGAAGCGATAGCTTACGAACTCAACGCCAAACCGCTCTACTATGCCCATCTTGTATAGTAGCTCGTGACAGTCAACCAGAAAATCATAAGCATCTTCAGATTCTCGCACCCGAAGACCGGAGGTTTCAATTTCAAGAACTTCAAAAGCTCATGTTGATCATTTGTCATTATCGGTCCGATGGTCAGGCGTGGAAATGTGCCTATCTCGATGAGGCATCCATGCGAGAGCCATAGTAGCCGCGTGTCGTACCTCTGAAACCGGAGGTGTTGGTGCGAGAAACCACTGGAGGTGCGACCGTGATCGGATAACCCGCTAAGATAAGCGAACACGATTGATCATCATTTGGGGTAGGTTGGGGTGGGATTTCCTCATTCGGCACTTGTTCATTCACCCCATCCTCCCCTTCTCTTATCACCTCTTCAGTCGGTGGAGGAGTCACCGCCCTAGTATCAGATGGGCTAGGTGCTCGTCCTCTTCCTCTAGAGGACGTCCTCCCACGACCTCTACCACGGCCTCTTGCCGTTGTTCTCCTCGAGCCACGGCCCGGTGGGTGGCTCGGATGTTTCTTCTTTGTGCCGTTGTTCTTCTTTGGTGCGGTCGTTGCTCTAGTTCTAACCATCTGCGAAATAGAGTGAAGATGGTCGATACCAGTCGTATCGTCTAGATACCAATTGGACTCAAGTAGTAGCACGAAAGAAAGAATGAAAGAGTGGAATTTTCCTAAAGTCTTGTAGCCTCTCAAAGAAAAGTAAAGGCGTCCCCTACCGTTCCTTAAGACTCTACTAGACCTGTTCTTGTGTGATGAGACCAACGAACCTAATGCTACACGATACCAAGTTTGTCACGACCCAAATCGGGCCGCGGGCACCCACATCTACCCTCCTATGTGAGCGAACCAACCAATTTAACCCTTAACATTTCAATATATAACAACGAGAAAATAATGCGGAAGACTTAACTCATTAATAAAACAATTCAAAACTATTATTAATATCCCCAAAATCTGGAAGTCATCATCACAAGAACATCTATCTCAAATTGCTAAACTAAAGCGTCTAAGAAGCTAAAACAACTACTAGCTAGTCCATGCAGGAAGTTCAAGGCATCAAGACTTGAAGAAGAAGATCGATCCAAGCTAGGCGTATTAGCTCACCCTGAATTTCCCGTGTAGTAAGACTGGCTTGAATCACTGCTGAGTTGAAGATGACGGAACGTTCGCTGTATTCCACAATTAGCAAAGAAGAAAACATAAAAGTAAAGTCGGTACAACCACAAGTCGAGTAGATATCATCGGCCAACTCAAAATAGGGAACAGTATATATCAATAATAATGCAAATCAACTACAATACTCAACATGTAGCAATAACAACATGAGTTCATCAATGATTACAACCGAGTTCACACATGAGGACTCAAGCCTCAATACCATACTCATTTGGGAATTAAGTTCATTAGATTGAGTATATTCATTATCTTTCAAGATTCATTATCTTTCTTCCTCTTGTGTCGATGCGTGACACTCCGCTCCTCTATTTCTATCCTGGTGCGGGCGTGGCACTCCGATCCTCATATACTATCCTGGTAGGAACGTGGCACCCGATCCATATTCTATCCTGGTGTCGGAACGTGACACTCCGATCCTCATATTCATTCTATCCTGGTACCGGAACGTGGCACCCGATCCTCATATTCATTCTATCCTGGTACCGGAACGTGGCACCCGATCCATATTCTATCCTGGTGTCGGAACGTGACACTCGATCCCCTAATTCATCAAGCCTTCTTTTACACTAAGGCATCATCATTCTCATTATATAATATATCAAGCCTTCTTTCATACTAAGGCATCATCATTCTCATTATATAATATATCAAGCGAATTAGGGTTCTTTCAAGATTTGGGATTCAATAGCTTCATCATGCTTTGTTAATTCATCACAATTTCACATTCATATTCATGCAAGCATACAACTTAAGCACATAGTAGGGTTTACAATAATATCAACACATAATATTCACTATTAAGAGTTCACTACGAATATCGTAACATAAACCATAACCTACCTCCACCGAAGAATTGGAAGCAAGCAAGAAATTCCCAAGCTTTGTTTTTCTCCCCTTTGATCGACTGCTCTCTCCCTCTTTCTTTTCTTTCTCTTTTGTTTTCCTTATGTTCTTTTTTCAAACCCCCTTTCTTTTACCCTAATTCATATATAATTAAGAATAAAAGATGGTAATAATGACCCACTAATTAACTTAAGGTTACCTAATTTAACCCCCAAGTAATTAGATTTATTAATAATAACCCTCAAACTTTATAATTAAGGAAAGAATAGTCAAAAACGACCCTTAAAACGTGGGGAGAAATCCTAAAGCGCCGGGATTGTGCGACTGTGGCGAACGTCGTACTGCGACGGTCCGTCCACGATGGCCGTCGCCTCCTCCCGATTTTTCAGGTGGTCTGCGACGCCCGTCACCTGTGACGGTCCGTCCTCGCCCTCCGTCATGACGGTCGGGAACTCGTTTCGTACCAAATTCTCAAAAGTTGAAGTGTTTTGCAACGGGTACTCACGACGGTTCGTCGTGAATATGACGGTCCGTTCTGCCATTTCGTTACGAAGTTCAGAGAGTCGATTTTCAGTACCCAATTTCAGAATTCTAAGTGTCGTGGAACGGAACCTCCTCGACGGGCCGTCGTGACCACGACGGTCCGTCGGGACACACGTCGTCTCAGCCAGTTTTCCCCGTATTTATTCTGCTGCTCTAAAACGACTAGACAGGTCGTTACATTTTATCAAGAGAACAAGCAACACAAGAGAATTCTTGAAGAATATTTTATTTTTTCATCATATAATCCACATGAATTCTCAATTACATTTGCACCACATTTAAACCAGAATGGTCAACCGGTCATGCCAACTGATCTTTATTTCAATACACCAGTTTACTTTTACATGTGATTTCATCAGCATGTCCATGTTTGTATGCAACAAACAAGAGGAAAAAAAGGGTAATCTTTAACATAGATATTTATAACCCCCTTCAGTTGTAGTAATTTAAAAATATTAAATCTTTTCATAATGTATAGTCTCAATATTTCTTTCTAATTCATTCGAAACTTAAAAATTTCTTTTGAGACTTACTACAACCCCATTATTATTCCTCTGGTAATAACACAACTCGTTAGAGCTTGCTATTAATTTTGTGTACTATCACATATTGCATGACATCATCCCTATAGTGAACATCTCCTTTAGGAGGAAATTATATTATTATTGTCATGGTCAAAATCATTACAAGCAATACATGTTTCTTGCTTTACTTTTGTTATACCATAGGTACACAACCAATGACAAATTTGTATTGCCACGCAATAATGACCACAACCCTTATAAGCAAAAACTATTTCTTTCTTTTGCCCTTTCGGTAGTTCACAATAAACATACCATTATGACGTATCAACGTACAATACCATTAACCATTTCTGCCAAATAAAATTATTTTCCTCTTAATCTTCCCGTAGAGGTGAGTTTTGACATATATATATTTTTTTAAACATCCCATAGAGAGAAGTTGTGGCATGTATTCAACCCATAATGATTTTATCATATCTTTACCCATTCTCTTATAAAATGGTCAAACTTTTACGATACTCATCACAAATCACATTCTCTTCAAGTAATGGACTAATCATTTATATGTATTTCATAAATTTGCATTATAAGTACATTGTCATGGTTTTAAAATTCATCATATTTTCATGACACACCTCAACATCACTTTGAAAGAAGTGTAAATCACTTTATCTTCTTATCTTTCGATGGAGGATTTATAAACTTGTCAAATTATTGGGTCGACAACATTCACAAGTTCAATGACCTTTCATATCATTTTAATAATAAAAGTTGCCTTCACATTTGAAGGACTATTTGGAGAACCCATAGTGTTCTTCCTTTAATAATTATCACAATGATGACTATTATAATTTCGTCATTTCATGCTCTTTTTTCATATCGTTGATCATTTGTCATCTTTCAGACTAATTATTTATTGCTACGACATTCATACGATAGAATGGAGCAAGTCAACATCGGATTTCAAAGTTATCATATGTTGCTACCACATCTTTTCAAGGAATGAAGCAAATTCAATAGGACGAATTTCAAGGTTTTTTATCAAAGTCTTAGTCATCATTATATCATCACTATGGTGTATTGACTCAAACTCAATGTCTTATCCATATAATGCGTGTTAGGCCAAATTCTATGGACTTGAACCCAATCCTTATCATCATGGTGCATCAAAGTTCAAATTGATGTCTTACCCTCTTGGTGCGATAGAACTTGAATCTACCGTCTTACCCTCAAATATTTTTCATTATGGTGCATCCGGACTTTAATACTATGTTTGGATCATTGTTATCAATTGTATTGTATTGTATCGTTACTATACTTATAATGTTTGTTTTGATTGTTACTTAAAATGTATTGTATTGTTAAATTCCGTTATTACGTAACTAATAAGAGAAAAAGAGTCAAGGTCACATAAGATCGAGTGAGTTCATAATTCAGTTATACAGAACTTTTTAGGTTAAAAAAAGCTCAAGAGCACAAAAAATATGAGGTCCCAAAAGCTCAAGGTGACCCATAGAGAATATTGAGGCCGAAATAATAATAATTTGACAATTATATGAGTTATCATCGTTAACTTTCTTAATACAGTCAAATTACGTTATATAACTTAAAATAAATTATTATTTTTTAATTCCAATTGCTTCTAGGTAAAAGAAAATTTTCCTCCCTCCAAATATTAGGCGATTTATATATAAAGGTACTACTTGATTAGCAAGTAATTAAGCATTGCCTCTCTTTAATCTCCACTCACCTGTCACTAATCACACATCTATTTTTTTCCAAATTAGTTGCTAATGCTTAGGTGGCAGGGGCGGCTACAACTTGCAACTATGAGCTTGACGTTTATTTGGATAATTATGCAAACAAAAAAAAAACTTATTTATGACGATGTAAAATATTTAAATCTATTTTATTTGAATACTAAAAATTAAACGCACAAGAACTATCTAACTAGCTCCAACTTAGTTATTTTTATTTTAGCAGATAGAAAAATACCATTAGACTACGATTCGTAATTGGATTTTATACCCATGCGTCATGAGGCAAAAGTAAAAAAAAATGAAATAAATGAATGATAATAGCTCGATTATCGTTCAATATGTATTTTAACGGCAATTAATTTTCTTTATTTATGTTTCTAAAGCTTTTAACGATATTGAATCTACTAACATTTAAGTAATATCGATAAATACTTTAGTACATTTTATTAATGTGTCTATTATGACTGCTAAAAATTATTTTTCGGTACCGTGCCACTGTAGTACTGACGGATGATCACTCATGTTGGCTTTATAGAAATAGTTTTTTATATTTAAAAAAATGTTGTTGGTAGATTTTGTTTTAATATAGTAACAATTGCCATAATTTTTTATTTTTCTTTTAAGAAATGTATTTTAGGTATTTAATTATCTTATACTTTAAAAGTAGATCGTACTTAAATCTCTTTATTAAATTCAATACAAGATTTTTTTTATATTTGACAATACTTAAAGAAGTTTTAGTCATCAAGTATGGTATACAACTAACTTCATTCTTATTATATACTCATTCCGCTTCAAATTCTTTTCTTTATCTTTTTTTTTTAAGAATTTTTTTTTTTTTTTTACTTTTTAAGCATTTGCTCAATTGTAACTTTTCTATATGAGATAAGAGTTAAATAATAAAAAAAAGAATATTTTAATACATTTCGTATTTTCTTTAATTCAACACACAAAATTTGAATTTTTTTATTTTTCTTAAATCTGTAACAAATTAAAATTGTAACAAAGAGAATGCTTACGAATTCAGAATATTTTGTTCCATATCGATGATGAAACGTGACTCAATTTAAAATTTCATTTATTATATAAATTTTCTTTATATGTGCTTTAAGAGAAGTTACTATAGAAGTGCCACTTGATTGGGTTGTTGGTGTCGAATACATTGGCTTTTCAAAATGGATTGAATAAGGTATATATTACATAAATTTTATAGTGTTAAAGAGTTAAATTACATTTTATCTCTATTCTTTTAAATTACAAAAATATGTTAAAATTATAGGATTTCTAATACATCAGAAACCTGCGGATACATAGCTCCGGGTTACAAATGATACATTACTTAATGATCATTTGAGAGGGATACATTAGGAAACCTGCGGATACATAGATGAGGGCTTGCAAATGCTACATTACTTAATGATCATTTGAGAGGGATATCCGAGAGGGGATAAAGATGTATCCAAAAGGGGAGGGATGTATCAGAGAGGTGATAAGAATGCATCCGAGATGAGATTTTTGTAATTTTTTCAAATGATTGAAAATTTTAGAGATTATAATAAAATAAGATGTATAATAATGTAATTTATTCTTTTTAAGTAATTAATAGGTGGTCAATATATGGATTTTTAACTTAAGTTAGTTGTAGGAGATTTGTAAATACTTGGATAACTTTATTAAATAATTTTCATAATTTGCCAATTTTCAAAAAATCATTTTTTTCACTTTTGAAAACAAATACTATGTTTCTTTTCTCTCTTCAATTATCACAACAAAATATGACCAAAAGTCTACTTAAATAATCATTATTAAAATACCATGTAGTAGTGTCAAAGTGAGGGGGAGTTTCTTGGAAAATAAAGACTTACCCCCCTCCCTCTTATAAATATAGAAATTAAGGTTTGTGATTAATTGGAAGTTCCATAATTATGGATTATGTAAAGAAGGGAGCATGGTCTCCTGATGAAGACCAAAAATTGATTGATTATATCATGAAATATCGTATTTGGAACTGGTCCCACATGCCCAAATTTGCAGGTTCAACAACAAATAACACTAGCTATTTCATTCACTTGTCTTTTTTTTTTGGGGGGGGACATCTATTCATTTCCTATAGGGGAAAGAATTAGACTTAACCAAACAATACTAATATTAAGGGTTTTATTGTTGCTTTTAGGGTTTCATCATCACATATGTATTTGTTGTTGTTGTTGTTAGGGCTATCAAGAACCGGAAAGAGTTGTAGACTCCGATGGATCAACTACTTGAGACCTGATCTAAAGAAAGGACCTTTTAGCATCGAGGAGGTGGAAATTGTGATTAGAATGTATCAATCGCTTGGTAACAGGTTAGAATTAAACCTTAACCTTATATGTAACATGCATATATAGAGCTCATTAATTTTCGATGAACCAATTATATATGTGTTTTAATTTGTTAAAGGTGGTCAGCTATAGCTAAAGAATTACCTGGAAGAACAGATAATGAAATCAAGAATTTCTACCACACACATTTAAAGAAGCACCTTGGGACAAAAGTTGAAGTGAAACCTAAATCAAGGAAGAAAGCTAAACAAATAGAGATGAGTACTCAAAAAAAGCCTTTGATAACTAATTGTCCAAATATTCAATCACTTGATTTCACCAACTCCTCCTCCTCTTCTAGCTACATCACATTTGATGAAAATTATGATTTCTTGGAAACATATAATCAAGACAATGATGTTACTTCAATTGTCAATCAAGTTGATGATGAAAACATAGTTATATTGGAGAGTAATCCAGACGATACTACTTCGTCATCATCAAGTGTTGATTTGCACATAAAAGATTTCATGGATGTGAGTGTTGATTCATCTAATGTTGTGGATTTCTGGTTTGAGCTATATATGGCAGCGGATAATCTGAAGATCTAAGTGTCACCGCGAGTTCAATTATGTTCCTTTTCATGTCTTCTAATTTTGTAGTATATAGTACTACGATCAACATATATGTGGTATGTATTCATGGCCATTATGTTAAGTTTGTTTAACTACTTCGTAATATTTGGAGCTCTTAAATTAAACAAAAATATATTGTTTGTGTATTCAAGTTCTATAAGTATAAGGATTTTTCCAAAGTAATGTAAGAAAATTTATAATATACTAGTGCTTTGATGGACGTCAAAACCTTTTTTTTTGTTTGTTTATTTCATCTTCCTATTTTTCTTATAATCTTGAAGAGAGATATTGTGTGTTACGAAAATGACACTGTAAGATCATATCCAAAATGCTAGTTACATAAGAAATATTTGTAGCTTTAATTCATATTTCTTGGTGTGTGTATAGATATCAATCTAACTTAATTTGAAGCTTTTGTAGTTGGAATAGACTCACCATCACATGATCAATACAAGCTATAAACTTCTTTGGAAAATCCAGAAGATCATAAATGACATTAAGGGGATGTTCTTGCAAATTTGCTACATAAATCCAACAGCTAGCCTAAAATATTTATGCATGACTTAAAAAAAACCTCAATAGGCATTTTGATACTCTGTTCAAATTTGTTTGTTTAGTTTTGACTTGACACAGTTTAAAATAATAAAACAATAGTATTTTCTTAATTGTCTGGTATTAGACTAAAAATATGTCGAATGTACCAAAATATCTTTTAATCTTTGTTGTTTCAAGCATGTCCGGTGGAAAACTATAATTAAAAAGCTATATCAAGGGAAAATAGGTATTCATTTTAATTTTAAATCGACTAAAAAAGAAAACATGACAAACAATTCAAAATGGAAGAAGTAATTTAGTTCATTTTCTTGAAAACAATTAAGAGTACTACATTTTAGTTGTTACTCTAATTATCAAAATATGACATTAACCAAACAGTTTTCACAAAATAAAGGAAGCAACCAAGAGAATTTTGCAAAACAAACAAGTTAAAGGTCAAAAACCACGCGTGTCAACGCTAAATTAGAGACTTTCATCTGATTATATTATATATACTTTGACTTAATTAGTAAGTATGAATAAGAGGACAAACATAAAATCCTTTTTGACCGCTTTACACAAAACACGAGGTACTATAATCACAAATTTAATAGTATTTATTTGGATCATTCCTATAGTTTTTAATAAAAGAAAAATCGGATATAGTATTTGGTGTTATAAACATATTTGTATTATAGTGAATGACTAATTATGTAGAGTCATTTTATAATATGATTAGAAATTCTACTTGAAAACCAAATTAGATTTCCCTTATAAATAAAGAATTTTTCTTTATTATAAATCAGATATGTAAATCTATGAATATCCTCAAGAAGATAAGAAGTCTTCGCTTTCTTCCTAATTTATTTTTTTTCATTATTTTATACAGTTTCATAACACGTTATCAGCAACGAGTTATTTCATCTTTATGAGTTATTTCATCTTTGATAAAAGGTAATTATCATAGATAAAAGGTAGGTAATCAGGTAGGGTTGATTTGTTCCATATCTCGTTAATTGTTAGATTAACATATCGTGTGAAAGCAAATTACTTCAGCAATAACAGTGATTCTTACAACTCACGTGGTTGCCTTGATATATTCATTTATACTAGTATCATGTTTTGATAGTCATTGCCAATTTATATCCTAAAGGTAAGTTAGTTACTTCCAATATTTCTTAAAGAGGATTTTACTTTCAGTATATCTCAAATTAAAGAAGATATATGTTGGTTGATCTCGTCTCAGTTTACTCTAAAACACAAACTTTTAGCACCAAATGTTTAGTTTTATGCCTTCACTTTAATAAAACATTGGGCATAAGAAACATCAATTAAAGAAGTAAATTTACTTGTATCATGCACCCGAATTTAATATATATGATTTTAGTTTTAATGCATTGTGATGATAAGATATTGGGTTCAAGTCCTACTGATTTATGACCTAAGACGTCTTTGTATTGGTAAGACGATGAATTTATGTTCAATTGCACCAAGAGGGTAAGACGATGGATTAACATCCAATTGCATCAAGAGGATAAGACATCCAGTTAAAGTCGTCGTGCACTATAATGAGAAGATTTGGGTTCAAATCTCATCGATTTATTGCCTAAGGCGCCTTTATATGGGTAATAAATTGTGGTCATTCCTAATGCACTATGATGATGATTAAAGCAAAATAATGCAATTTAGTGAATAATTCATGAAACCTATTCCACTGAATCTATTTCATTCTTTGATGTGAATATGGTATCAACGTATAATATGTCGATAAGAAGACAAATTATTGAGAACATAAAATGAGGTACTAAAATTATCATAATATGATACGCTTAAATGATTGTGTTCCATTCACGAAGAATGAGAACATTTTATTAAAAATATATACAAATTCATTCTTTTAAGTGAATAAGGTGTAACTCACCATGCTAGCCGTGGAAAAGATCGCGATCTTTGGTCAAGGATATGGTATCAACAAGAATGTATTTGAGTAGACATGTGTTATACAAAGTTTCATGTTTTATATTAAGGATTGTATTGGACAATAATAGTGCAATTGAAACACATTCTATATTAAATAAGAAGTTTACTAATACTTTCTTAATTAGGCATGATCGTCTGGGACATCATGGGTCTATATCGTCTAGGATATTATGGGTCTATAATGATGAGATGAATTATAGATAATTAAAATAGACGTCCATTAAAGAACCTAAATACCCTTTTAAATGATAACTTTTCTTGTATTGCAAGTTAGCAAGACAAGTTAATTGTGTGACCATCACTAATGAAAGTTGAGATTGAGTCTCTTGCGTTCTAAGAACGTATACTGAGAATATTTGTTTAGATACAATGTTCCTAATAGATGTTTCTTATAGATGCTCTCATGTGTGCCTATTATTATCTCACAACTTGATGTTCACAAAAATATTGGCACAAATAATATGATTACGTGCATAGTTTTCTCATAATCAAATTAATATGTTCATTGATGAATCGTCACTCACCTCTAGAAGGGGTAGAATAACTGAGAAGAAATAAATGTGAAAATTACTCTCGGAGTAATAAATTTGAAATTTACTCATATAATAGTAAATTAGAAATTTACAAAAGTAAAAGGCAAATGACATAGTAAACTTGGAGTTTACAAGTACTAATAATTTTATTAGTTGCAATGAATAATTTTTTCATCTAAAAAATGTGCATACTAAGTAATAGACATACAATGAAGAACTATTATTTAAGAATTCTTTATGTTGCTTGTTCTCGTGATAAGTTGATTCGATCAACTAAAGTTGGAACTAAATCCCTAAATTCTGAAAAGTACAGAAGGTGAATATGGGCCCGTTCACCAATCATGTGATACGATGAAGCGATGCATCTATAAGATAATCACATGTGTGTTTGTTGTCAACTTGCAGTTAGACATTCGCATAACTGTTTGTGCATGATAATTGAGTTAAGAATACCATTTTTAGAATATGTAATCATGACAATTTATCTTGATAATATTGGTAAATATTCAAGCTGATGTGACGTTAAATGTCTCAAATAGATAGTGAAATCATTGCTTATGAAAATTAAGATCCATGTGTTGATCTGAAATATCATACCGCATACAAAAGTAATTGTACACATCAGACTAATAAATTATGATCAAATTTTCTTTCAATTGATTTATGGTCAGGGACCAGATATTTTTCATCTGATTATTTTGATGTGTAGTATATAATCAATGAATATATCATGATGCACATAGATAGATTCACCAAAAATTAATATATATGTTAGTTTGTCTAACATTAGAGGGAGATTAGAAGCAACACATGAGTTTTAAATACTCCTATTAAATGTCCCTTGAGTATAGAGTTTATGAGATGCATGAAGCATGATAGACTAATCGAGTCAAAGTAAAATGATTCTTGAAAAGGGGGGAGGATCAAAGAATCAAAATGATCATAATAAGGAGATAATGTGCTCTTGGAGAGCCTACAACATAACACTTCATGAAACCTCATGAGAGGGATAGCTACCTAAAAATAATGAAGTGATGAGACATCCATAATGCGTATAATTAGATATGTGTACTCTTTTTCCTTCACTAGATTTTTCTCCCACGGGTTTTATCTAGTAAAGTTTTAACGAGACACATAATCTATAGACATTCAAGATGGAGTGTTATAATATACATGTATTATAGTGAATAACTAATTATGTGGAGTTCTTTTATTATATGGTTAGGAATCCTACTTGGAGACCAATTTAGGGTTTCTCAATAAATAAAGGAGGTTCCCTTCATTATAAATTAGATATGTAATTCTATGAATAACCTCAAGAAGAAAAAAGTCTTCTCTTCTCCTTACTATATTCTTCTCATCATTTTATATAGTTTCATAACAATTAATGTTAAAAGTAGAATATGTTATTTGAAGTCAGTGTTTCAAACTTCTCTCTCCTTACATTCTCCACAAGACAACAACCATATGCTTCTTACAATATGCATACAAGAAAGGGTGTGAACATTTTTTTTTTTTGCTAGATTGCTTGCAACCTGTGATTATATATTAGGTTAAGATGTCCCACATCGATAGAGTCGTAGAGGGATGAGAATTTTATCTCCTTATTTGGAGTTGGACAAACATTTTCTTATGAGCTACCTTTTGGGGTTGAGTTAATTAGATCTAGGTGTCATATCTTTATATATATATATATATATATATATATATATATATATATATATATATATATATATATATATATATATATATATATATATATATATATATATATATATATATATATATATATATATATATATATATACACACACACATCATAGGTAAGCTCTAGTTATCGAGGTGAAACCGCGATTTCAGCACTGTGCAATAATCTTAACCTAAAATAAAAACCATCAAATCAATATATATATATAAATGAGGACCATAGACAAGGTGATGTGGCACCTCTCTATGGCCTCCATTCCTTTTTTTCTTTTTTCTTTTTTTGATATTTTTTCTTCTTTTTTTTCATGAAATAATTTGTTTATTCATTAAAAAAATTCAAGCATATTTATTATTGTAATTATATATAATGAGTTACAAAAAAACCTCTATCTATTGATATTCTTACTTAAATAGCATGTCTTTTCAATTTTCTTCTAACTATTTGTATGACTTATCCAATTTATAAATATATATCATCTATAGAGATGTTGAATGTTTATTTCCATTTTTTCATTCTTTCTTTTTAGTAGTATAGGTTTTTAATTTTCTTTTCTTCGTCTTTTTATTCATCAATCATGTACATAATAAAAAGAAGACATAGAAAAGATGATGTCACAGTATGACCTTCACTTTGATGAAGATCATAGATATATTCTTTAAAGATTTATCACATTATTTGGTATAAGTTCAACAAAATGAAGAAGGAAGCATAATTATCTTGGAGATTCCGGAAGATAGAGTCATAGTAGTATAAAAGTTTGAATGATTTCCAGACATTTTGAAAATTCATTGTTGTATTAATTTGATTCCAATTAATATTATTCTATTTTCTTTTATTTTATTTCTTTGATTTGAACAAAAAATTGAATATTCTATTCATTGTTGTTGTCGTTGAAGATGAAAAGATGCACATTTTTTATTATTTATATATACGTCAGTTTGTAGCTAATTAATATTTTAAATTTTGCCATGATTGAATTAAAAGTATATTACTTATGGTACATTTCTTTTAAATCTACTGGATATTGTTGCCCCTAAAAATATATAATGTGGTCTATCATATTAGTAATCAATCAAAAAATAAATGAATAATAATAATCAATCACAAAATAAATGAATAAATCTTATTTTTAGTATTAAATTTTTATAATAATATTTTGTGAATAAGCACACTCGATATCACTTTGTAAGTGTAACGACCTGTTTAGTCGTTTTGAGCAGCAGATTTTATTTCTGGAAAAACTGGCCAAGACTACGGACACCCCGACGGACCGTCACAGGCACGACGGTCCGTCACAGATGTTTCGTTCCATGACACTTAGAATTCTGAAATTTGGTACTGAAAATCGACTCTCTGAACTCCGTAACGGCCAGCGGGGCGGACCGTCACAGGGGTGACGGACCATCACGACCATCGAGAAATTAAGGGCTGCGGCGTCTGCGTGTGGACCGTCGCGAACACGACGGCCGTCACAGGTCGCGTAGTCCCAGTCAGAATCGGATTTCTTTCCACGTTTTAAGGGACGTTTTGGACTATTCTTTCCTTAATTATAAAGTTTGAGGGTTAATATTAATAAATCTAATTACTTGGGGGTTAAAATAGGTAACCTTAAGTTAATTAGTGGGTCATTATTACCATCTTTCATTCTTAATTATAGAATAATTAGGGTAAAAGAAAGAGGGTTTGAATAAAACAAAAGAAAAAGAACAGAGAGAGAGAGTATTGATCGATCAAATTGGTTGAGAAGGATATCAAAGCTTGGGAAATTGCTTGTTGATTCCAATTCTTCGGTGAAGGTAGGTTATGGTTTTCATGCTATTCGTAGTAAACTCTTAATAGTGAATGATATGTATTGATAGTATTGTAAACCCCTCTATATGCTTAATTGTATGCTTGCATGAATATGATTATGTAATTGTGAATAAATAAGCATGATGAAGTTATCGAATCCCAAATCTTGATAAAAACCTAATCTCTTGTTAATGATGATGCCTTGATATAAAAGAAGGCTTGATGAACTAAAGTAATGAGATTGATGATGCCTTGGTGAGAAAGAAGGCTTGATGAATTGATAGAAAGAGATTAGGGGATCGGAGTGTCACGTGACACATAGTATTAGTGGGACGGGTGTCACGAACCGACACGTAGTATTAGGGATCGGGTGTCACGAACCGACACGTAGAATTAGGGGATCGGAGTGTCACGCATCGGCCACATATTATTGGGGGATCGGGTGTCACGAACCGACACGTAGTATTAGGGGATCGGGTGTCACGAACCGACACGTAGAATTAGGGGATCGGAGTGTCACGTACCGACACATAGTAGTAGGGGATCGGAGTGTCACGTACCGACACAAGAGGAAGAAAGATAATGAATCTTGAAAGATGATAATATACTCAACTTAATGAACTTAATTCTCAAATGAGTGTGGTATTGAGGCTTGAGTCCTCATGTGTGAACTCGGTTGTAGTTATTGATGAATTTATGTTGTTATTGCTACATGTTGAGTATTGTAGTTGATTTACATTATTATTGATATATATTGTTCCCTATTTTGAGTTGGCCGATGATATTTACTCAGTACTTGTGGTTGTACTGACCCCCTACTTTTATGTTTTCTTCTTTGTTATTTGTGCAATGCAAAGAAGCGTTCGTCAACTTCAACTCAACGATAGATCTAGCAGTCTTCACTACCTTCGGAAATTCGGGGTGAGCTAATGCGTCCTAGCTTGACTGGGTCTTCTTCTTCAAGTCTTGATGCCTTGAACTTCCGGCATGGACTAGCTAGTATTAGTTTTAGCTTCAGACAGGTTTTAGTTTAGCAATTTGAGATAGATGTTCTTGTGATGATGACTTCCAGTTTTGGGGATAATAATAATAGTTTTGAATTGTTTTATTAATGAGTTAAGTCTTCCGCATTATTTTCATTGTTACAAATTGAAATGTTAAGGTCTACATGGGTTGGTTCGCTCATAGGAGGGTGAATGTGGGTGCCGATCGCGGCCCGTTTTGGGTCGTGACAAACTTGGTATCGAGCATTAGGTTCGTTGGTCTCATCACACAAGAACAGATCTAGTAGGGTCTTAAGGAGCGGTAGGGGGCGCCTTTACTTTTCCTTGAGAGGCTATAAGACTTTAGGAAAATTTCACTCTTTCATTCTTCCTTTCGTGCTACTACTTGAGTCGATTGGTATCTAGGCGTCTGGTGGTATCGACCATCTTCACTCTCTTTCGCAGATGGTTAGAACTAGAGCAACGACAACACCAACACCAAAGACCGGCAGGACAGGGCGTCTGAGCCACCACCGGGTCAGAGCTCGAAGAAGGACAACGGCAAGAGGCCGTGGGAGAGGTCGTGGGAGGGCGCCCTCAGAGGAAGAGGGCGAGCACCTAGCCCATCGATGCTAGAGGCGGTGACTCCTCCACCGGCCGAGGAAGTGGTAAGAGAAGGGGAGGATGGGGAGAATGAACAAGAGCGAGAATGAGGAATTGCCACTGACCTACCCAGAGATGATCAATCGGGTTCTCGCTTATCTTAGCGGGTTATCGATCACGGTCGAGCACCTCGGTGGTTTACGCACCAACACCTCCGGTTTGAGAGTGCGACATGCGGCTACTATGGCTCTCGCATGGATGCCTCATTGGAGATAGGCACATTTCCACGTCGACTCTTTGGACCGGTAATGACAAGCGATCAACACGAACTTTTGGTAAGTTCTTGAAATTGAAACCTCCGGTCTTCAAGTGCGAGAATGCTGAAGATGCTTATGATTTTACGGTTGATTGTCATGAGCTACTACACAAGATGGGGATAGTAGAACGGTTTGGCGTTGAATTCGTAAGCTATCGGTTTCAAGGAACGCCAAAATGTGGTGGCGATCACATGTCGAGTGTCAACCGACAGAGGCCACACCCATGACTTGGGCATCCTTCTCTACCCTGTTTATGGAGAAGTATATCCCAAGGACTTTGAGGGATAGGAAGCGGGATGAGTTCTTGAGCCTAGAGCAAGGTAGGATGTCGGTTAATGCTTACGAGGCTAAGTTTAGGTGCACTATCCAGATATGCCACTCAACTTTGTTTGATCCACAAGAGTGGATTAGCCGGTTTGTGAAGGGGTTGAGATCGAGTTGCGGATTTCGCCTACCTGTAGCGGCAGCGGCAAAATCCTTCCAAGAGATGGTAGACTTTGTGATAGAAGTGGAAGGAGTGAAGCCAGACGACTTCACCACAACCGACATCAAAAAGGTTTCGAAAGGGAGGTGAGTTTAATAGTTCGTATACTAGAGGGCGAGTGCAGAGGCTACTCAGTTCGACCTATTCAGTCTTCACTACAGACTGTAGTTGGGGGACCACCTCAGGCCGGTCAACACTTCTCTGAGAGACCTATGCTTGACTCGAGAGAGTGTTATGGATGTGGGGAGGTTGGACACATTAAGAGGTATTGTCCAAACCAGAGTTACAGAACCCCAATAGCTAGAGGCAGAGGTGGTCATGGTAGAGGCCGTTTTTCTGGAGGACGTGGTGGTCGAGGTAATGGTGGTCACCAAAACGGCCGAGGAGATGGGCAAACTGGAGCCACTACTACGCAACATGGTAGGGCAATGGGCCAGACGGGTGATAGGGCCCATTGTTACGCTTTCACTGGGAGATACGAAGCGGGCGTCGATCTTTGTCATCACGGGTAACCTTTTGATTTGTGATTGCATGGCTTCCGTATTGTTTGATCCTGGATCCACGTTTTCTTATGTATCTTCCTCATTTGCTAATGGTCTAAATCTACATTGTGAATTACTTGATATGCCTATTCGTGTTTCTACTCCGGTGGCGAGTGCGTAGTAGTTGAAAGGGTATATAGGTCTTGTTTGGTGAATTTTGTGGGGAGCAACACTTATGTAGATTTGGTTATCTTAGAAATGGGTGACTTTGATGTAATGCAGGTATGACTTAGCTTTCTCCGAATTTTGCGATCTTGGATTGTAATGCTAAAGCGGTGGCGTTAGCCAAGCCTGGGACAGATCCGTTAGTGTGGGAGGGTGACTACACTTCCAATCCGGTCGCATCGTCTCCTTTCTTCGAGCTAAGAAAATGGTTAGTAAAGGGTGTTTAGCTTTCTTGGCACATCTTAAGGATGACACTATTCAAGTACCTTCGATTGAGTCGGTTTGGTAGTCCGTGAGTTTTTGGATGTGTTCCTGCAGATCTTCCTGGTATGCCACGGATAGGGATATTGACCTGCATTGATCTTGAACCGGTACTCGCCCATTTCTATACCCCATATAGAATGGCTCCATGGAGTTAAGAGAGTTAAAGGCACAACTTCAAGAGTTATTGAACAAAGGCTTCATTAGACCAAGTGCATCCCCTGGGTGCTCGGTTTTGTTTGTGAAGAAGAAGGATGGGAGTTTTCGGATGTGCATAGACTACAGACAACTAAACAAGGTAACCATAAAGAACAAGTATCCTCTTCCTCGCATTGATGACTTGTTCGATCGATTACAAGGTGCTTGTGTCTTCTAAGATTGATTTGAGATCCGGTTATCATCAATTGAAAATACGAGCAACGGATGTGCCAAAGACCGCTTTTGAGCGAGGTATGGGCATTACGAATTTGTAGTGATGTCTTTTGGTCTTACGAATGCCCCTGCGTTCATGAGCTTGATGAGCGGGATTTTTAAGCCATATCTGGATCTCTTCGTGATCGTATTTATTGATGATATACTGATATACTCTAAGAGCAAGGAGGAACATGAAGAGCATTTGAGAATGGTATTGGAGACGTTGAGGGAGAAAAAGCTCTATGCCAAATTCTCTAAGTGTGAATTTTGGCTAGATGCAGTGTCCTTCTTGGGGCACGTAGTTTCTAAGGATGGAGTGATGGTAGATCCTTCTAAGATTGAGATAGTGAAGAATTGGGTAAGACCCACTATTGTGTCAGAAATAAGAAGCTTTGTTGGGTTAGCTAGCTACTACCGCCGCTTTGTCAAGGGATTCTCTTCTATTGCTTCCCAATTAACGAACTTGACCAAGCAAAATGTTCCATTTGTATGGTCAGATGAATGTGAGGAAAGCTTTCAGAAGCTTAAGACTTTGTTGACTACCGCACCAATTCTTACCTTGCCAGTAGAGGGTAAAAACTTCATTGTTTATTGTGATGCATCCTATTCTGGGTTGGGTGCAGTGCTAATGCAAGAGAAGAACGTGATTGCTTATGCTTCAAGACAATTAAAAGTGCATGAACGTAACTATCCAACTCATGACTTGGAATTGGCCGCGGTAGTGTTTGCATTAAAGCAATGGAGGCACTATTTATATGGGGTTAAGTGTGAGGTCTACAGATCATCGTAGCCTTGGTATGTCTTTACTCGAGAAAGATTTGAACTTGAGACAGAGGAGATGGATGGAACTGCGAAGGACTACGACATCACTATTTTGTATCATCAGGGAAAGCGAATGTTGTAGCGGATGCTTTAAGTAGAAAGGCGAGAAGCATGGGAAGTCTAGCTCACTTGCAAGCTTCTAGGCGCCCGTTGGCTAGAAGTGCAGATTTTGGCTAATGACCTTATGAGGTTAGAAGTAAAAGAGAAGGGAGGATTGTTGGCTAGTGTGGAGTCGAGATCTTCTTTTCTCGACAAGATTAAGAAAACAGTTTGATGATGAGAAACTAAGGCGAATCCAAGATAAAGTATTGCGAGAGAGGCCAAAGAAGCACAAATCGATGAGGAAGGTGTTTTGAGAATCAAGGGAAGGGTATGTGTACCCCGGAGTTGATGATTTGATCAACACTATTCGACAGAGGCTCATAGTTCAAAGTATTCTATACATCCGGTGCGACCAAGATGTACCGTGACCTAAAGCAACACTTTTGGTGGAGTAAAATGAAGCGTGATATTGTTGACTTTATTACCAAGTGTCCAAACTGTCAACAAGTAAAGTATGAACACCAAAGGCCGGAGGAACACTTGAGAGAATGCCCATTCAGGAATGGAAGTGGGAAAGAATTGCTATGGACTTTGTGGTTGGTCTTCCAAAGACAATGGGTAAGTATGACTCCATTTGGGTGATTGTTGATAGGTTAACTAAGTCTGCTCATTTTATCCCGATCAAGGTGACTTACAATGCAGAGAAGTTAGCCAAGATCTATATCTCAGAAATCGTTCGATTGCATGGGGTTCCACTATCCATCATATCAGATAGAGGTACGCAGTTTACTTCTAAGTTTTGGAAAACATTGCATACGGAATTGGGTACTAGGTTGGACCTTCATCTGCGTTCCATCCTCGGACCGATGGTCGATCTGAACGAACGATTCAAGTGTTGGAGGATATGCTTGTAGCGTGCGTGATGGGATTTGGTGGCCATTGGGATAGCTTCTTACCTTTGGCAGAGTTTTCATACAACAATAGCTATCACTCAAGCATTGATATGGCCCCATTTGAAGCATTGTATGGGAGGAGATGTAGATCTCCCATTGGTTGGTTTGATGCATTTGAGGTTAGGCCTTGGGGTACTGATCTGTTGAGGGATTCGATGGAGAAAGTGAAATCTATTCAAGAAAAGCTTCTAGCGGCGCAAAGTAGACAAAAGGAATATGCAGATCGAAAGGTTAGAGACTTGGAGTTCATGGAGGGTGAACAAGTCTTGTTGAAGGTTTCACCTATGAAAGGGGTGATGCGGTTTGGCAAAAGAGGTAAGCTAAGTCCAAGGTATATTGGACCATTTGAGGTACTAAAGCGAGTAGGGGAGGTGGCTTATGAATTAGCCTTACCTCCAGGGCTGTCCGGAGTACATCCGGTATTTCATGTGTCCATGTTGAAAAGATACCATGGAGATGGAAACTACATCATCCGTTGGGATTGATTTTGTTTGATGAGAACTTGTCTTATGAGGAGGAGCCGCCGCTTATTTTAGATAGAGAAGTTCGCAAGTTGAGGTCGAGGAGATTGCATCCATCAAGGTTCAATGGAAGAATCGACCCGTTGAAGAGGCTACTTGGGAGAAGGAGGCCGATATGCAAGAAATACCCACATCTGTTTCTGATTCAGTACTCCTTTTTCGCCATTGTTTTCTTCTTTTGATCGTTCGGGGACGAACGATGGGTAAATTGGTATCTATTGTAACGACTGTTTAGTCGTTTTGAGCAGCGTGATTTTATTGGAAAAAGCGGCCAAGACTACGGACACGACGGACCGCCACAGCACGACGGTCCGTCGCAGATGTTTCGTTCCATGACACTTAGAATTACGAAATTTGATGCGAAAATTGACTCTGCGAACTCCGTGAACGGCGACGGACGGACCGTTATAGGGATGACGGACCGTCACAGCCCACTGAGAAATTAAGGGCTGCAACGTCCTGCGTGACGGACCGTCGCAGGCACGACGGCCCGTCACAGGTCGCGTAGTCGATCGAATCGGATTTCTTTCCACGTTTTAAGGGACGTTTTGGACTATTCTTTCCTTAATTATAAAGTTTGAGGGTTAATATTAATAAATCTAATTACTTGGGGGTTAAAATAGGTAACCTTAAGTTAATTAGTGGGTCATTATTACCATCTTTCATTCTTAATTATAGAATAATTAGGGTAAAAGAAAGAGGGTTTGAATAAAACAAAAGAAAAGAAACAGAGAGAGAGTATTGATCGATCAAATTGGTTGAGAAGGATATCAAAGCTTGGGAAATTGCTTGTTGATTCCAATTCTTCGGTGAAGGTAGGTTATGGTTTTCATGCTATTCGTAGTAAACTCTTAATAGTGAATGATATGTATTGATAGTATTGTAAACCCCTCTATATGCTTAATTGTATGCTTGCATGAATATGATTATGTAATTGTGAATAAATAAGCATGATGAAGTTATCGAATCCCAAATCTTGATAAAAACCTAATCTCTTGTTAATGATGATGCCTTGATATAAAAGAAGGCTTGATGAACTAAAGTAATGAGATTGATGATGCCTTGGTGAGAAAGAAGGCTTGATGAATTGATAGAAAGAGATTAGGGGATCGGAGTGTCACGTTCCGACACATAGTATTAGTGGGACGGGTGTCACGAACCGACACGTAGTATTAGGGGATCGGGTGTCACGAACCGACACGTAGAATTAGGGGATCGGAGTGTCACGTACCGACACATATTATTAGGGGATCGGGTGTCACGAACCGACACGTAGTATTAGGGGATCGGGTGTCACGAACCGACACGTAGAATTAGGGGATCGGAGTGTCACGTACCGACACATAGTAGTAGGGGATCGGAGTGTCACGTACCGACACAAGAGGAAGAAAGATAATGAATCTTGAAAGATGATAATATACTCAACTTAATGAACTTAATTCTCAAATGAGTGTGGTATTGAGGCTTGAGTCCTCATGTGTGAACTCGGTTGTAGTTATTGATGAATTTATGTTGTTATTGCTACATGTTGAGTATTGTAGTTGATTTACATTATTATTGATATATATTGTTCCCTATTTTGAGTTGGCCGATGATATTTACTCGACTTTGTGGTTGTCTTGACCACCTACTTTTATGTTTTCTTCTTTGTTATTTGTGCAATGCAAAGAAGCGTTCCGTCAACTTCAACTCAGCGGTAGATCTAGCAGTCTTCACTACCCGGAAATTCGGGGTGAGCTAATGCGTCTAGCTTGACTGGTCTTCTTCTTCAAGTCTTGATGCCTTGAACTTCCGGCATGGACTAGCTAGTATTAGTTTTAGCTTCTTAGACAGTTTTAGTTTAGCAATTTGAGATAGATGTTCTTGTGATGATGACTTCCAGATTTTGGGGATAATAATAATAGTTTTGAATTATTTTATTAATGAGTTAAGTCTTCCGCATTATTTTCTGTTGTTACAAATTGAAATGTTAAGGTCTATATGGGTTGGTTCGCTCACATAGGAGGGTGAATGTGGGTGCCAGTCGCGGCCCCGTTTTGGGTCGTGACAGTAAGAATACATTACATTATCGTAATTTGTTGTTTATCACATTTTATGTTTCTTCATTAGTTAAAACCTTTACTTTTTCATTTTATCCTGTAAATAAATGGGTAAGGGGAGCTAATCCTACAAAAATAATTAGAACTTTAAATTTATCATTTCCTAAAATTAATCTCATTAATTTCCCTTCTTAAACTAAGAAATATGCATCTCTTTATCTTCATAATTTATATTTTCATAATCTCTATAACTCTTTATAACCCCCAAATGTAAATGTGTATACTTATAATATATATATATATATATATATATATATATATATATATATATATATATATATATATATATATATATATATATATATATATATATATATATATATATATATAAAGAGAGAGAGAGAGAGGGAGAAAGAGAAAGAGAGGGGGAGGGGACCATGAATTAGAATGGAGATTAAAGAATAGAAAATTTAAAAAATAATTTTAAAATAACTTGATTAAGACTATGTAATACAATGTCACAAGTTTTCGATTTTTGTTGCAACTTATTCCTTAAAGAAAAGAAAAGAACCATGATGAGAAATATATTTTTGCCAAAATAAAAAATAACAATTGAAAAAAAGACTTGTAATTTAATGAACCAATATTATGACTTGTGTTTTTATTATTTTATTTATTGTTTTTTATCCTACTTTTAGTGGGGGTTTTTTTACGCTTTATTTTATATGAATTGAAATAAGTAATTGAAAACAAAATTTAATGAGTGAAAATATTGATCCCATAATTGATGATGTTGCAAACTTTTGAGTCAAAACTGTTCTTTTTTGCCTTGGTTTACTTGTATTTACATTGCACTCCACATATATATTTTAATATTAGATATTTATATTCTTTATACTATCAAAATCATATTTTTATAACTCTTTTGAAGTATATTAAAATATAATTATCAAATCAAAATAAATAAAATTGTGAATATAAATATTTATAAATAAAAATATAGTAAGCGAGTTGATACAAAAATCATGTTCTCATTCGAAGTTGAACAGATCTAGACTTAATAATCAGTAGCGTAACGTTTTAATTACTTTCTAAAAAGTCGTATTTAACAAGTGCAACATAACATTTATCTTTTGATATAGTTGCAACTAAAAAATCTAAAATATTGATTGATGTGATTTATGCAAAAATCATACAAATCTAAATTGTATATTTGAAAAAAGAACAAGATTGATTAAAAAATGAGATATTTAAAGAAGTTTTATCATATCAATATGACAAAGAATAATAAGACATGTAGACGTGTTTCATTAGTATTTCAGTTACTTCACAACATAACTTTTAGATACTCAAGAAAAAAGGTACACCGTTATAATAGATTATACATGTTAAATTTGTCAAGCTTATTTCCATTGTCATCTCAAATGATCTTCATAATTAAAAAACATAGTGATAATATTATGTTTGGGCATACTGAGAACATATAATTAATTAAAAAAGTAATTCTTTATCATTTATTTCAAAGACCGTGCGAAGCGCGGCCAAATTCCCTAGTTAATTAATAAATATGCAAGTATTTCATTCACTTAAAAAACGACGATTTAGACCCTAAAATTTATAAAAACACAAATTATGTTAATGAGATGTTAGTCATGTTTGAAAACACTATCTTAGATAATGTTATTCAAAAACTTAATTTAATAATATGATTTATAAAGATTTGAATAATTTTATTTAAAATTTAAAATATTGTTTATAAACTATGAATATTTTTATAATATAAATTTCAAACATTTTTACTATAATCTTCAATATTTCTCTAAGTGAGCTTAAAATAATTAAATTCACCATTAATATTTTGACACCTAAAACATGTATTTTGTTAGTTTCTTTATAACCTAGATCCATTATTGTCTTCAAAAGTTAAGATTTGAAAAATAATCAACAATTATTTTAATATTATCAATTAGAAATATGTGGAATAACCCTATAATTAAATATTAAAAATTAATTTTGAATAGATAGCTATAGGATAAAAGCAAACAAATATGAAAAAAATGAAAAAGAATAGATAAGAGTGCATAGTATATACCAGAGGACAAAGTGTAACATCTCAATATTTGAAATAGCTAGGAATAGACTAAGAAACTGTATAAAAATATTCTTTTTGGAAAGAAAATGAAAAATCTGAAAAATTGTCCAGGTTAAGAAAGTGAGTTTTGGTCATTTCAAACAACCATAACTTCTAGCACAGGATGAGTTAGAGGTATTTCTTGATATGGTTGGATAGATCATTCCAACGCCGACAAGTTTGTGCATTTTTAATATCTTATGAGGGATATATGCCGATCGGAAGTTGGATTTTTGAAGTAAGAAAAGTCCAAATTCGGATTTAAGTGGGGGTAAATTAGTTTTTCCACCAATTAATTTCCTATTTCATTTTTTGGGGTTATTTGGAGTAAAAACAAGTCTTAACTCAGTTTTGGAAAAAAATCAAAATCACTCCTAGGGCTTGGTGAAGAGAGAAAAAAAAAGAAAGGAAAAAAGTCAAGAATTATCCAAGAACGTCAAGATTTGCAAGTGAAATTCATTGGGGGTGATCCCTATCAAGGTATGTGAGATCTTTTGTGTTGGTTTAGTTCACCCACACACCAAACTTGTTTCAATTCAGTGGTTTTAGAATTGTTTACATGTGAAGAAGTTAGTTCTTGAAGAATCTTGTCGAATATTTGTTGGTTGAGTTTGTTTGAATGCCCATTGTTGTTTGCTTTGTAATTCCAGATTGTATTTTGAGTAAGATCTATTGGGTATTGAAGGTATAAATGATCGTACGGGTTTGGAAAAAGAACTATAGAGGTTTAGGGGGTTTAGCGTTGAAAATCGAGAGGAGAAAGTCATCATCCACACCTGGGCAACACCAGGCACGGCGCACCCATCTGCCCTAGAGAGCCTGGGGCGGCGCGCTCGGTGTTTTTTTACCCAGATTTCATTGTTTAACCTATTTAAATCATTCATTAACACTCTCCAGTGATTCTAATTATTTCAAATAATTTCTAAACACCTAGAAATCACCAAAAATGTGAATCATAACCTTGAATTCATAATTCCATTTAAGTAAAGCTAAGATCAAAGTCAAAGAAGTTTAGAGTCAAGTCTAAAGTTAAGAAGCAAGTCCAAAGAAAAGTTTTAAAAGGTTTTCAAGAGTGTTTAGCAATGTTTTAACTCTGTGTTTAAGACTCAAGTTTCAAGTTAACTAAAGAGTAAAGAGTTGAGTTCATTCATCAAAACTTATAATAAACTAAGTATTCGCTAAGAGTTGATTTAACACTTAAGTTCCAAAGCTAAGTAAATAAAGAGTTGAGTTCATGAGTATGAGTTTGAATATACCCACCTATTCCGCTATGCTCCTGAAATGGTTAAGGACATGAGGAGCATAATGAGCTTGTTTGTTGATGGCTTGGGTCGTGCATCAGGCATAGAGGTCAAGGTTGCGATGTTAATTGGCGACATGGACATATCCAGGTTGATGGATTATGTGAAGAAGTTTGAAGAGGAGAAGCTGAGGGACAGAGAAGAGTATAAAAGTAAAAAATCTAAGACTGAATGAATCTGGGTAGCACAAATGTGGTACCAATCGGCCACAATTTCAGAAATGAAAGTGTCCTGCACCATCAACTAGTGTGCATGTGTCCAGAAACAAATGTGAGCATCATGGCTAGAACTCACAACACTTTAGAGCTAGACAAGCACATTCTCAAGAAAGTGTGGCACATAAAGGTAGTTGGGCTCCTACATATGCTAAGTGTGGTAGAACCCACCCAGGTAAATGTCGTGATGGACAGAGATGTTGATTTAAGTGTGGAAAGAGAGTCACTTCTTGAGAGAGTGCCCTAAGAAAAGACAGGGTAGTGAAAATTCAGGCAACATAGCTCAATCTTCATCAATTGATCCACAAGACACGGTTGCACCTAGAGGAGTCACTTCTGGTACTGGCAGAAAGGCAAATCGCCTCTATGCAATCACTAGCCGCCAAGAGAAGGAGAAATCTCCAGATGTTGTCACTGGTATGATCAAAATCTTTACTTTTGATGTTTATGCTTTGCTAGACCCAGGAGCAAGTTTTTCTTTTGTAAATATTTATGTTATAAATAAGTGTGAATTTCTTCTTGAGAAACTTTGTGAATCCTTCTGTGTTTGTACACCTGTTGGGGAGTCTATCCTAGCGGAAAGAGTCCATCATGATTGTCCTGTCTCTATCAATCACAAGAATACCATGGCTGACCTAGTGGAGTTAGACAAGGTAGATTTTGGTGTCATTCTAGGTATGGATTGGCGTTATGCTTTTTATGCATCAATAGATTGTAGAACTCGAGTTGTCAAGTTTCAGATTCCTAATGAACTATAGAGTAGAGTAGTAGTTCACCAGTGTCTAAGGTTCGTATCTTTTCATATCTTAAGGCGAGAAAGTTAGTTTCAAAGGGATGTAACAATCACTTAGTCAGAGTTAATGACTCAAGCGCTGAGGTACCTTCCCTTCAATCAGTTTTTATAGTAAAAGAGTTTCCCGAGGTCTTTCTTGATGATTGACCCGTAGTCTTTCCTGAGAGAAATAAACTCCGGCATAGACATCATTCCAGATACTCTTCTATCTCTATTCTTCCATATAGAATGGCACTAACAAAGTTAAAGGAGTTGAAATAACAGTTGAAAGATCTGTTAGATAAGGGTTTTATTCGATCAAGTGTCTCACCTTGGGGTTCTATGTTCGTGTTTATGAGAAAGAAGGATGGTTCCCTCATGATGTGTACAGACTATCGTCAATTAAAAGTTTATCATCAATATTAAGTATCCTCTTCCAAGGATAGGTGATCTTTTCGATCAACTTTAGGGCGCTACCTTTTTTAAGAAAATAGACCTCAGATATGGCTACCATCAGTTGAAAGTTAGGGAATGTGATATTCCGAAGACAACTTTTAGAACCAGATATAGGAACTATGAGTTTTTAGTCATGTCATTTGGTTTAACTAATGCACCAACAACGTTCATGGACCTTATGAACAGATTATTCAAACCTTATCTAGATATGTTTGTTATCGTCTTTATTGATGACATACTAATCTTTTAAAGGAATGAAAAAGATCATGATAGTCACCTCAGGATAGTCCTTCAAACTTAGAAAAACAAAGAGTTAATGTCAAGTTCTCCAAGTGTGAGTTTTGACTTAAGTCTGTGGTATTTTTGGGCCACATAGTTTTCGATGATAGAATTAGAGTTGACACCCAAAAGATAGAAGAAGTTCAGAGTTAGCCTAGACCCACGTTTCCAATTAATATTACGAGTTTCTTAAGTTTGGATGTCCACTATAGAAGGTTTGTTGAGGGATTTTCATCTATTTCATCTCCTTTTACCAAGTTGGCTTAGAAGATAGTTAAATTTCAATAGTCTGAAGCATGTGAGAAAAGCTTTCAGAAGTTGAAGAAGAGGTTGACTACTTTACCAGTTTCGACCTTATCAAGAGGTACTCAAGGTTTTGTGGTGTAATGTGATATATCTAGAGTTGGGTTGGGCTATGTGTTAATGCAGTTATAGCTTATGCCTCTAGACAGTTGAAAGTTCATAAGTTGAACTATCCAAACCGTGACTTAGACTTGGCTGCGTTAGTTTTTGCGTTGAAGATATGGCAGCATTACTTTTATGGTTCATGTTGATATATTCACTGATCACAAGTTCTTACAATACCTGTTTATCCAGAAAGAGATCAATCTCAGATAGAGGAGGTGGTTAGAATTACTCCAGGATTATGACATGAGTATTCTTTACCACCTAGGTAAGGCTAATGTGATTGACGATGTTTTAAGAAGGTTAGCCATGAGGATTACCGCCCATATTGAGGAAGAAAAGAGAGTGTTAGCCAGAGATGAAAACAGGTTTACACACTTGGTAGTTAGACTTATGGATTCCATAGAAGGAGGGATATCGGTGACAAGTGAGGCAGAATCATCACTAGTATCAGAGGTGAAAGAAAAACAAGACTAAGACCCCATTTTGCTTGATTTGAAGGTGAATGTTCATAAGCAAAGATTATCAACTTTTGAACGAGAGGGAGATGGTGTGCTGAAGTATCAAAATAGATTGTGTGTAGGGTGGATGGACTCCAAGAAAGGATCATGTAGGCTGATCATAGCTCCAAATATTCCATTTATCCGGGTTCCACAAAGATGTACTGTGATTTGAGAGAGGTATATTTAGTGGGAAGGTATGAAGAGGGACATTGCTGAGTTTGTTACCAAGTGCCCGAATTGCTAGCAAGTCAAAGTAGAACACCAAAGGCCTGGAGGGTTGGCTCAAAATATAAGAATGGAAGTGGGAGATGATTACCATGGACTTCATCACAGGGTTGCCAAGGTCTCGCATCAATTCGGGTGATTGTATGTAGAATGTAAAAATCAGCCCACTTTTTCCAGGTAAAGACCACTCATCCAACAAAGGATTATGCAAGGTTATGCATGCAGAAGGTGGTGAGACTTCATGGAGTCCCAGTTTCTATCATTCCATATAGAGGTGCATAATTTACTGCACAGTTTTGGAAGTCTTTTCAGATAGGTTTGGGCTCAAATGTGAACTTAAGCACTGTTTTTTATCCTCAAACGGATGGGCAAGTGGAGCGTACTATCCAGACCTTAGAAAATATGTTGAGGGCTTGCATGATTGATTTCAAGGGGAATTGGTATGACCACCTACCTCTCATTGAGTTCGCTTACAACAACAATTATCATTCGAGCATCCAAATTGCTTCATACGAAGCTCTTTATGGGAGAAGATACAGATCTCCTATTGGGTAGTTCAAATTTAGTGAAGCAGGGTTGATAGGACCAGATCTAGTTCACCAATCCATGGAGAAGGTGAAGGAGATTCAAGAGAGATTAAAAACGACACAAAGTCGTCAAAGTCCTACACAGATGTTAGGAGAATGCCGTTGGAGTTCGAGGTGAATTATAGAGTATACTTTAAGGTTTCACATATGAAGGGTGTTATGAGGTTTGGTAAGAAAAGGAAACTTAATCCCCGATATATTGAACCTTATCGCATAGCCAAATGGATTGTCAATGTAGCTTATGAGTTAGAGCTGCCAAAAGAGTTAGCAGCAGTTCATCAAGTGTTTCACATCTCTTAGTCCCCGATATATTATAACATCTCAAAATTTGAAATTGCTAGGAATAGAATAAGAAGCTAAAGAAATTCTTTTCGGAAATTAAAGGAAAAATCTAAAAAATTGCCTAACTTAAGAAAGTGAGTTCTTCTAATTTTCAAACAACAATAACTTCTAGCTCAAGATGAGTTAGAGGTAGTTCTTGATATGGTTGGAGATATCTTTCCAGCGCCATCAAGTTTACACATTTCGATATCGTATGAGAGATATATGGCTATCGGAAGTTGGGATATTGGAGTAAGGAAAGTCCAAATCCAAATTTAAGGAAGGACAAACTAGTCTTTTCACCAATTAATTTACTATTTCATTTTTAGGGATTATTTGGGGTAAAAACAAGTCTTAACTCAGTTTTGAAAAAAAAATCAAAATCATGCTAGGGCTTGGAAAAGAGAGAAAAGATGAAAGAAAGGGAGAGAAGCCAAGAGTTCGCCAAAAACGTTAAGATTTGCGAGTAGAATTCATCGGGGGTGATTCCTATCAAGGTATGTGAGATATTTTGTGTTGGGTTAGTTCACCCACACATCAAACTTGTTTCAATTAAGTGGTTTTCGAATTGTTTACATGTTAAGAAGTTAGTTCTTGAACAAACTTGTCGAATTCCTATTGGTTGAGTTTGTTTGAATTCCTATTTTTGTTTGATTCGTTATTTCGGGTTGTGTTTCGAGTTAGATATATTAAGTATTGAAGGTAATAATGATCATAAGGGTTTGGTAAATAACTATATAGGTTTAGAGGGTTTAGCGTTGAAAAACGAGAGGAGAAAGTCGCCATCCACACCTGGCAAAGACTGTGCAAATGCGCTTCTGCGCCAGCTGCAGGATCGATCTTGCTGTAGAGAGTGCTACGATGAGGCCTCTGTTTTTAGGCTTTGGCGCGCCAGGATCTTGCTTGAATCGGCGATTTTTGCTCGATTTTTGTAGTTAGCCTATTTAAGTCCTTCTAAGGTGTATTAACACTCTCCAATGATTCTAATTACTTTAAATGAATTTTAAACACCTAGGAATCACCAAAAATGCAAATCATAAACTTGAATTCACAATTTCATTCAAGGAAAGCTAAGATCAAAGTCAAAGAAGTTAAAAGTCAAGTCTAAAATTAAGAAGCAAGTCCAATGAATAGTTTTAAAAGGTTTTAAAGAGTGTTTAGCAATGTTTTAACTCTTTTTTTAAGACTCAAGTGTCAAGTTAAGTAAAGAGTAAAGATTTAGGTTCATTTCTCAAGAATTAAAAGGGAACTAAGTATTCGCTAAGAGTTGATTTAAGACTCAAGTTCCAAGCCAAGTAAAGAGTAAAGAGTTGAGTCGTTTCTCAAAAACTATAAGGAACTAAGGATACCATAAGAGTTTATAAATGTTTTCACGTTTAAGATAAGAGGAAACTAAGATTTCCAAAAGAGTTTTGAGCAAGAAAAGGAAACATTGATTCCAAGAGAGCTTTCTAAAGTTAAGTGTTGAGCAATTATCTCAATCCATAGAAGGAAATTGTTTTTAAAACACATAAGCTAAGTATATATTAGGAGTAGAATTGAGCATCGATATGGGGGTGTGAGTTCATAATAACTCAAGTCTCCATAAACTATGTAGCCATCACCGGTATTAATTAGTTATACTTTTTAGATGATCACATTCGTTAAGCTAGTGGATCCACTAAGATAAGTAGTTCTACGCAACGACAAAGTATATGACAGTTCTGGTAGCGTGTGCAAGATGATGTATACATCACCACTTAGGCTCATAGTGGTGGTTGCGGTTAGAGAATATCCCACAGAAACTATATTACTTCATATATAATTAAAGTTGAGTTTGTTATTGCATTTTCTTTTAACGAACTAAGTGTTTTTCATTGTCTTACAAGCTTTATATATTGCATGTGTCTAATTGCTTTATATTAATTCAAGTTATTCATGAGTTGAGTAGAGCCAAAGTAAGTGTTCCTTCTTAAGCTTAAGTTGTTGTAAACATTCCAAATCGCATACTCGTACATTCAATGTATTGATGTCGGCTTGTTTGCATCGTATCATGATGCAGACGCAGGTAACCAAGATGAATATCACCAGTGCCTCGTTGATCTAGTTGATCACTCGGAGTCAGTGGTGAGCCTCCTTGCATTCTGCAGGACACATTTATTCATTTTTTACTCATTCTTTTATAGAATGTTGTGGGATCTGTCCCAATATCCATCTTAGTATTATAAAGGCTTCATAGACTGTCAGACAGTTAGTATTGAGTCTCTTATCTTTATATTGCAGATATTTTTCTATGAGACTTGAGTGTTATTTTGGCCAAATTATTTACTTTAAGTTATATTATGAGATTGTTTTCTTTCATTGAGTTAATTCTTCCACGGAGTTAAGTAAGCCTGACCAAGAGTCTTCTCATGAACAACAATGGTTATTAAGTGCCAACCACGTCCAAGATGTAGGCTCGGAGCGTGACGTAGAGGTCAAATAGTAGCAATCAAATCAATAATAAAAGATAGATCATAACTATTGAAAATAATTTTGGCTTAAAAAATTTTCAATATCTGAGCAAAAATCAATCGTTAGATATTGTTTTAGAGTAGGACGCATATACTATTTTTCTATTTTGAACCTACGTTGTCGTGCGAATAAAAGGAATTCGTTGATTGCGCACTGGGCCACCCGCCTCACTATGCTTGTGGGTTCGCAGGAAATATATATGTATATTGTAATATTTCAATACAAATATAGGATCTACGAAAAAGGCAGTGTGCTCGTTTGAACCCCCTTTCGATAATGCAATATCTATACCACTGCCCTCAATCTTCTCCATAATATTATATACGAAAAAGGGTCAACAGTACCCTTGAACTATTTGAAAAGGTCTACAAATACCCGTCATTCATCTATTAGGCTAAAAATACCCCTCCATCTATCTTTTTGGTCTATCTCTACCCTTAAAACTAACAATCACTTTTCAAAAAGATATTATTATTATTATTATTATTATTACTATTATTATTATTATTATTATTATTATTATTTATTACATGTCATTTTCGTATTGGATAAATTAAATATCAACCCATTTAATTTTCTCCTACCCACCTATTGTAGTGAACATGACCCAAACCCAATTTAAAGACCCATTAAAAATTAAATTGATTGAATCTTTCTCTCCCAACTCCAAACCTCTTTTCTTATTCAAAATTTTCTTATTAAATTGATCTAAAAAACCAGTCACTCATATTTGCTTTAGACCTTTCATACAACAATATTTAAGGACAAGTACACAGCTTGATTTGGAGTATTAGTTTAAGTTATCTAAATCATTCTTGCAATTTCCTCGAGGCTCTGGAAGAACCTTACGACACATCTTCAGCATTATGGAGTATCATTGACTTTCATAACAACAGGATCAAGGGCAATATACCCATTTTACCTACTTCTCTTGATATGTCAAACAATTCCTTAAACAAAAAACATGAAGAATACCAAAGGCCCCTGGAAAGTTGACTGAGATTAAGAAGATTTTCATTTGAAATTGGTCAAAATTTTCATTTGAAAGTGGTTTAAAGAAGCTGAAATTGTATCATTTGATTAAATATTATCTTGAAAATTGTGAATAAGAAAAGAAGGAAGAAGAAAGAAGGTCGGGGTTAGGAGAGAAAGATTCAATCAATTTAATTTGTAATGAGTCCTTTAATTGAGTTTGGGTCATGTTCACTACAATGGGTGGGTGAGAGAAAATTAAATGGGTTGACATTTAATTTATCCATAAGAAAATGACAAGTAACACATAATAATAATAATAATATTAAATGTGACTGTTAGTTTTAAAGGGTAGAGATATACCAAAAATATGGATGGATGGGTATTTTTAGCCCAATAGATGAATGAGGGGTATTTTAGATATTTTTAAATAGTTCAAGGGTATTTTTGGTCCTTTTCCCTATTTTATAAAACACATTATGAATTTACTTCTTGTGTTCCTAATTACTTATTTACTTTTTCTTTTATAATTATCCTTAATAAGTGTGTCATTTTAAAAATGGATAAATAATTAAAGGAAGAGAAAATATTATACGGTGTTTAGGTTATGAACAGGGGCGGACCCACAGATGGTCAATGAACCCACTTCGTTAAAAAATAACACCGTATATATATGTATGCTTGATCAGTTTTAAAAATTTTATATGTATATATTAACTTTTGATTCCACTAAGATAAGTGTGACCCTTGGCCAAGTGGTAAAAAAGGCTTAATTTTCGTAACCTGCCTGAGATTGAATCCCTACTCCCACACTTTAATATATTTTTTTTTTATATCTTAAACCCACTTTTTGAAAATCTTTGATCCACTATTAATTATGAACAAAAGGTCGAATATGAAAACATTCCAAAATAGTGTAGGACAATGACAATAAAGAACAACACCAACGACAAACAATTCCCTAATTAGTACTGCGCGTGAATACTTTTATACTCTCCAATATTCATCATTAAAAAGTTAATTGAGAACTCCAATAATTTTTTATACTCACTTCATTCATTTTTATCTTTTAAGTTGTACTTTTTAAAAATCAATTAGCTTAATTTTTAAAGTTAAAATAGATTATATTTATTTGATACTTTAAATAATATTTAGATATTTAAAAACTATACTAAAAGTAATATAAATTGCATTTTTTTGCATATCAATATGATGAAAAAATACATCATAAAATGTTGGTCAAAATTCTTATCATTTGACTCTAAAAAAAGAAAATCATGACAAATAAAAATAGATAGAGGGAGCATTAATTTTGTAATAGCCCAGCTAACATGTAACTTAGAGTCTGTTTGGATTGATTTAAAAGTTGGTCAAATCAATTTTTATGTTATTTGTAGCTTTTAGAAATGTTTGATAAGATTAAAAATAACTTAATTATAAGTTAAGAATGACTTTACAAAAGTTAAAAACCAAAAGTAACTCTGTTTGACTTAAAAGTCGTTTAAGTTTGATTTTTTATTTTTTTGATTTAAAGATAACCTGTAACTTGGGGTGTACATGACCGAGTTGGTTCCGATTTTTCAAATATCGAACCAAACCATTTATGTCGAATTTTTGAATTTATAAACCAAATCAAACAATTAAAACTTGAATTTTCAACTTTGGATTTTTTCGAGTTTTTTGGATTTTCAGATTTTTCCGGTAAAGTATTCATACAAACATTTAATTTACTTGTACTTCAAATATTTTTTAATCCTACCAAAATGCAACTATCTAAGTTGTTTCTTAGGAAAATAATACAAAATATGATATGATTAACGACACTAAAATATCCAACAAAAAAGTAATAATAAAACCGCGTAAAACAAATATTGCAAATTAATAAGTCATAATGAAATTGATCATAATTTAAAAGTACTAAATCCTGTTAAAATAAGTTTAATAAGTATATTTGTTACATGACTAAATATTAAAAGAAAGTAAAATTAGATAATGTATTTTAATTGTCTAAGCTTATGTAAAATTAAAAAAATAAATATTCAATATTATTGTCATTCTTAGTGTTGAATTTATTTTCTTTAGTATTAATTTGATTTTGATATAAACTTTATTATAATTACCAACATGTATGAGCTATAATCTTTATTGGATCATAAAGAATTCTAACTTTCAAACATGAAATAGATATATTAAAAGATAAAAATTATGAAAAAGTATAAGAAATATTTATAAACTATATTAAAGTAAATATTTTTACATATAATATATAATTTAAAAAATTATATATATAATATCGAGTTGATTTGGTCTCGAATTATTTTTTTTAGTTAAAATTAACTCAATTCAAATATAGTCTGTTTTTTTTTTCAACACCAAAACAAGTCAAACCAAATCACTAGTTAGATTTTTTTTTCAGTATGACTCAATTTGCGATTTGATTTAATTTTGTATATCCCTACCTGTAATAATTTTTTTATATATTATTTTGACTTCAAGTTCAACTTCTACATGTATAATATTTACACATAGCAAATGTCTAAGAGATGATCAATGCAATTTTTGCTTATCCATGCCAGTTAACCAAAAAAAGAAAAAAAATGCTTCAAAATCAATTTTAAAATGACAAATTGGTTTAAAGAAAGACCTTAGGATAGATAGAAATTGAAACGTCAACTCTATCATCTAGATAATTAATTTAGACATGTCCCACACCTATATTAGATATATGTCTGAACACATCTTTCTTTTTCATTTTTCAGATTCGATTAATGTTTTGACCACATAATAGTCTTGATTTATGAGTTAACAAGTGATTAGTGCAACATCCTATTATAGGATTCATGTATTTTTCCCTCTTAATCTCTCTAATAATTAAGATTAGTTAAATATTTATATAATTGAACTTTGAATGAAAGGACAAAGAAATTAACGTGCAAGAGAAAACTTTTGACTTATAATTTCATTATTTTTGGAATATTATGGGGATCAACAATCCCAAAACATGACAACAACATAATGTGGGCATTGACATCATAGGTTTAACTTTGACCATTTACAAGCCTCACGTGCTGTTGAAGAATTCTCCTCACTCCACAGTGTATATAATTATAACAATAATTGATAGAAAGGAAAACGAAGTACTCTCTGTCCAGTTTATATGAAAATTCGAAGAGGGCACATTTTTATATTAAGTAATAATTTTATTTTAAAATGTTAATTTTATTCTTAATAAAATAATTTATAATCACATAAATTTTTATCATTCATTTTAGATCACAAGTTTAAGAATCTTTATATCTTTTTTAAACTTCATAATGAATCAAACTACATCACGTAAAATAAAATGTAAGAAATATATGTTTATGCTCTTTGTCCGGATATTGTGACACTTTCTTTTTTTAAATCGTTCTAGAAAGAATGATATTTTCATATTAGTAACAATTTGAAGTTAAACTTTTCATTTCACTTTTAACGAAATTATTTATAGTCATCAAAATTTATACGGGCTTATTTTAATCATAAGCTTCAAAAGTATCTTTTGTTTTGTTTTCTCTTAAATTCTATGACTTGTCAAATATTTTTACATAAACTAAAATAAAAAATATTAAATATGCTCATTTTAACTTTCAATAAATAAATAACACGCTTCCCAAAGAGCAACCAAACGACCCTATGTTTACTGTTTGGAACTTGGCTTGATAGAATATGCATACTTAATTTTAACAAATTAATCTCTAAACGTTTTAAGATGTATTTGTATGTTTCACCTTTTAAAATACAATTAAAATTGTTAGTGCAAGTTATGCAATGTAAAGACATGGTAGGAACAAATTAAAATTGGTTTCAAGTCTATGAACAATAATGAACATGGAGAATGTAATAATAAAGTTACTCATTTATTCCTAAACCCTTGCTTCTGTGTGTTTCAGCACTTTAACCTAGAATTTAAGGATCATTAATTTATTGATATCTTTAAAAATACTCTCTCCGTCCTTTTTGACTTGTTAACTTTTGAATTGACACACCTATTAAGAAAATCATTAATGACATAGTGAATTTTACCATTTTACCCCTATTAATTATGAAGAAGATGAAAAGTTTTACATTTTTCAAAGTAATAAGTCATTTAATTGAGGGTATAATAGGTAAAAAAAACTTTGTTCTTTCTTGATTTGTCAAAATGAACAAATAATAAGGGATAACTATAATAGACTAGTAAAAACGAACGGAGCGAATATTAATTATTGTGATTTGTTGTACCTCATTATTTTACTAAGTCAAAATTAAGAGAAAATGGAAGAAAAAAAAGGTTCTATTTACATTGTTTGTTCTGCTATTCATACTAAAAAATGTAAAAATAAATGGTCTTCTTAATTAAACATATCATTAGTGAACTAAACAATCTCTCGTCTCTCCAAGCAAGCCGCCTCGACCTTTGAATTATTTACATTAGTATTACATTGTTTGGATGTAACACTCTATATGGATCATAGGTCTAAAACATTGAGAGAAAATGAGATTGTAGCCAATAAATTCACGAAACGACTAGAGATTTCATAATCAATTTTAATAGAAGAAACGAATATTAATTATGATTTGAATTCAATAACAGGAATCGAATATTCATTGAGGAAAAAAAGAAGAGATTTTAGCCTATAAAATCACGAGGCAACTAGAGATTTCATAATTTAAACTCAATAACTAGAATCGAATATTATGAAATTTGAGTTAGAAAATTCTGCATCAGAACGGGAATAAAAGTTAGGGTCACATAAAAGTGAATTCATAATTCAACTATAACAAAACCTTTTAGTTTAAAAAGCCTAAGAGTACAAAATATGAGGGCCCAAACGCTTGAGGTAACCCTGAGAGATTAAGACCGAAGCGCATAACTATTTGACAATTATATTTATTACGATTAACTTTTTCAATATAGTTAGACTATATCATATAAATTGAAATTTAGACAGAAGAAAGAAGTTTTCTTTTTATCCCAATTGTTTCAAGTAAAAGAAAATTAACTTTGCTAACTATTAAAAAGGCCAAGTCATATGGATGTTCAAACAGAATCAACAACTAAATATTATTTTTAATTCAACTTCAAAGAACCCCTTATATATGACGCAATTTATATCTAAAACACGATGTGAAATTTTATTTTGCATTTAGTTAGAGGTGTTAGACAATTTTTAGATTATTTTTGTTATTTATATTTTAGACATGAGATGAATTATTCATATACATAATAAAATAACTTCTCTAAAAATATATTATTTTGAAATAACTTATTCCAATCAATCAAGCCCTTATTTGATTGGCAAGCAATTAAAACCTTACCTCTCTTCAATCTCCACTCACCTGTCACCATCACATCTTCTTCCTTTGTCTCTATTTTTCCAAAAAAAAGCTGCTAGGTTTAGGTGGCAGGGGTGGCTAAGACACATAGTGAATTTATCATTTACTTCTATTAATTATAAAGTAGATGAATTAAAATTTTAAATTTTGTAAAATCTTTTTTAAAGTGAATAATTTTCTGCAGAATTTTTATCTTTTTAAAATTATATTTATTTCACAATATATTCTATTTATATTTATTATAGTTTTTTATTAGTTTGTATTCATTTCAATAGGTATGCCAAATATATCGATATAGTCATTTAAGAAATATATTTGTATTCATATATTTTTTTCCCTATGTAGTTATTTTTTCTTCAAATATCTTGTATGTATTCATTTCAACATGTATTTTATTTGTATTTCTATTTATTCTAGTTTTTATTTAAAATTTTGTATAATAATATATAAAATACAAAAAAATTAGTATGATGAAAAAGTGAGAATGAAATATAAATTGAAAAGAAATAATTGAATATTTGATGTAATCATTCTTAAATAAAATATATAACTAGTTGACACACCTTTAGAATAAATACAAATTAAAAAAAAATGTCAAATCCATAAACTATGCAACATACTTTTTGAATGAATACAAATATTAATTGTATACATACGATTTTGTATACAAATTGAGAAAGGATACAAAATTCAGATTTTTTTCTAATATATATAAAAAGAAATTAAATAGGATTTTGTTCTTCATGTAAATATTATACATATCTAGTTAGTATACATTTGGGATGGATTCAATTAGGAACAAATACAAAATTCATAACTACACAACATGAGATTTTGAATGAACATAAATATTAATAGCGTACACATTAATTTGAATATTAATCGAGAAATGATATAAAATTCTAAGAAAAAATTTACAAATACAAATACATAAAAATTTCATAGCATACAACACAAATCCAACAAAAGTTCATGAATAAAATCTGAAATGTCATCATCATGTAAAATATATTTCATAAATTACTGAATATCTACAAATGTGAAAATATAAAGGAATACAAAAAATAATACATTATAAAAATTAACAAAAACTGACCCCAGAATACAATAATAAAAAAATAACTGAATACAAAATACAAACTAATAAATATTGCACAATGTACATAACAAGAAATTTACAAATATATATTCAATACACATTGTTGAACAAATTGTTATTTAATTTCAACTCAACATTAAACATGTAAAAAATATTTAAATACCTCTTCATCAACAATCTGATCTTCGCCGTCATTTTCTTGTACCTTACGAGTTACGTTTTCAATCTGAATTTGATGAAGACTTTATTCTTGTCGTCTCTTTTTCCTAATTTTAGAAGCAGATCTTATAATATCCGCTATTTTTGAGTAATACATACATTAAATGATGGAAAATCACTAGAAACCATTTTACTAAGATGAATAGTGTCTCTTAGAATCATTCTTTGAAGAGTGTTTTATAGTTCTAAACGAGAAGAATCCTACTTTCGCCAATAATTTAAACAACAATAAAATCAGAAAATAAATCTAAAAAGAAGAAGATAGCGATGAAAATACCTTAATTAGAGAAATTTGTGTGAATCCAGATTTTGAAGATAAAAAAAATATTTCGGTAGAAGATAATAAAAAATTGGAGTTGAAGAAAAGAATGATTTGAAGGTTGAATATGAATATGAACATGAAAATAAGGAGAGAGAGAATTTTATTTTTTTTTACTTATGGGATAATATGGAAGAGAGAAAATTTGCAGATTTTGATTTTTTTAAAATTAAAATAATTTGGGAAAAGTAAACTATGGATATACATAGAAATGTAAATAAATTATTTTTTTAGAAGATAAAATAGGGGTTTTATTAGGATACATATTCTTTTTCAAAATAATGTCATTTTTGACATTTTAACTAATATTTTTTAAAGTAGTGAGTTTTTTACTAATTAAGTTATTGATTTTGACTAGTTTGCTAATTTTCCCTTCTTTTTATCATATGATTAGGGGTGTCAAAAATGAACCCAAACATAGGTAATCCGTCCAACCCGCCCAGAATTTAAGGGTTGGGCTCAAGATAATTTGAATTGGGTTCAATCTCAACCCATTCAAACTTAACCCATTTGAAGAAAATTCTCAATTGAGTCCAATTCAATCGCCAATTTCAACCCGTTTGAAATTTTTTTATTAACATATGTTCCTATATTGAAGGTATGAATTAGTATTAGTTAACATCTTTTAGGATTTATCTATCAATTTGTTACTTTTTTTTTAACAAAAAATTCTTAAGCGAAAATTCAAACTGTGATTATAAAAGTTAAATCTCATTATGTTAATTTATTGAGATTAATCGGGTCAAATTGGGCGGTTCAAGACCCAACCCGTTTTTTAGCCCATTTGAGCCAACCCATTTGATCCCAAAGTAAACATGGACGGTTCAAGATCCAACCCGTTTTTAAGCCCATTTGAGCCCAAAGTAAACTTGGGAGGGTCAAGACCCAACCCAATTTCTATTCAACACATTTTAATATTTTCAATTTCAACATAACCCACCCATTTGACACCCCTAATCGTAATTGTCGTTGACAAATAACCATTTTTATGCCAGAAAAAGGAATGAATTTTACAATAAGCAAAACAGTTTTTAATGTTTACCAAATAATATGCAATCTCATAGACTATAATAATATCAAAAAATTGAAAATCGCACCTCATCCCCGAATTTTTCTCTCTCTAAAAATTTTCTCTTCCCAAACACTCCCCGGATCTTGAGCGATCACCAACACGCCAGCTGCTTGACGCGTCAGACGCCGGTGGCAAGCCAAACGCCGCCGGACCTTAGCCACCTTGAGCGCCTGGACAAGGGCAACAAAACCCATATCAGCACGCTCCACGATCTACCTCTAAACTCCTTGAAATCGCAGTGCAAAGATGCGATGAACACTGCGGAGCAAGAGGAGTTTGAAAGAGAAATTGAAAATATTTCCCAAGGATTTTCTGGAAGGAATCGCGATGAAAGGATGATGGTGATGAATACGCCATATCACGATCTATCATATACAAAAGAATCTGGCAATTCTACCGTTGCAATCGGCCGGAATCAAGAGAGGACTCTTCAAGACTCTGCGAGTGCATCACTCGAGTCGAGAATTGGAAATCGATCATCCTCAAACCAAAGTCGTAAGGAATTGACCACTGTGGTTTGCTCCCCGGGTGAAGGCGCCCCTCTCACTGAAGTTTCAAGTGGAATGGACGGTGGAATCGCCGGAGGAGAACTCCGGTGAAAACAGAGTTCGAAACGTCGGAAAAAATGGCAACACATCGAACAACATTGATCCCAAGGCTAAATCCAATCATCCAACAGGCTATTTTGATCATCTAAAAGGAGGAACCAGCGTCGATAACACTCCGACAACTCCCTCTACTTCAACGATCAGAAATCTGATGAAAGATCATGATAGTAAAAAAGGAAGCTCTGGTTCTGATCTTAATGCTGAACTTGACACCACTCCACAGAACTCTCAATAAAAAACAACAACAATGGGGAAATGAGGCAGTTCTCAAGTGAAGGAGAACTTGAATGCAGAACAGGACAATGACAAGAACATGAAGGGGCTCCATACCAAAGAATCATCAAATGATATACAATCTGCAAGTTTTTCGTTTGGCATTGTAGGCAACTCACAACAACTAACTTCTACTCTTGTTGCAGGTAATACACAAGGTACAACAAGCAAAGAAGACAATGGAGGGAAACGGGCCAAGGATCAACGACAAAGCCAAAATCTACCAAATCATAGACAGCAACAAGCAGGCAATGAAGTGCAGATTAGGAAGAAGGGGCAAGACAAGGATGAAGAGTCAAACAGACCACTGAAAAGATCCCAGGAAAGGAAGGAAGACAGACCAATCAAGCACAATTGGATTACCAAACACAATTTCCCGAGATATCCAGCAACTACACAAGGTATGAACATAATTCTCAGATTGACATAAATAATAAGCACAACAATAATGAAAGTCAAGTCTATGCTAGAAACAATCAGCTTCAGGGTCAAAATGCTACCAATATTTGTAAGCCTAATAAAGTTTCTGAACCAGCTCCTTATACTGTGGTGCAATCATTTGCTGCTAGATTAAGGTATAATCAAGCTAAAAATAAAGTTCCTATAGTCTTGAATGAACCTGTACACACAACTAGGCAAGGTTTCCCGGCTGTGCTAATTGAGGAGGAGGATTACTATGTGAAGTTGGCTGAGGTGTGTAAGTACACTCTAGTGGGCAAATTTACTAATACAATGCCAAAAATGGAGTTAGTTAGGAAAAATTTCATTCTCCAAACTCTAGTCACAGGAAGTGTGAAAATCACACACTTCAATGCTAGGCATGTTTACATTGACTTGGACAATGAGTTTGATTACCAAAATGTTTGGACAAAGCTTAGAATGAACATTGAAGGCCAAGTAATGAGGATACAAACTTGGACACCTGACTTCACCCCTGAAGAGGAGACTCCCTTTGCCCCAATTTTGGTAGCTATCCCTGGTTTTCCATGGCACTGTTATAACAAAGTACTGCTAACAACAATTCTTAGTTCTATTGGGAAAGTGTTATTCTTAGACTCACCTTCCTCCCAAAGGACTAGGGGCAGTACCATTAGAGTTAAAGTTCAGGTGGATCTCACCAAATCTAGACCTTCCTATGTGTGGCTGGGATTCAAAAATTCTGACCCAAATAAAGGAAGATGGTTGAAGGTTGAGTATGAAGGCATCCCAAATTACTGCTTGTACTACAAGCATCAGGGACATATGGACAGTGAGTGCACAATTAAGAGAAGGGATGAAGAAATCAGGAAGAAGAAAGAAGGGGATTCTGTGAGGAAATCTAAGGAAGAACAGGAACAGGGAGGCCAACTAAGGACTCAAACACAAGACAAAAGTAACCTTGAGGGCACAACAAGAACACAGAATCAACAAAACAAGAGCCAAAAAGAAGTGTTCAAACAAGATGATTTGGACAGTCAATCAAGGAATCAGCAGGTAAGCCACGACAAAGAAATACTACCCTCAATCCAAAGGATCAAAACCGGCAAGTGGAGATTCAAGATGAAAAATGGCAGAATCAAAAGAGGAGGCATCAAAAACACCAAGATCAGGCTAACTCCAAGGCTGTTTGGAGACTTGTCTCACCCTCAATGCAAAGAAAAAGAAGCAACAACCAGCAAGAGCAAGACACAGCAGGTATAACTAACATTCAAACTCAAAATACCTTTGCTAATCTTGAAATGCAGGAACAGTAAGAGGAGGCTCAAACAGGAAAAGGGAACTCCATCCAAACAGCTGAGGAAATATATCAGCCAAAAAAGGGGAGTGCTATCAATCTAACTGCAGAAAAAAATCTTAGCAATCATGGACTACAACACCAACAAACTTCTCCAACAAACAAATACAAGACCCCAAAAATGCAGGAACAACAGGAATTGCAGCAAACACAAAGAAGCATAAACAATCAACAACAGGAACAAGAAACAACAGGTATAACTCCTATCCCAACTCAAAATATTTTTTCTAACCTTGGAGTGAAGGAACAGCAGGAAACAGGGAGTATAGAGACAGAACACTACAAAGGACTGCAGCAAAAACAAGGAGGTAACAACACCTCAACTACAACAAAAAGTAACAATATAAAATTTGAACAAAAACAGAAGGCTGCTGCAGATAATAAACACAAAATCCCAGGTATTGACTCAATGCTCCCACACCCCAGATTCCCCAATATTATTAATGTTGTTGTTGGTCTTACTGAAGAAGGTTCTGGAGGTATGGATGGGGGGTGTCAGGAGATATCCTCTAACTTGCAGGATGGGGTTACCAAAGGGGGGAAATTGCCTCATGTTATGCAGGAGGGGTTGGAATCTGACCTTAGTACATACTATAAAGCCTTTAATAATGATGAAAACAGAATGCAACAAGGGAAACAACAACAACTTCAGCAGCAGGTACAGAACAAAGACAGCACCAAACAATCTGCCAAAGGAAATAATGAGAAACAACAAACTGGAAAAATGAATGAAAAAGATCAAGGGAAACAAAGTTTTACTAGTGTGACAGAAAGCACTCCCAAGAGTAAAAATAAGCCAAGCAAACAAAAAAGAGATGCGAAAAATGGAGGCAAAACAGGATGCAAGAAAAAGATAAAGAATATGAACATGATGAAAAGGATGAATTTTGTAACAAATTTATCACGGTTAATCATAACCATGGATGAGATATTTCTCCCCTACAAGCTCAATATATGATCCCTCCTACAAATGATCCTCCATATTTAAGACAACAAAAGGGTAAATTTAACAATGTGTCTATTTTAGATGAATATGCTGTGGATAATTCAAAGGATGAAATAGATGGGGATAACCAGTCCATAGAAGAGGTTGAGGAAGAAGATGAGACTAGTGAGGCCTTTATTAGGGCCTTCAGTCCACATAATGATCAGACCTTGGAGGAAGAAATCCAACAGGTAACACAAAGCCAATGCCTATCTCCAAGGTGTTTCCATCATGAAAAGTTTCACTTCAAAAAACAGGATGCAAATACTGTCACTGCAGGCAGACCTAACACTAGGCTCTTCTCTTCCAGATCATCCCAATGATTAGTACAATCATATGGAATGTGAGAGGGATCAACACTCAGGGGGTGTTGGAGAGGCTCAAAATGCGCAGGAAACTACACCATTTATCTGTTATTACCATTTTGGAACCTTTCTCAGACAGTGTTCATATTCAAAACTTCAAAGTGCTTCTAAGCATGGATAATGCTATTAGCAATTGTAATGGTAAGATTTGGGTTTTTTGGAGCAGTGATATTGACTGTAATATTCTTGATGAAGATGAGTAGTAAATCACTTGCAACATGAAACACAATGAATTACCACATCAATTTGCTAATACCTTCATCTATGCTAAATGCAAACATCATCTTAGAAGACCTCTGTGGGACAAAATGATACAACACTCTACCTTAAATGATAATCCTTGGTGTGCTGTTGGTGATTTCAACGTTATAACTTCTATTGAGGAAAAACTAGAAGGATTACCTCATAACATGAGGAAAAGTATTGAGTTTATTAATGTCATTGAAGCTTGTGGACTGTTGGATATAGGCTTTAGTGGACAGAAATTTACTTGGTGCAACAAAAGGGGTATTAACCGCAGAATCTGGAAGAGGCTTGATAGGGCAATGGTTAATGATTCTTGGTTGGAAAAGATGCCTCAAACTACCATTACTCACTTGTCTTCTACAGGATCGGATCATTGTCCACTTCTCATTGAAATGACTCCCTCAACTACTGATCACATCAAATACTTCAACTTCCTCAACTGTTGGGTAAACAACCCTCATTTCTTAGAAACAGTCAGATCCTGTTGGGAGAAGGAGCTGGAAGGTAATGGTATGTGGAGATTTCACCAAAAAATGAAAAGATTGTCAAACACTCTGAGTGGTTGGTCAAAAATAGAATTTGGTGATATTTTCCAAAATGTTAGGATGTATGATGAACAAGTGCATAAGGCTAAAGAAAACTACATCTCTAACCAAAGTGACTCAAATAGAAGTTTCCTCCATGAAATTAATGCCAAGTACATCAAGTTCCTCAAGTTGGAGGACACTATTTTGAAACAAAAAACTCAGCTTCAATGGTTTAAGGAGGGTGATATAATTCTAAATACTTCCACTCTGTGATAAGGGGAAGAAGAAGAAAGTTATTTATTCATAAAGTTGTCAATGAAAATGGAGTCTGGGTACAAGGTGATGACAACATAGCTCATGTAGCTTGTGAACATTTTAAAGCAATTTTTAGTGGAGAAGAAAAACGTATTAATGAGCATACTTTGGAACGTATTCCAAGGATGATTGGTCAAGACCAAAATAAGCAACTTACCAACATGCCTAGTATGGATGAACTTAAAGAAGTGGTCTTTTTTATGAATCCTAATTCGGCAGCTGGACCAGATGGTATGAATGGGTATTTCTATCAAAAGTGTTGGCACATCATCAAGAATGATCTAATGGGGGTTGTACAAGCTTTTTTTAGTGGACAGATGATTCCCAAGTACTTCTCCCATTCTTGTATTGTGTTGCTCCCTAAAGTCAATAATCCAAACAAAATGACTGAGTTTACACCTATAAGTCTGAGCAACTTCACTAGCAAAATCATTTCCAAGCTAGTAAGTAATAGACTCAGCCCTATCCTCCCTATACTTATCTCCCCCAACCAATCCGGGTTTGTTAAAGGCTGAAGCATCTCAGAAAATATTATGCTTGCTCAAGAAATCATTCATCACATCAAAAAACCCAATGTGGGTAGCAATGTTATTATTAAACTAGACATGGCTAAAGCCTATGACAGGGTGTCATGGTCATACATTTGTTTGGTTTTAAGGAAAATGGGATTTGAAGAGGTGTTTATTGATATGGTGTGGAGAATCATGGCGAACAACTGGTACTCAATCATTGTCAATGGTAAGAGATATGGTTTTTTTCATTGCACTAGAGGCCTCAAGCAAGGTGATCCCCTTTCTCCAGCCCTATTTATTTTAGGTGCGGAGGTGTTATCAAGATCTCTCAACAGGCTTCATAACCATCCGGATTTTACCATGGTTTTATCATGGAGAGGAGGGGGCCACAGGTGAACCATTTGAGCTTTGCTGATGACATTATTTTGTTCACCTCTGAGAGATGCAAAACTCTGAAGATTCTTATGAATACCTTAAAAGAGTATCAGAATACTTCCGGACAACTCATCAATGGTGATAAAAGTCACTTTATGCTACATTCTAATGCTTTCACTAGCACTAGAGATAGAATAAAGAGACATACAGGTTTTAAACAAAAACAGGGCCCAATTACTTACCTAGGCTGCCCTTTATTTGTTGGCAGGCCTAGGAATAATTATTTTTCTGACCTCGTTAGTAAAGTTGTTGGCAGGATTACAGGTTGGCAAACCAAACAACTTAGCTACGGGGGCAAGGCAATCCTTACAAAGCATGTGCTACAAGCTTTACCTATCCATCTTCTGTCTGCTGTAACTCCCCCAAAAACTATTCTTAAGCAAATCCAAATATTTATAGCTGACTTCTTATGGGGGTGGAATAGTGATAGGAAGAAATACCATTGGGCTTCTTGGAGGAACCTAAGCTTCCCGTATGAAGAAGGAGGAGTAGGCATGAAGAATTTAAAAGATGTTTGCAAAGCATTCCAATTTAAAAAATGGTGGATATTCAGAACAAAGCAAACATTGTGGGGTGATTTCTTGAAGGCAAAGTACTGCAAAAGATCCAATCCAGTCAGCAAGAAAAAGGATTCTAGGGATTCACTAGCTTGGAAAAACATGTTGATTAACATGCCACAGGTTGAGCAACACATCCAATGGAAACTGCAAGCTGGAAATTGATCATTTTGGTGGGATAATTGGCTAGGCAGTGGACCATTAGCACACCTTTCCTCAAACAACAATAGACTCAATAATTCCAAAGTTGCAGAATTTTGGGATGAATGAAGATGGAGTCTGAGCAAGCTGTTGGAGCAAGCACCAGCCAGTCACCTCTCGATCATACTAGCTACAGAAATCTCCCCCATCTAGCAGCTACCAGATCATGCAGTTTGGAAACCCAACACATATGGTGGTTTTAGTTGTTCATCAGCTTTGGAAGAGATTAGAGAAAAAAGGGCTAAGAATCACTTCAACTCTCTTCTTTTGCACAAAAACATTCCTTTTAAATCTTCCTTTTTGTTATGGAGAGCCCTTAGGGTTAAACTCCCTACTAACGATAAGCTTAATAATTTTGGCATTCAGCCACTTGCATGCGTTTGCTGTTTGGACAAGTTGGGATTGGATTCCATAGACCATATCTTCACCAAAGGGAAATTTGTAGCAGCAGTTTGGAGCAGCTTTGGTGCTACAGCAGGCATGCTGCCAGACAACAATTCCCTGCAGACTTTAATCCAACAATGGTGGGCTGCCAGGCCAAGAAACGCAACACACAAGACACTACTACAAGCCACACCTATACTCATTTGTTGGAACCTTTGGAAGAACAGATGTGCAACCAAGCACGGGGGCAAAAGAACCAATATCAGCCGAGTAGAATATGCGATATACAAGGACAACTTCAAGGTACTTAACACTGCTTTCCCTCAAGTTAATTGGCCAGCAAAATGGACAGAATTACTATGAATGAGCGAGAAGTGCGTGCATGACATCAAGGTGAATATGGTGGCTTGGATCACACCGGCAAATCAGTGGATTAAGGTGAACACTGATGGCAGTGCACTCTCCAATCCAGGCAGACTTGGGGCTGGCGGCATTTTGAGGGACAATCATGGTAGGTTTGTTATGGCTTTCGCAACACCAATGGGAGAAGGAACAACCATTAAGGCGGAAATTGAGGCAGCCATCTTGGGTTTAAATTGGGAGATCGAACTTGGATATAGAAACATCATTTTGGAGCTTGATTCTCAACTAGTGCTGCATTGGATTTTAAAGAAGACTATCCCTCAATGGAACATCATCACACAGCTGGGAAGAATACAAAATCTCATCTCTCAAACTCAAAACATCAAATGCGTACATGTGTTTAGAGAAGCCAATTGTGTGGCTGATGCACTTTCCGAATTCAGCCACAAGATCAACAATCCTCAAATATACTTCAATAGCCAACAAATGCCCAAGGAAGCAAAGTCGTACTATCACCTTGATCTATTGCAAATGCCAAATTTCAGAAGAAAGAAGACTAAAAGAATTAAGGAACCCCCTTGATCCTTTATACCTCTTCAACTTAGCTATAATTAAAATTATAGCTACTTTGAATAAGTTAGTTAGTCATAGGCTTTCTTGTAAAGGGAGAGTCTCCCTAGTTTATGCTTTCTAGATGCTTTGTATTGAGAGGAGTCCGCTCACTAGGTACTTAGTATTCGGAATTCATCTTCAATTGTAAGGGTGAGAGTTGACCTTCCTTTTGGAAAGTTGACTCCGAACCATAAAAAAAATAGACTATAATATTCTAGTAATGTTAATTAATTTTAGAAACATTAACTATATTTGACAATACTTTAAGAAGATTGAATCATTAAGTATGATATACAACTAACTACATTCCTATTATATATCCAAATTAATTAAATAATTAATAGTTGTCAATATATGGAGTTTCAGCTTAAGTTATCTATAGAGATCTATAAATATTTAGATGATTTTATTAAATGATTTTCATAACTTAAATAATCATTCAAAGGAATTAAATCAGAATAACTGATCTTTAAATACCCGTAATAGTGTCAAAGTGTACCAAAACATTCAACATATATCAGATATACTTTATATAAATCTCATAGTGTTAAAGAGCTAATTACATTATTTTCGTATTTTTTTTACCAAATTATAAAAAATCTTTAAAATTTATAAATTTTGAATACATCACTAGACTTTCGGATACATAAGTAGACATGCAGATAGATAAGGGGTGTTTCTGATAGGAAATAGGGATGTGTAAGAGAGGGGATAAAGATGTATCACGATAGGAAAGTGATGTATCTGAGAGGAATTTTTGACATTGTTTTTGAAGCGTTAGGATATTTTAGAGATTATGATAGAATGAGATATGTATTTATGTAATTTTTCCTATATAAAATACGCAATAATAAAATAAAATAGTGAAGTTGTAAAAATACAATTTTTTTCATAAATAGAAAGAAGTAAAAAAGGGAAGAGGAAGAAGCACTAAGACAAAACTAATCTAGAATTTTCACCAATGAGTTTTGAAAAATAAAAATATAGCTAGTGTGTAAGATTTGAACTAGAAAATTTAATGTGTATTTTAAGTTTTCTAAACCACTAAGTCAATCTCTAATCTTGTAGCTAAGGGATTCAAAATCTATATACATACACTAATATTGTTCTTTTTTTAAGTAAAAAAATATCTTTTTTATCGTCGGGTAAATAACCACACCCCGATCCGCCCCTGATGCATGTTGTGAGTCTTGTGAGGGGGTGGGAGGGGAAGTTTCTTGGAAAATGAAGGCTTTTAACCAAAAAGTTTAGCAATTTGGGCACAACACCCCTTCTTATATATAAGCAATTAAACTTTGTGAAGTAGGTGAGCCTTTTTGAGTAATTAGAAGCTCTATATATAATAATGGCAGGACTAGTGTACCAACATCAAATGGATTATGTAAAAAAGGGAGCATGGTGTCCTTAAGAAGACCGAAAATTGATTGATTATATCATGAAATATCGTTTAGAGTTGGTCCCATATGTTTATTGTTGCTTTTAGGGTTATATCATCACATATGTATATAGTTTTTGTTATTATTGTTAATTAGGGCTATCAAGAACCGGCAAGAGTTTTAGACTCCGATGGATCAACTACTTGAGGCCTGATCTAAAGATAGTATCTTTTAGCATCGAAGAGGTAGAAATTGTGATAAGAATGTATCAATCGCTTGGAAAAAGGTGATATATATATAGCACATTTTTAAGGAACCAATTATATGTTTTAATCTGTTAAAGATGGTCAGCTATAGCTAAAGAATTGCCTGGGATAAAAGATAGCGAAATCAAGAATTTCTACCACACATTCAAAGAAGCACCTTGGGACAAAATTTGAAGTGAAACCTAAACCAAGGAAGATATATAGCTAAACAAATAGAGATGATTACTCAAAACAAGCCTTTGATAACTACTACTAGTCCAAATATTCAATCACTTGATTTCACCAACTCCTCCTCTTCTAGCTACATCACATTTGATGAAAATTAGGAAATGTTGGAAACATCAAATCAAGAGAATGATGTTACTTCAATTGTCAATCAAGATGATGATGAAAACATAGTTATATTGGAGAGTAATCCAGATAGTATTAGTACATCAAGTGTTGATTTGTACATAAGAGAGAATGATGTTACTTCAATTGTCAATCAAGATGATGACGAAAACATAATTATATTGGAGAGTAATCCAGAGAGTAATAGTACATCAAGTGTTGATTTGTACATAAGAGATTTCATGGATGTTAGTATTCATTCATTTAATGTTGTTGATTTCTGGTTGGAGCTATATATGGCGGCGGATAATATGAAGATTTAAGGGTCACTGGGAGTTTAATTATGTTCCTTTTCATGTCTTCTAAGTAGTAGTACTATATATATATATATATATATATATATATGGTATGCATTTCATGTCCATTATATATGTTATGTTATGTTTGATGAATTACTCTGTAATATTTGGAGCTCTTAAATTAAGCAGACATATATTTCAATCGCTCAAGTTCTATAAGTATTAAGGACTTTCCCCAAGTAGTGTAAGAAAATTTATAGTATACTAAGGCTTTGTTGGAATCTGAATAGAATATAATCCAAAAAATGATATACAAGAAATTAATATATCATCTTCAAAGATGTCAAAACCTTATTTTTTTCAATATAATATACAAGATCATACCGAAAATGGTAGTTACATGTATAAGCTTAACACAAAAGGTAGCAGTGGCGCACACAAGATTTTTTCTAAGCGGTGTCACCATTAAGGGACAAAATGACTCAAGAAGAAAATCAATGAAAATTTTATTTTAGGTCTGGTAGGAAACTTATGACTTCGAGGTTGGCATGGACCTTGTTGAAGAAATGATCTTCTTATTGCATCATGATCATTTGGATGATATTTTTGAATAGGTAATCTTTCCCCAGAATCAATCGATAATTAATTTAAATTAATTCTTTCACTTCTGCAAATATTTTTGACTTATTTTATTTATAAATCAAAATTTTGATGTCCTGGTAGCCATTTCATTTAAGTAACATAACAAAAGAAAAACAATAAATAAATAAATAAAATAAATAGGAAAGAAGCCTAGCATCCTTCACATCTAATTCACTTTCCTCATTTGACCTTTGCTTCCACAAAGCACCCTTTTAGATCTCTACGCATTTATCCCGTGATCTTGTCTTGCCTTCCACAAAACACCTCTCCTCTTTTATATTCAGAAACTCAAGCATTTACAAGGAAAAGGTGTTTTTCTTCATTAATTTGTATATTGATATTCAACAAAAATTGAAGGAGGTATTCATCCTCCCGCGTGAGGGGTTTATGGAGGGAGCCATCAGATGGGTGCGTTGATTTTCCCTGACTGTTAAGATACTCCCTCCTTTTGTGTCTGATCCCAATTTTTACTTTATTAGTTGGCTATGAGCTTCCTTTCTTAATCCCTGAGTTCCCTGCTGATGTCCGTGCTTGGAGGCTAAATATGTAGGCATAATTTTTTATTTTTTTAAAATACGTCTACTACTCCCCTTGCTTTCCTGTTTATATCATGACTGCTGATCACTCATGTGATTTTATCTGCTTGGTGTTGATCCTAATGTTAGGAATTTGTGTTTTCTCATTGTTAATTATGCATTTTCCTATTCTTGGTAGTTTTGTGAACATTCTAAAAGTGTGTTGACCTTTTTGATTCATCACTAGATTTGCTAAATAATCCGCCATTTGATTACCTTCTCTGTAGATGTGCTTAATTGTAACCTGTTGTTTTTGTTGTACCTCTCTTATTATAACATCCATCATCTCTACTATCTCCCATGGGATTCTCCAAATCCTTTGAATGATATTCTTTATTGTGAAAGAGTCTGTTTTTATCTCCACATTCCGCCACCCCACTTCTTTGCTAAATTGTAAAGCTGCATGAATAGCTCGCGCTTCCATGTCAATGTTTGTAGCAAAATCAATTTTTTTTGCTTTTGCATGAATTAGGTCTCCATTACTGTCTCTGAAATAAAACCCATACCCACTTTCCCCTGGATTACCTTTACTTGCACCATTAATGTAGCATTTTAATACTCCTGCTCCATGTAGTTTCCATTGAACAATATGATGATAAATTCTGGGTTTATGAGCACCTAATATTTTCACCATGTCTGGCCAAGACCTTCCTGTTACTTTGATATATACTTTTCATCCTCACCATTAGTTGCAAGTTCTTCTCCACTTGATGCACTAGCCCTTCAAAACTTGTATGCCCTCCATGTTTGATTTGATTTCTTCTTTTCCACAAGCCCCACATAATCAGTGCTGCTATGGCTCTCATCACTATTTGCAGCTTGTTAGAAGCTTCAACATACCACTAACATTTAGTGGTTTGCATAAGGTTCATGCCTTCTATATCAATCCTTGCACATGAAGCAAAGTACTTCCATAACTTTTGGGCTATGGAAGCTGTTAGAAATGAATGAGACATTATTTCCGTTTGTTGTGTTTCACAACACCAACATCTGGAGGCAATGCAAATTCTCATTCTCCTTAGGTTATCATCAGTGGGAATTCTTCCTTTCCACGCCCTCCATAGGAAGAAATTAATTTTGAAAGGCAAAGCTTTCATCTAGATCTTCTCAAACTTCTCTTCCTTTTCCTTTTGCTTTCTTATTAAATCTCAGGATGATTTAACAGAAAAGGTTCCCCTCGAGCTACATATCAACCAAGGTTTATCTTGTTCGCCATTGCTGATTACTGGAGAAATGCTACTCACAATGTGTTCAGTCATCTCCTCGGAAATAAATTGCATTAACTTATTTCTGTCCCGTTGATCATTTGTAATAAAGATTTTTACCTCTATCTCCTCTTCCCACTTCTATCTTTCTCCACATAATACAAAGCACCTTGCTTTGTCCAATTGTCATACCAGAAGCTAGCATCTCCCAACTTTATTTACCACCAAATATTGTGTTCCACCTCTTCTCTAACTTTGATCATTTTCCTCCAAACATGAGACACCCCATTGCCTTGTGCCATAATGGGATGCCATTTCTTGCAATACTTATTCCACATGTATTCACTCCATAATGTGTTTGTAGATGTTCTTAATACCCACCACAATTTAGCAAACAAAGCATTTGAAACATCATGTAAAGATATAAAACCCACACCACCCTGTGATTTTGGTAAACAAAGTGTTTCCCATGTAACCCAATGCTTACCCTTAACTCCTACTATGTGTCCCCAAAAGAATTTTGCAAGAATCTTATGAATTTGATTTGTTACTCCTTTTGGTGGATTAATGGCCGACATAAGATATATAGGCATCGATTGTAAAACATGAGCAATTAGAACATACCTTCCACCATATGTTAATAGCCTGTTTTGCCATCCCAATACCCTTTTTGCTACTTTCTTAACTAGCTCTTCAAAATGAAGTTTTGTCTTCCTCCCATAAAATATCGGACATCCCAAGTAAGTGAAAGGGAAAGTACCCTGTGCTATTCGTATGATTCTTTTAATCTTATGACAGACTGCAGTAGGAACTTTTTCATGCAAATATACATAACTGTTTGATAAATTGATAAGATGCCCCGACACTAACTCATATTTCCTTAACACATTCATCATTTTTCTTGTTGAACCCTTATCTCCAGATCAAATTAGTAGTGTCTCATCTGCATATGATAGATGATTAATCTTTTTTCTCCATTTGGGCATTACAAACCCTCTGAAACCCACATCCTCATTCAGCTTATTGAGACCTCTAGTCAATACTTCTGTCGCTATGATAAAGAGAGTAGGTGGGTCTCCCTATTTCAGCCCCCTTGACGATTTAAAGAAACCAAAAGACTATTCATTGACAAGTATAGAGTACCAATTATTTGAAATTAATCTCCACACCATATCAATGATTCTTTCATCAAAACCAAAACTTCACATCACTTTAGTCAGAAAGATCCATGAAACTCTATAATAGGTCTTTGTCATATTCAACTTTACCACCACATTATGATTTACACTTTGCTTTTTAATGTCTTTAATAATCTCCTGGGCCAGCAAAACATTTTTAGTTATGCTCCTATCTTTCATGAAACCTGATTGTTTATGTGAGATTATAAAAGGTAGTAGCTGTGAAATTCGTCCATGCAATACTTTTGAATTAATTTTATTTGCAAAAGAACTAAGACTGATTGGCCTTAAAATTGAGAATCTAGATACCTTTTTTTTGTAGGAATAAGCACTACATTAGTGTGAGAGATATATTTAGGAATTTCACCCCCACAGAGAAAGGCCATCACCATCCTCCATATGTCCTCCTCAATAATCTCCCAACATGATTGGAAAAAAGCTCATGCGAAACCATCTGGGCCACTTGCACTATCCTTGTTTAAACTAAACACTGCAGTTTTGATTTCCTCCTTTGTTGGAGCCCTTGTCATGTCTCCATTCTGCTCATTGGTTATTAATCTAGGAATAACATCGAGCATAAAGTAGTCCTCAATTCTGCATGCTTCCTTGAATTGCTCCTTGAAGACATTAATCGCTTCATCTCCAATGTTTTGAGTAGTTTGTATTTTATCTCTTTGTTATGTCTGAATTTCATCTATCATCAACTTTCTCATTCTTCATTTGATATATGAATGGAAAAACTTCGTGTTTTTATCCCCTTCTTTGAACCATTGCATCCACGCCTTATGTTTCCAATACTCTTCCTGTATCTGATGGTATCGCTTGAGTGTTTCTTCAGCCCTTGCTAAATCTTTCTTGTTGTCTTCTGATGGATTCACTTCCACCTGAGTTTTCTTTACCTTAACAATATCCTCTAGTGTAGCAATTTTCTGAAAAATATTTCGATACGTTTCCTTGCTCCATCTCGATAATACCTTTTTCACATTTTTTTTTATCTTTTTATGAAATACATAGAATAGGTTTCCATCTATATTTACTTCCCAATGATGCTTTATAAGATCCTTAAATTTTTTGTGATTTATCCAATTACTTTTACAGATCACATGCAATGGAACATGATTTGATCCCTGCCTTATCAAGTGGTGTACTTCACTAGATGGGAAAGCGGGCATGAATTCCTGATTGCTTAGAACTCGATCCAATCTTTTGAAAACACTCTCCCTCTCTATTCTCCCATTCCACCACATGTATAGACTACCTGTAAATTTGATTTCTGACAGATTACAAGAGCTTATACATTGAGCAAAGTCTGTTGTCTCATGATGAGTTACAGATAATCCTCCCAACTTCTCTGTTTCATGGAGTATAACATTACTGTCTCCACCAACAATCCATGGAATATTCACATCTTCTGCCATCAGTTCGAGTTCCTCCCATAATTCTAACCTCTCTAATGCATTACACCTCACATAAACTGCATAAATAATGATTTCCTTTTGACAACCCAGGTGCTTAAACTTAATTATTAACTATTGCATGGTGTCCCTCGGAACTTCCCCGTGCCAATCTTTATTCCAGAAAACCCATATCTTTGAGGAAGTATTAACCATGGCATGTTCCATCCCAATTCTTCTTCTATAATTGTCTAAATTATAAGGCCCCTGAAAAAGCTCCATTAAGGCTATATATGAATAATGATGTCTCCTCCTAAGGTCCATTAGACGCTCAAAAGATTCTTGGGTATTGACAGACCTTGTATTCCAAAAATAAATTTTGTCTAATATCATTTGGAAGGTGAGGATCTTGCTGAACTACTCCTTGTAAGGATTTGACTACTTTATGGCCTCAAAACCTTTCCTTTTTTGTTCGTATTTCTCAATTCCTTGGTGTGTGTGTGCGAAAGATTACCTTTGTTACTTACATCTATTATTGTCTGTGCCAAATCTCCTTCATCCTCTTCACCTTTTTCTTCATTCATTTGTACTGTTGAATGGATCTCCCCTTCATCATTGTGTGGTTCAGCTATTTGTTTATTCAAATCAAGACTTACGGCATCAGAAACATCCTGTTCTAAATTATGTATCTCCCATTATTCTGCTTCTTTATTATTTTTCCTTTCTTTAGAACTCAAAATTGCCTCATTACTAATCACTTCTGGAATTACTCACTGCCTCATTACTAATCACTCTTTCTGATGAAGTCCCTATTTCTTGATTTTCCTTTGCAGAAAGCCTTTCTTTTTCTAACATTTGAAATTCCTTGCATTCTGATTGTTGTTGCTTCCCGAAGGCCTCTTCCACCCATTTCTTTGTAGTTTCCTTCTGCATTGCTTCTTCACCATTGCCCTCCTTATGGGAGATTTGCACATCTTCAGTTTCTTCAGTGTCTTGTAATGCACTAAACTTGTTCTTATTGATGATTTTTTCACCTTCTTTCTAATTTCCTTTTGGACTCCATCTCTGAGTAAATCCTTCTCTATTATTGTATATACTTCTTCCTCCAGCCCTCTTATTCTTTTGTTCCTGGAATGCATGAACATTTTCCTTATCTTTGTAAATTGCTTCCTTTTGCTTTAGATGATCCTGATTCTTCTTTTCTTTTCTTTTCCCGTGGTTCTCCTTCTGCCATATCTGCTCATCATCAACCTCTTCTTTTTTATACAACTCTGGGTGTAATACATAACACTCTTTCTCATTGTGCCCTTGTAACTTACAATTTTTGCAACTTGATTTTTATCAATTTTTCTTTTATTTCTCCAGTGTTCTTGTTCCTCACTCCTATATTTATTCTCATTGAAAATTCTCCCAATAAATCCACTTCAACCTTCACCCTTGCACAACTAGATCTTGTTTTATTTCATGTTGCCATATCCACATGCAAACGCTTTTCTGCTGCTGCCGCCAACGAAAAAACAGTTGCCTTACCAAAAAAATTTTGTGGTAAAGATAGAAAAGATATCCATGCTATAACTGTTGTTGTTTCTTCCTCCGGATCAAACAGCGGATCCCATTTAAGTGCGCGCATTGGGTAATACCAACTCTTATGTCCAATATAAAAAATAGGCTTTCATAGCAGAACATAATCCTCCATACTTGATGCTCTAATCAAAACATATCTGTTTCTCAGATATCCTAAAGTGCATTCATTCTTGAGCTTGCATTGTTTTGGAAGTATTTTCCTCAAATCCTGCAGTTCTGGCCATCCATATGAGAACTTCCCAAGCACAGCAAATTGCAAATCTTCATTCATTATCATCTGCGATACTTCATCTTCCTCCCATATCACTCGTGGTCCTCCATGTAAATATGTCAAAGGCTTCCTTGGTAGCGGGTGTTTTTTCGGTGCTGCGGGTTGTAATGTGGCAGCATAGTTCATATCTCTAGTTAATTTTACAGGTTGAGCAACCCACATCAGAGGCTGCTCATCGGCCGGGGCAGCCATCAACGGTGCCGATGACAAGGTTTTTAGGATGTTAAAATTTTTTAGGTCAACTCTCTCACGACGTCTTCTTTTTGTTTTTTTCACAAATTTCGAATTTCCATATATTTTTGACTCATTAGTTTGTTCTTCCAAATCAGTTGAGGCTTCAGTCGTTAAAATTGACTTTAAACATTTGCAATTTTTTTTAGAATAATACATCTTCATTAAAATTTTAGATTAATATGATCTGATCTACACACTTAGTAATTGAGGATCAAGTAATAGAGGATTGAGAACAATTTTGATCAATTTAATGAATTTTAAATTATTTTATTTGGACGAGTAGATAAAACAATAAAATTATTATTATTAACAAATAAAAATAAAAATTCAAGCACATGATAAAAAAATAGAATAGCAAAAAAATACTAATATGATGTGGAGATGCGAGGTGTGAATAACAATGATGGATGAAACAAGCTAAGAAGGAAGGAAAACTGAACAAATTGACAAATCAAAAATATTCTAATACAAAAGATTTAAGGAGTACTCAACACTATTTTTATTTGACTATAACTCTAATTGATAAAGGAGATTTGAGTTTTATATTAATTTTTAAAACAAAGTTGTTAGATTTTGAATGTATTTAAGTGGGTGTGTAGGTTTTTAATTAAAGCACCTATTGTTTCAAGTTTAAAACAAAAATTTAATAATTTTAACAAAAGAAAAGATTAAAATGAGAACAAAAGAAATAGTACCCCCTGGGAATCGAACATGTGACGTCGCCTCAAGAATGGAGCGTGTTTGCCGTTTGAGCTAGCGCCTAGCCGTATTATGTTGTAAGCAGTGTCTGCAAATAGTTTTAGCCTTTATATATATATGTGTGTGTGTGTGTTAAAAATTTTCGATAAATCTGTGTCACGTGACACCCCATGTATGTGCCTAGATACGCCCTTGAATGGTAGTGCTCATGCCAAAGGCAGAGGGTCGGACCAACTCTCATAAATACCAATGCGCTTGCAGTTATAATACTTTGAAAGTTGGAGAGAAAATGATCAAAATAGTCCCTCTTCTTTGGGTTAAGGCTCAAAGTAATCCTTGAGTTTTCACATAGAGCACTAATAGTCCCTCATGTTTGCAATATTGGTGCACTTTTGGTCTACCTTCGAAATTTTATCTATTTTTTGGCATTGATTTTATCAATAATCTATGTATGGTATGTTCAATCGTCATTTTATATATTTTCCTGCAAAGTCATATGTTAAGATGTTCTTAGTTTAGTTGCAGTAATATTTTTAATGAACAGAACAAAATGTTTTTCTTATCACTTTCTGTAAGATAGAGTTATTATTTCTATTAATTATATAAAAAGACGATTGGACATTCCTACTATAAAATTTTGGATAAAATTAATGTTAAAAAATAGGCAAAATTTTAAGGGAGGACCAAAAGTGCACCAGTATTGCAAACATGAGGAACTATTAGTGCTTCATGTGAAAACTCAAGGATCACTTTGAGTATGTTGGAAACTTCAGAGGTAGACTAGTATATATGCTGAACAAGGTTAATTTACAACTAAGGATAAATTACCTATATACATACCTTTATTTTCATAAATTTTATATTCCCTAACATTTAAAAATATTTCTAAAATCCCTCTTTTTCCTCCAAACGCTTAGTTCCAGATGCATAAAGTTATGCACATTTCGCTTTCTATTTCTATTCCTTATTTCACTCCCTCAACCTCGTCCTATTTTCACTAACTCTATCTCTTCATATTTTCACTCCCTCAATTTTTCCTTCCTTCATTTTTTTTAATTTTATATTTTTTCTCTCTCCATTCAATAATATCGCTCCACAATTTTTTCAAAAAAATCCAAGAAAGTTTTCGCTTCACAATTTTTTTCCAAAGAATTATCGAATCTCCTCAATTTTCACCTTCACAAAATGCATAAGAGAAAGGTAAAAGAGATGATGTATCCATATTTCTTCTTGCAACAAAATTGTTTTCAGGGAATCCTCTTTTGCTAGTGAAAACTACATTTGGAAATGAAAATAAGTAGTCTCTATCAAATGTATCATTTTATCATATATCAAGTGTTTCTATGTATCTTCTACGGTTATCCAAATTTAGAAGAATATGTATTCGTACACAATATCAAACTATACTCGTGATACATTTGTGAGCAGAGAAAACGAGGAAGGACACATGCTTGAGCTTTAAATCTATTATTGAAAAAATGCCCAAAAAAGAGGGGGGGGGGGGGGAGAGTTGGATCCACCATTATACGACTTATCTGATACATCACTGTCACAGTTACTTTTGTTTTATGCAGTGTATCATATTCATATTTAATGTGTTGATATATAACCATAAATCATAATGTTGCTGAATATGTGATTATCATGTTCAATATAAATGTTGTTGATACAAACACTACATAATGTATCATTTACATGTTTCAAATTCTTTAATGTATCATCAATCATATTCAAATTTGAAAGGTTTTATAGACAACAAGAAATCTTTCATTGTATCATAAGTAATATATCCGTCTAGAGATCACAAATTAAAAAATGACTAGACAACACAATACATATATTTCGTATCTTTCATTATCAGATATCTCTTTACCCTGAAGTTAAAGTTATAAATAGTGATCTATCATGCACAATTTTATGGGCATGATACGTAAATACATAAACGTTGATAATTTTACTGTATCCAATATATTATTATGAACTACAAAAATTATATGTTTATAGATAAACTTTATTTTAGCTCACATACATCCTTTTTTCACAACTCTATTATATCAGATACATTATTATCAACTACAAAATGAGACATTATATTAAAATGTATCTTATCAACTTGAAATATTCCACGATTGCATATTAATCTTTCAAACCAAATTTTATAGACTGAATAAAAGATACTCAGATGATGCAACAACCTGTTAACATTAAAAAAATTAGTGATACATTCCATAAAATAGTTATTTTAATGTATCGATCACAAATAATTAGACAATTAAATTATACTTAATATTAGGTACAAAATCTAAATATAATCTAATACATTTTGATGATTTTATAACAAATTACATGTATAATGTATCATCAATAAAATATAGTATATCACAAACACAGTATATCGCAAACACAACAAGATACAAAATAGTAATGAAATATGATACAAGAAATTAATGAAGTATGCAATGATTGATTGCTTTTCTGCCGGTATTTTCCATTAGTGTTTCTTTTGGGTTCGTGATTTTGGGGTAATATAATGAGGTCAAGGTTGCCCCTCGCAGCCATTGGTCAAAGGAAGAGTTAACAAAACGAGGGGTGAGATAAGAAAAGAAAAGTTTAGATGGTGGGTTAGAAAAAGATAAGATGAAGATTAAAAGATATCTTAAATAAGATGGTTCATAATATTTATGTTGAAATTAGTGTTGCTGATGGTAGCAATTTGAAGAAATTGAAGTTTTCTTCCAGTAGTGTATTGGCTGAAAGGGTCGAGAACCGCATTGAATTTGGTGTTGGAATACCTTCTGACTTTGTTGTTCAAATTGGTTGCAGATGTATTGGAAGAGGATTTGGAAGAAAATTAAGAGAAAAAAATTTGAATTCTGATTTGATTGAATATAATAAGATTTGAGAGAGATTGAAATCAACTAGAGTAGCGTGATTTGAGAAATTCAATTTCAATTTTATATTCTCTTCCTTTTAAAAGTGTAACTGAATTTGTTTTAATGTATAGAGTTAATGTATTTGACTTCTTTGCTATGTATCCGGATAACACTATTTTTGAGGGATTTTTGTAAATTAAAAAAAAGTAAGGATAGAGGGTGTGTTTGGTATGAAGGAAAATGTTTTCCATGGAAAGTGTTTTCCTAGAAAATGTTTTCCTGGAAAACAAGTAAATTTTGGACTTATTTTCTCATGTTTGGTTGGTGAATAGAAAATATTTCCGGAAATGATTTTTATTGTTTGATTTATGAATGAAAAATATTTTTGAGAGACATCTTTTATTTTTACTAGAGTAGAAAATAATTTATGAAATTGAATATAATTTTTTTATTTTTTTATTTGGGGTGTTGGTGAGAGGTGGGGGTGGGGGAGGGGGCAGGCAGGAGGGGGTAGGAGTGAAAAAATAAAAATTTGAACTTTATAGTATTTTTAAAAAACAAAAATAATTTTTGGGGTTGGGGGTGGGTGGGATTTGGGCGGGGAGTTAAAAATAAAAACTTAAAGTTGAAAATATTTTTAAAAAACAAAATTAATCTTTTCGGGAGAGGGTGGGGTGGGTGGGCTGGCCGGTGGTGGTGGGTGGGTGGGGGGGGGGTCAGGGATTGGGTGAAAAAATAAAATTTTGAAATTGAAAATATTTTTTTAAAATTGATGTTTTTCCAAAAAAAAAAAATGCAATTTGAAATTAGAGGAGAGTTTTGGAAAATGTTTTCCTTAATTTTTGAAGGGAAGTCATTTTCCTTAATTTTGAGGAAAATGAGTTGATTTGAAAAACATTTTCCAAAACTTTTGCCCCAACCAAACATAAGAAAATTGGAAAACATTTTCCAGAAAATGTTTTACTTCATACCAAACACACTCTGAATGTAATTTAGGTATTTACACTATGTGATTATGTAAATTATACTTAAACTAAAGATATGTCGACTCACAAATGTACCGAAATTTCCTTTAATCTTTTTCTTTAAGCATGTCCCGTGGAGAGTTTTTAGAATTAAAAAGCTATCAAAGGGAAAGAGGTATTTATTTTAAACGACTAATTAAAAAGAAAATACGACAAACAAATTAAAATGCCGAAAGTAATATTTAGATCATTTTGTCGAAGATAATTACAAGTACTACATTTTATTTGTTAATCTCCAATATATGACATTAATCAAACAATTTTCAAGATAATAACGAAGCAACCAAGGCTATTTTTCAAAACAAACAAGCCAAAAGTCAAAAACCACGCGTACGTGTTGACGATAAAATAGAGACTTTCATCTGATTAATACTCTAAATCTGTGTTTAAGATAAGACTTCTTAGTACTTTGACTTAATAAGTTAGTATGAACAAACATAAAATTGCTTAAAGTTAAAAACAATGTGTTAAGTTGAAGGGAGTGTTTCAACTCGTCTCTCCGTACATTCTCCACAACGACTAGTTTCAGAGACTAACTTGTCCCGGAACCCCATGTTGTGCATACATGACAATATTTATATAGCCAAATGTTTATACTGTATAAATTTTATAGTGGCAAAAAATAAATTACAATCACAAATGAAATATGAATAAACAAAATTTTATTCATAAAGAATGTGAGTACAAATCTATTTATCCTTGATTCGAGGGTCATTTATGACGTAATTCCCGAAGTTGAATGATTTGAACTTGATCTTCATAATTCGAGAGCCATTAGTGCTGTAGTTCTTGAACTAGAATGATTTAGACTTGATCTTCATAATTCGAGAGATGTTAATGACGTATTTTTCGAGTTAGGATGATTTAGAGTTGATCTTCATATTCAAGGGGCATTAATGACATATTTTCTCTAATTGAGATGATTCGAATTTGATTTCTTCATTGATATTCCATGAATTTGAGGAACATTCGAGATTTCAGTCTCTTTATGAAATTTTTGAGATGTCTTAGTACTCCATTTACATAGATATGAACTAGGATTTAGAGTTGACAAGTCTCCAGAAATCCTAGTTAAGAATTGAACACATACACTAGTAGAGTCAAAACTTAAATTGAACAGGTCTTGTAGCCACAAAAAATTTGATGTCTACACCAAGTTACGATAGAAAGGGTGTGAACATCAACTAGACGCCTTTTTGTACGTAGATCGCTTGCAATCTGTGATTGTATATGAGGGGTAAGGTATAGTCCCCATTCCGCTTCTCCATAATATGATAGACAACACATCCAGAACTTAATTTTTTTTTTTTATATAAAAAAAAGTAGGTTTAGTATGGCTAAAGTTAGAGTAGAAATAATTTTTTTATATTAAGTATATGTAATAGCACCAATTAACATGTAACTTAGTATATTAAATTTCTTGAGTTACCAATCCACACGAATCAATTGTTATAGATTATACATGTAGGTAACTTAATTTTAATTATTCAGCGCGTTGAACTTGAAGCAGATTTTGCTACATGTAGCGATTATATGATATAATTGTTACATAGCAAATGTCAAGAGATGATCAATGAAACGTTTGCTTATCCATGCAAGATAGCCAAAAAAAAAAAGAAAAAAAAAAGCCTCAAAATCAATTTTAAAACGACAAATTGGTTTAAAGAAAGATCTTAGGATAGATAGAAATTGAAACGTCAACTCTATTATTTAGAAAGTTAATTTAGACATGTCCCACACCTATAGATATGTCTGAACACATCTATCCTTTTCCTTTTCCATATTCGATTAATGTTTTGACCACATAATAGTCTTGATTTATAAGTTACAAGTGATTAGTGCAACATCCTATTGTAGGATTCATGTATTTTCCCTCTTAATCTCTCTAGTAATCAAAATTAGCTAAATATTTATGTAATTGAACTTTGGATGAAAGGACAAAGAAATTTGTGTGCAAGAAAAACTGACATATTTCCATTATTTTTGGAATATTATGGGGATCAACCATCCCAGAATATGACAACATCATAATGTGGACATTGCCATTATAGGTTTTACTTTGACCATTTACAAGCCTCACGTGCTGTTGAAGAATTCTTCTCACTAGTCACTCCACAGAAAAAATGATAAAAAAGGAAAAAGAAATACACTCTCTTTCTCACTATAACTTGTCCATTTTGACAAATCAAGAAAAGACAAAAAAATAAATAAATTCTATTATACCTTTATTTAAACTTTTTGAAAATTTCCAAATTTTAATTCATTCCTTTTGAAACCATAATTAATAAGGATGAAATTGTAACTTTACTATGTTAATTATTGTTATCTTAATATCTGTGTCATTTTTAAAGTGGACAACTATGTAAGGACATAGAGAGTATATGTTAATTTGAAATCAAAAGGCATAATCCTTGTGAATTTGTTATGAAAAGTCAGTTACACGCTCATATAATTGTGACGATCTATTACACATCTGAATGACTTAACCTTGACAAATATATGACCAGTCACATAATAAGAAAGTGTTTCACACTCACGCCATGTCATCACCAGGTCATTGTCACATCAATAATTACGTCAAATCTTTTAAAAGAAAATTCATGTCACTCAATTTCTTCTTTGTCCCTATACACCATCAAACACATGCACCATTAAATCACTACCATATTGTTATTTTCAACAAATTTACTTCTCCACCACCATATATTTCACCACCCATAACCAAATTCACCACCAGAACTTGTCCACAATCATTCTCGTCATCATAAAAAATTGATGACAAACATCATAAATTTAACTAAATTCACTATCGGAATCACACTATTATCATTGAAATTCATCACGATCATAACCATAATATACCATCCACAATAAAGTCTCGAGTTTCATTGTCATTATCTAAATTAAAAGTCATACCACCACTAATTTTTCACCCATCACCTAACCCACCACAAAAAGTTATCACAATATACAAATTTTATTCAAGATCAAAGGAGAATTTCAAAAAAATTCAATATTTATTTGCAAATATTTTAGTTAAACATTTAAAATTTAGTGCTCGATTTGCTATTACTGATTTTGAGAAAAATCTAGAGAGGATTTTTCTGAGAGAGAAGAAATATCTGTGAATAATCATTAAAAACTTGAATTTTGTGCATAATCTAAAACTTTTTACACAAAAAATAATATCTGAAAATTATAAAGTAGTTTTGATGATTGATAAAGTGAAGGCATGGTTTACTACTTGTTGTCGTATGCGTAATCTATCTGCAGATGACCTGTGCAATTATGAGAGATTGCGACAAAGAAGAAAACGTGCAGAAATTAAGAAGGAAACAAATATGGAAAGAAATAAAGAGGTAAAGAAATAAAAAAGTAGCAATTTAAGTCAAAAAAGAAATGAAATAAAGAAGTTACAATTCAAGTCAAATAAGGAAAGAAGTAAATATAGACAAATTCAAGAAGGAAAAGTATTTGTAATTCCCCTCCTTGTAGAAGTTGAATGCAAATCAAACACTATAAAAGGATCAAGAAGTTGAAGGAAAAAAGCATATTTGCATAAACACAAATCGAGAAAATTCTCTAGCAAAGTCAGATCGATAGCTATTGCATATTCACGAAATATATCATCTTGAGAGAAGTAGTTACTGGAGAAAAAACGCAGGCCTTCATCACAACAATGTAAGGACCAGGTTCACGAGTTCTGTTCCACACTGAACTATTGATTGTTGAAGTCTGATCAATTAAAGTCTAGGATTATTAGTATTTGTTGATTTGTTTTAAGTTTATTATTGAGTTGTAATAATTCCTGGATTGTTTAAGTAGAAGTGGGTTTGACTTCTAGGGGGTAGAGTCTTAAGAGAATTGTAACAAGAAGTGGGTTTGACTTCTTGGGGGAGAGGTTGTGAGAATTGTAAACAAGAAGTGAGTTTGAATTCTTGGGTGGTTAGAGTTAAGAAGACTTGAGAGTTCTTGTAAACAAGAAATGATTTTGACTTCTTGTTGAGTGGAGAGTTTTCGATTATAGTTAATAAAAAAGGACAGAAGTTTAGAGTTACATTTATTGATTAACTGAGTTGTAAATTTTGAATTAATATAAATTTAGGTGTGATTTTTCCTTTCCTTGAGTTTGAAAGGTTTCCACGATAAATCTTTGTTTTATTATGTTGAGACAGAATTACATTTATTGATTAACTGAATTGTAAATCCTGAATTAATATAAAATTTAGGTCTTGCCAGATTTTTTTTTTGTTGCTTAAGAATGGAAGGTGTTTTATTTAATTAATTAAGAAGATTTAACCATACAAAACAGGGGAATTGAAACTAGATGATCCAGTTCCCATAACATCTCTTTTAAGGTCAACCTTTACAAGCAAACGAGATGCATAAAAAATATATAGGGCTGCTTGCATATCGTGTGCGGTTCCTTCATTTTCCTTGCGTGTACTGCTAATGTATCTGTTACCATATTAGCCTCCCTCAGGACGTGCTTCTTGGTTGGCACCCTAAAGTACTGTAGTATCAACCTGCAATCAGCATAAATGTGTGAGTATATGAGATTGTTATCATGTAAGGTGTCAAGTACTACCTGGGAGTCGGTTTCCACCAGTAATTGCTTAAAATTCCTACTTCACGTAATTTTAGTCCATGCAGCAACGCTAGTAATTCTTCATGAAGTGGATTTTGAGCTTTTACTTTACAAGAGTAGCCTACGACCCAATTTCCTAAGTGGTCTCAAATTACTCCTCCTGTTCCACCACTTGTGGACTTTAGTTCATACGAGCCATCAAAATTTTGTTTTAAGATGCCTTCAGGAGGTCTATGCCCCACTACTCTGGTGACTGGTTTGATGGAGATTTATTTACTTAGAATGGAAGAGGGTAGCCTAAGTGATAATATTCATTGGACAGAAAAATTAATATTATGGTAGTCTACTAATATTATTTTTTTTTTGAAAATTTTAAGTATTCCTATTTTTTCACATCCAAAGAATGATTCGAGTTAGAATAGATGTGGTCCCAGTGGAGTGTGTTTAATATTAAGAGCTTTTTAGAGGTGAATTTGATTTTTGTAGTTACTCATGTTTAATTAATGGAATTTGATATGGTCGATTTCGATGTCATTTTGGGGATGGATTGAGTGCATGATTGTTTTGCTTTCTAGATTGTAGAACTAGAAATATCAAGTTCTATTTTCCAAATGAACTCGTTTTAGAGTCGAAGGAGGGAAGTTCTATCCCTAGAAGTCGTATCATCACTTGTCTTATGTCTTGTAAAATGATCTCAAAGGGGTGTCTATATCACATTGTAAGAGTCAAAGATTTAGACTCCGAAAATCCTCCCATTGAGTTAGTCTCCGTGGTAAGGGAATTTCCAGAGGCCTTTCCAAATGATCTTCCTGGAATCCCTCCCAAACGAGAAATTGATTTTGGTATTGACTTGCTATCGGATACAAACCCAATTTGAATTCCTCCTTATCGGATGGCTCCGGACGAATTGAAAGAGTTGAAGGCTCAACTTAAAGATTTACTAGATAAAGGCTTCATTGCACCTAGTAATTCTCCATAAGGTGCTCCGGTTTTGTTTGTAAATAAGAAGGATGGGTCCTAAGAATGTGTATTGATTATCGCCATCTAAATAAAATCACTATTAAGAACAAGTATCTTCTCCCTCGGATTGACGACTTATTTGATCAACTCCAAGGGGCAAGTTACTTTTCTAAGACTGGCAGGAGATCGGGTATTACTTACTTAGGGTAAGAGGTGAGGATATACCAAAAATGACATTTCGAACTAGATATGGTCACTATGAGTTCTTAGTAATGTCCTTTGGTCTCACTAATTCCCCAATGACATTTATGGATCTCAAGAATAGGGTGTTTCGAAGTTACCTAGATTCATTTGTTATTGTCTTCATTGAAGACATCTTGGTATATTCAAAAAATGAGGGTGGTGGTGTTACAAGTTCTTAAGGAGAACCAATTATTTGCCAAGTATAGAAAATATGACTTTTGGTTGAGGTCTCTTTCATTTCTTGGTCATGTCATCTCTAGTGACGGGGTTGAGGTTGATCCAAGAAAAACCGAGGTGGTGAAAAATTGGCCTAGACCATTAACTCCAACAGATATTAGGAGATTCTTGGGTCTAGAGGGTTATTATCAGAGGTTTGTGGATTATTTTGCGTCCATTGAATCTCCCTTGACTACTTTGACCCAAAAGAGTAAGAAATTTGAGTGGTCGGATGCATGTGAGAGAAGCTTCCAAATCTTTAAAGATAGGCTTACTTCCGTTCCGATGTTGAGTTTACCGGAGGGTACCTAGGGATTGATTGTGTATTGTGATGCATCCCGAGTTGGTTTAGGGTGTGTGCTTATGAACCATGGGAAAGTAGTAATCTATGCCTCTAGACAACTTAAGGTGCATGAGAGAAACTATCCAACTCGTGATCTTGGGTTAGCGGCCATGGTATTTGCCTTGAAAATTTGGAGGCATTACTTGTATGGTGTTCATATTGATGTGTATACTGACCATAAGAGTCTACAATATGTGTTTACTCAAAAGGAGTTGAATCTCTGACAAAGAAGATAGTTGTATTGTTGAAGGATTACACATGAGTGTTCTCTACCACCCCGGCAAGGCCAATGTGTTTACAAATGCTCTAAGTCGTATGACCATGGGTAGTGTGTTTCATGTAGAAGTAGCCAAGAAATACCTAGTGAAAGATTTTCATAGGTTGGCTAGATTGGGTTTTAGATTGGAAGATTCTCCGTATAGTGGTTATAAGGTCCATCATAACTCCGAGTCATCTTTGGTGGTTGAGGTGAAGTCTAAGCAACACCTTGATCAACCATTGTTGGAGTTGAAGGAATCGGTTCTTGGTAAGCTTAATAAGTCATTCTCCTTACTTGGTAAGCTTAATGAGTCATTCTCCCTAGGGGGGATGGTGTCTTGAGGTATCAAGTAAGGTTGTATGTTCCCAATGTATATGGTTTGAGGAATCAGATTCTTGCGAAAGCTCATGGGTCCTGTTAATCCATTCATTCGGGTTTAACAAAGATGTAACATGACCTTAGGAAAGTGTTTTGGTGGGAAAGCTTGAAGAAGGACATAGCGGAATTTGTTGCGAAGTCTCCAAATTTCCAACAAGTGGAAGTCGAATACCAAAAGTTGGGTGGTTTACTTCAAGAAATCCAAGTTCCTACTTGGAAGTGGGAAAACATCAATATGGATTTTATGGTAAGTTTGTCTCGGAGACAAAAACAATATGACCCATATGGGTGGTTGTGGATAGGTTGACCAAATTCGCTCATTTTATTCCCGTCAAGTCTACTTACTCAGCGGAGGATTATGCAAGGATCTTCATAGATGAGATTGTGTGTCGCCATGGTACTCAATTATCCATCATATTTATAGGGGTGCACAATTCACATTTAGGCTTTGGAGGTCATTCCAAAAAGTGTTGGGAACCAAGGTGAAACTAAGCACCGCTTTTCATCCTCAAACAGATGGCCAAGCGGAGCGTACTATTCAAACCCTTGAGGATATAATTAGAGCTTGTATAATTTTATTTCAAGGGAAATTGGGATAAGCACTTGCCTTTGGTGGAGTTAGCTAACAACAATAACTACCATTAATCTATATCAATGGCTCCTTATGAAGCCTTGTATGGTAGAAGATGTAGATCTCCGATTGGATGGTTTGGAGTGGGTGTTCTTCACTTTTGGGTTCCTATTTGATTTATAGGACTTTGGAGAAGGTTCATATCATAAGGAATCGCTTATTTGGTAAGAAAGGGAAATTGAGTGCTCGTTATGTGGGTCCCTATTAAATCTTGCAAAAGATTGGTAAGGTGGACTATGACTTGAGGTTTCCTAGTAAATTGGCTTCGGTTCATCCGGTGTACCATGTTTCTATGCTTAAGAAGTGTATCGGTGATCCCGAGATCATTCTTCCTATTGAGAGTCTTTGTGTGCAAGAGAACATCTCTTATGAGGAGGTTCTGGTTCAAATCCTTGATAGACAAGTAAAGAAGTTAAGAAACAAGGAGGTGGCTTCCGTAAAGGTGTTATGGAAGAATCACCTAGTTGAGGGTGCAACATGGGAGGCCGAGGCCGACATGAAGTCCCGTTACCCTTATCTATTTGATAACTAAGGTTAGTTGTTCTTACTAATAATGAAAACAATGACTAAATTTGAAGTTGTTTTGATTTTTAATGAAGTTTTGCAAAATAGCTCATGTTATAGTGAACTTACGGCGAAGTTTGCCTATAGACTTGAAAATATTGTTTTTTGCTTGTTTTGAGTTATACTGTGAATTTTTATATGGTGAGTCTTTAAGAAATGATGTTGAGCATGTTGGTAAGTTGACTTTTGGCATAATTGACTCATAAATAGTATGTTGAGCTCATGTTGTTGTGAGAGGGAAATCCTCATATTGTGATTTTGAGCCTTATGTGTGGTAAATGAAGTGTTGAATTACTATGTGTAAAAATTCCATAATTAATGTTGTAATATATTTTTTTATGTAATACTGTTGGTTGGGCTGCTAGTCTTGAGTCTAGTCCTTCCTTTTTAAGAATTTTAGTGTCACTCGGGGACGAATGTTCTTAAGGGGGGGGGGGGATAATGTAATACTCCGAAAGTCTAAGATGTGTTCTAGAGCCTAATATAGGTGTCAAAAGGATTATAAACTGTTTTAAGGTCATAAATAGTGTATATAAGTCATTTAGAAAGTTTAGGAATCAAAACTCAAGGAACGTCCATGACGTCCGGAAACTAGTTCAATGAGGTGCTAGTGTGCCTTAGCTTATTTGACTAAGTTTTAGGAGTTGAAAAATGATGAAATTGGTGGAAGGGTGCCTAACACGTACTAGAGTTAGTTTATAGTAAAAAATTTTGGGTACGAGTCCCCAAGGACCAACCAAGGGCCCTTGAGGAGGACCCTTGCAATTTGGCAAAAAGCTGTCAAAAGGCAGTGCGCACAAACGAGTGACAACGACGGATCATGGGCCAATCGACGGGGAATCAATGGACATAGTCAATGAACACTTATCCAAATCCATGGGAGGCCTGTTTTGCACATTCTCCGAACTAAACGGTGGACCAACAGGACGGTTGGTCTCTTGGTCCGTCGACTGATAAACGAGGCGTGAATGGGGAGTCGTCTGTGACGGACTGATTTTGCTGTACATTTTAGTTTATTTAAATTAATTAATTAGGTTGTTAGTTATTTATTTAGGGGTTTAGTGAGATCTAATTAAGTGGGCTAATGACCTATATGAAGACCATAAGCTAATTAAACTAACCTAAGCCCTCATAATTCCCAAATCCAAATTTTCCTCCTTCTCTCTTTTTTCTCTCTCCCAAGTTGATAAACACCATAGAAGAAAAAGGTCAAGGTGGTTCTAGTTCTGAAATCACCAAAGTTTCTCATAAATCTTCATCAAATACTAAGGTATGAGATTCCTTTCACCTTTGGGACTTCGTTCCCCAAAGGTGTCCTTTAAATTGATTTCAAAAGATGAGTTTTCATGTGGGTCTTTTCCAATCTCGAAATTGATTTTCCAAATTGATTTGTTTATGGTTTCTTTTGACTGTATTGATTAGATTATGACGAATTACGACTAAATTACTTACTTATTGATGGATTGTTCTAGTTTGTAGAAGATAACCTTTTCCCCTTAACCCTAGGTTGTGATCTTGAATTGAATTGTGTAGTATGGGTTCAATTGGTTTGGTTAGTGTGTGAATTACTATATATGTTTTTATTATGCTAATTATGATTATATTATGATATATTGTAGTCCAATTATGCTAGTTCTTTAGTAATTGACCTGGATTATGAACTTGATCTAAGTATCTAATTCTAGGCTAGGAACTAGTGATGAGTTTTTGTATAATGATTTAATTAACCTTGTTATTATATTAGTTATTATTTTGTGATTATATTACACCCATTGTTGGTTTTAGTTAAGGATCGATGGTAAGACCTTGATGATGGTATTGCGAAGGAGATTGAGTAAGTCTTGTGATTCCTATTCTTTACTTCAATTGTGGTTACTTGTGATTAAGTGATGATGTTGTATTGAAGTATATCTTATATTAAGATTAATAGGGATGGTATGATGTTGAATCAAAATGTATTGAACTATGAATTGTGAGTTGATGTCTAAGATGTAAATGTAATAAGGATGGTGATAACTTACCAATGTACCTTATCATGATGTGATTATGTAAATGTGCTAACCTCACTTATATGAATTGTAATGAAAGGAAAATACTCATGCAATTCTCATTGAGTTATTATGATGATAATTATACAAGGAATAGACCCTATGATCTACATTAAGCTATGATGATTAATAAAGACATTTCAAAAGGGACTCTAGCTTAGCACTGAGTGAACTAGTGTGAGGAGTGTCCCTTCCCACATAGGGAAGGTAGGATCACTAATGTACTTATGATATTTCAGAAAAGAGAGTCCCAACTATATCTCCTAGTTCTTGAACTATGTTGCCCCTATAGCATACTACCTAGTGGATTCATGTAGATTTTATGATCATGTTTTGGTACTAATTTGGTAACTATCACCTTCCTTCGGTGTAGGATTCCATGACACCGGATTCCACAGAAGCTTATGTGATCTATGTTGGTTAAGGCAAGATATTCCCAAAGGTAAAATTAACTAAAGGAATGAACTCTAAGTAGGATAATCTTAGGGTTTTAGCTTAGTCTAGTTAAGGGTATGAGACTCTACCTAAACATTACACTAGTTAGCCTTGAGGGAAGTCTTAGGAAGATGTTCTTATATATGTATATGCTTACAATGGTATATGATATGTATATGATGATCTTGCACATTGATGATACTATATGATGATTGGTTTCACTTATGAATATGTGTTTGGTCTCGAATTCTAAAGTGTGATGATATGTACTCTTAAATGATATGTTATGTGAAGCTGGATATTACTCATGGTTCTTGCTAGGTTTACTTGATTGAGTAAGGTTATGGGGATTTGCTTTATCATTGCACTAGTTGATTTAATGAGGGTTCATGGGTAGTTTTATTGCTTTGGTTATATTGTAATGAACTCTTATTCATGCTTGTTGCTATTATAGCTTGATAATAGAGTTGTCTTGACTAGGTGTCCGTTATGTGATATGCATGTTGGCTTAACTAGACTTAGTATTGTTGGTCTTGTGATGTACATTCTCTTGACTTAAGGAATATGTCTTATTGAATGGTATGATCTTCTTGAATGTGCATAAGGCTTTTCCAAGTAAATTGCATAATTTAATGAAATGTCCCCTTTTAGCATGATTTCATAAAATGTGTGCATATGGTCTCATAGTTAGTACAAGTAATGTACTAACCCCATTTTCTCCCTTATTCCTAAACATTTTAGGTTTCAGTTGTTGAAGGGCTTTTTAGACGATTTTGAAGGAAAACATGGAATTCTCACTCATCCAAGTTGGGTAGATCCTCACTCTCCGAGGTCAATGCCACTATGAAGCTTATGATGTTGTCGTAGTATAAGACTTCTAGTTCTTTCCTTTTAATTTGAGTACTAAACATTGTATAGCTTATATGTGGCTTTATTAGATTGATGTATGGAATATGTCCAATTGATATACTCTTATTGTATATAGTTATGAGATGAGACATGCTGTTTTAAGACTATGTCATAACTTATGTATCTATGTGCAAGAAAAGTAGAAGACTATGTAATCTTCTTATACAAAGGGTCTATGTATACTCAATATGAATATATTATGTGTATATGAGAGGTCTATGTAAACCTCAAGATAAATATAGAAAAATATTTTAAAATTTCTGCATTTTTGACCTATGAATGTAATGATGAATGCTAAGAGTCTAGTCTTAGTCCTTAAAGAGGACGACGATGAAGGTTACGTTTATGAGGTGCTCCCTGGATGTGACACCCTAACCTTAGATTATGAATTGATGTTAAATTGAATAGTGATGATGCAATTTACTTAGTTCCTTTGTTAATTACTATTATTTGATGTTGTTAAGTCTATTATTGGGTGAATATGCTTGGTTAATGGTAAGACCATGAAAGAAGGCTTGAGAAGGTAAATTGGTCAGACCTATGATCTTGAATCCTTACTTCAATTGTGATGGCATGCACTTAATGATGTTTTCAATTGAAGTATTAGTTTTGATTAGATTAGATAGGTTATGGTATGCTGAATGTAATTGAAATGTCTTGGTTATATGGATTTTGAGGTTATGATTAAGGTGTACTTATATAAGATTGATTTGGATCACTTATGTGCCTTACTATGACATGATGATGATAATGTGTTAATCTTACATATGAGGATTGTATTGAAAGAAAATTCTCATGCAATTACAATTGAGCTAATGATTATGATATACAAGGGGTTTGTCCTCTATGACCTATACTAAGCTATGATGATTAATAAAGGCTTAAAGACATTTTAAAAATGGACTTTATCTTACCACCGAGTGAACTAGTTATGAGAGGTGTCCCTTTCTAATGAGGGAAGTTAGGTTCACAATTTACATATAAATATGTAAATTGTCCACGCTTCGCGTGGTGGTGAACTATGTCAATAATCTACTTCTGAACATTTGATAATATAAGTGTTTTCAAGAGAGTACAACCCTATGGTAAATGTTAAGAATATTTTATCCAAAAAAGAAATGAAATATTTTTTAATCTTAAAATCAAAAAGATTTGATTCAAAGTGTTTATGAATTTGTTATTAATTCTTCATTTTACTATTATTGTTCATCATCAAAGTCTTTAGAAAAGATATTTAATTGTTTGAGTGTCTACATTTTTATTTTTAAAATGTGGTACAAACATTTTATTCATCAATTGGAAGAGTGTTCTCCTATTCAAGGCCTCTACATGCATAATCTAAAAATTATATATGTTATATAATTAGTTGTATACTTGATAAGCTAATTTAAGTTAAAGAGAAAACGCATAAGAACCCCCCCAGCAAACCTATGCTCGAAATCTCAGAGACACACTCATACTATACTAAGGTCCTATTACCCCCCTAAACTTATTTTATAAATAATTTTCTACCCATTTCAGCCTATGTAGACATATCTTTTGGGCTCCGAGCGTGTTGACAATTTTTTCAAACTACCTTATTGATAGTGCCACGTAATCCTAAAAGGGGTAAAAAATTATTTATAAAATGAGTTCAGGAGAATAATAGAACTTAAGTATAGTGTAAGTTTGGCTTTGGATTTTGGGGGGGGGGGGGGGGAGTACTTATGCATTTTCCAAAAATTAAAAACATATCTCTAGTTCTAATGAAATAACGTATGTTACTCAAATAGTTTGGATTAAGTGATGTCTTGGCAAGTACCTTATTCAAAATAATGCACAGTCAATGACACTACTTTGATAGCCAAAAGACATATTTTGTTGTTTATGTTTCAACCAATATGGTTAAAACTTTATTTTGGGGAATTTTTAAGCTAAAGTTTTTAGGGAGATAATTATTTCTTTAATATTTGATTAATATAGATTCATCCTATTTTTACGGGTAATTCGTTGATTCCATCCCAACATTTCAACCCCAAACGTTTGATTAAGGTTGAGTATAATACTTATTATCTAACTACATTTCTTAATGTTATTGATGTCACTAATTAATTGAATGCTTTGATAAGATAGAAAGTTGGATAAGTAAAAGTTCAAGGTAGTGTCAAACTACCATAACTTTTGAACACTCAAATCCCTTTTTGGACTTCCCATGAATCTTTTAGTCACTGAAAAATCTATCAAAATCAAATTCATTTTATTTTACAAGTTTAAGAATTCAAATATACATGATAACAATAGTCTAATGATTACATCATACTCTTGATTAACATATCTTTACTTCAACATAATGATAAAAAAATAAGCATAAACAATAAAGTTTAAAACATGTACTCAAAAATAAAAATTAATAACATAAGCATAAATTAATGATTGTAAAAAATATAATAGGATATGTAACAATTAAATGAAACATATAGGAAAAATCGAGTCAACTGAATGCGCATTTCCTCTTATGGAAATTATTCCATTCTAGTACCCGAGGTTTAAAATAGATCCTCTCCTGACATAAAGATTTTATTCACCAGTATATTGATACAAAAATAATGATATAAGTGAGACACTCAACAGAAGCAAACTACACGAATATTATATGAAGAAGAAGAAGAAGAAGAAGAAGAGGGGGAGGAGGAAGAAGAAGAAGAAGAAGAAGAAGAAAAAGATGTAGTAGTTCAGAATTTTTGTTGTTTTAAAAGGAAAGAAAATCTCTCTATTTATAGACAATAAAGGGTTACTGTAAATAAATGTTTTTTGTGCCATAATAGAAAGGTTAAAACTCTTTGGAGAAGTCACTCTCTTTCATAAAAGTCACAATTTTACATAAAAGTCGGAACTCTTTGTAAAAGTCACAACTCTTCATTAAAGATGCAACTCTTCCTTAAAGCCGCAACTCTTCGTAAAAGTTGCAACTTTTCATAAAATTCACAATTTTTCATGAAAGAGAAGGCTAATTTTAGAAATAAATAAGTTAAAAGGAAATCTTGGTTTGTGGTGGCTCCACTTAGATGGGCCTATGTTTATCTTTTATATAAATATAAGATTACAATTAACTTTTGTGAAGTTTATCTAACCAAAATCCATCACTTAAGCACTAGAGTGATAATATAGCATTTTGCCTCACGCTTCTAGGGCCTTTCTATACCTTTCCATCGATATAGAACCTGCACTGTCTAATGGATCCACTACTCTATGCTAAAAAGTACTAAAGGAATCATCTAAAAAGTATGACCCTTTTCTACCCATGGTAGTTACATGGTTTATGGGGGCTGAGAGCTATATGAACTCTCCCCCATATCGGTGCTCAATACTACTCCAGAAAGTATCATTATATTAGCTCTTATGTTTTTAAATCATACTTACATATGTGATTTAAGATTAGTTCTCAAAACTTAGATCAAAAGGCTATCTTAGAAATTTGGGTTTCCTTTCTTGCTTTATTTAGAAAGTGATTGCTCTTATCTGAAAACTAGCCCGAAAGCTCTTTGGAAATCTCAATTTCCGTTCTTAACTTAAATGTGAAAATATTTATAAACTTTCAGGGAATACTTAGTTCCCTTATAACTTTGAGAATTTAACTCCTCTTTACTCTTTACTTAACATGAAAACTTAAATCTTGACCAACTTCTAGGGAATACTTAGTTCCCGTATATTTTTTTGAAGGAAAAAGACTTCAACTTTTATTCTTTACTCTGACTTGAAACTTGAGCCTTAAAACGAAGAAAAAGCATTTAATAAAGACTCTCAAAAACTTTAAGAAACTTTACTTTCACTTGCTTCTTAACTTCTAGACTTAACTCTTAACTTTTTTTGATTTCTATCTTAACTTTTCTTGAATTGGATTATGGATTCAAGGTTATGATTTGCATTTTTTTTAGTGATTTCTAGGTGTTTAGAAATCATTTGAAGTAATTAGAATCATCTGAATGTTTTAATGAACCTTAATAGGACTTAAAAAGGGTAAACTACAAAAACTAGGCAAAAAAATGTCGATATGGAAGCACTGGTTGCGCACACACCATCCTCAGTTGACAGAGGCTTGATTCTGGCGCACCGGTGGCGCGCCACGCCAGTCCCCGTTTAAGTGAAGATCCTTTCTGGCGCATTGCAGGCGTGGCGCGCCTAGCCTTTCTAGGTGCGCTTAACGAATTTTTCAACTTGTTTTCTAGTTCCATTTCGCCTAAACCTCCCTCGTTTCATCCCCAAACCCCTACGATCATTAATACATTCAATAACCATCATATCTAAACCCAAAACAACATCAGAAACTACTAATCAACATCAACGGTTATTCAATCAATTCAACCAAGAAGGGATTCCAGGAGATTATCAAGAACTCACTTCTAGTTATGAAATCAATTCTAAACTTCTGAACTGAAACAAGATTGACGTGCGGATAAATTAACCCAACACGAAAGAGCTCATATACCTTGATAGGGATCACCCCCGACAAATTCCACTCAAAAATCCCTTGGCGTTCTTAGCAAAATCCTGATCTTCCTCCCTTCTCCTTCTTCTCTTCTCTTTTATCCCAAATCCTAAGAAAAGAGGAAATTTTCTAATCTGAACTACAACTTATTTTTACCCCTATTAAACCCTTAAAACAAATTAGGAAATAAATAGATAAAGAGACTAGTTTTCCCTTTCTTAAATCCAGATTGGACTTTCTTGACCTCCATAATCCAACTTCCGAAAGACATATCTCTCACATACAATATCGAAATTGAGAAACTTGGTGCCGTTGGAAAGATATTTCCATGGTTTTTCCAACTATATAAAGAACCAACTATAACCCATCCTAATCTAGAAGTTATGGCCGTTTGAAAATGACAAAAAACTCACATTCTTAACTTAAAAAAATTTCCAGATTTCCCCTTTTCTTTCCAAAAGTGAAAATTTTAGTTTCTTAGATTATTCTAGGCTACTACGAGTTGCGAGATTTTACAATATCTTCCCCTTGGAAACATTCGTCTTCGAATGAGATTTCTTTTACCATACTTAGAATAGTAACATCAAGTTTAATACTCAAATTCAAAAGCAAGTAAAACATGCTTACTTCTAGATTATAAAGTACTAAGAAGAGAATTAGTACCTTGATCAGCATTTCCTCAAGATTCAAAGAGACGTGGATATCTTTTCTTCATATCCTCTTCAGCTTCCCAAGTTGCTTCTTCAACAGATTGGTTCCTTCAAAGGACCTTGACTGACGCAACCTTCTTTGTTCTCAGCTTGTGAAATTGTCGATCTAAAATATGAACCGGAATCTCTTCATAAGATAAGTTATCCTTAATCCTAACATTTTTAGTTGGTACAATCAAGGAAGGACCACCTATGCACTTCTTCAACATGAAAACATGAAATACCGGATGAACCACTGCTAATTCTTGTGGTAGCTCCAACTCATAAGATATATTGCCAACTTTCTTGGATATCTTATAAGGTCCAATATACCGAACACTAAGTTTCCCCTTCTTACAAAATCTCATAACACCCTTCATCGGTGAAACTTTCAGAAATACCCAATCATCCGCTTCGAACTCCAACGGCCTCCTCCTAACATCTATGTAGGACTTTTGACGACTCTGTGCCGTTTTCAATCTCTCTTGAATCACCTTCACCTTATTCATGACTTGGTGAAATATATCTGGTCCTACCAACCCTGCTTCACCCATTTCGAACCATCCAATAGGATATCAGCATCTTCTCCCATACATAGGTTCATATGAAGCCATTTGATTACTTGAATAGTAGCTATTGTTGTAAGGGAACTCAATGAGAGGTAGGTTATCAACCTAATTCCCCTTTAAATCAATCTCAAAAGCCCTCAATATATCTTCTAAGGTCTTGATAGTACGCGCTGCTTGCCCATCCGTCTGAGGATGAAAAGCAGTGCTTGAGTTCACCTTTGAACCTAAACCTTTATAGAAAGACTTCCATAACTGAGCACTAAATTTTTCACCTCTATATTAAATGAATGACATTGGGACCCCATAAAGTCTTACGACGTCCTGAATGTATAACTTCACATTATCCTCTACCGAATGAGTGATCTTTACTAGCAAGGCTGATTTTTTCATTCTATCGATAATTACCCAAATCGAAGCATGCTGACTATGAGACTTTGGTAAACCTGTGATGAAGTTCATATTAATCATCCCCCACTTCCGTTCCAGATGTTCTATATTCTGAACCAAACCTCCAGGTCTTTGGTGTTCTACTTTCACTTATTGGCAATTAGGTCACTTGGAAACAAACTCAGCAATGTCCTTCTTCATATCTCCCCATCAGTATACCTATCTTAAGCCGTGGTACATCTTGGTGGAACCCGAATAAATGTAATGTGTGGAGCTATGAGCCTCCCCCACGATCCTCTCTTTGAGTCCATCCACCATACGTACATACAATCTACCTTGATACTTCAGTACACAATCTCCCCTTTGTTCAAAAGTCAATACTCTTTGCTTATGAACATTTGCCTTCAAATAAGGTAAAATGTCGTCTTGGTCTTGCTTTTGTTTGACCTCAAACAGTAGTGACGATTCAACCCCATTTTTCACCACTATCCCTCATTCCATGGAATCCATAAGTCTGACTCCCAAGCGTGTGAGTCTATGCACATATTTGGCTAGATCCTTTTTTTCTCCTTCTACATACACGGTACTCCCCATGGATAATATTCTTAAATCATTAGAAACCATATTAGTTTTACCTGGGTGGTAAAGAATACACATGTCATAATCCTTGAGTAATTCTAACCACCTCCTACGTCTGAGATTGAGCTCCTTCTGGGTGAATACATATTGTAGGCTCTTATGATCAGCGAATATGTCAACATGAACACCATACAAGTAGTGACGTTGTATCTTTAAGGCGAAAACTACAGAAGTCAATTCTAAGTCACGTGTTAGATAATTTTTCTCATGAGCCTTTAATTGTCTGGAGGCATAAGCTATAACCTTGAGATTCTTTATTAACACACAACTCAAACTAACTCAAGATTCATAACAGTACACATAAAAAACTTGAGTACCTTTTGGTAAGGTACATAGTGGGGCAGTAGTCAACCTCTTCTATAACTCCTCAAAGCTTTTCTCACAAGGTTCAGACCATAGGAATTTAACTGTCTTCTAAGTCAACTTGGTCAAAGGAGGCAAAATAGACGAAAACACCTCAACAAGCCTTTTATAGTAGCCACCCAACCCCAAGAAACTCCTTATATCAATTGGAGACATGGGTCTAGGACAAATTTGAACTGCTTCTATCTTTTGAGTAACCACTCTAATCCCATCTCTGGAAACTATGTGGCCCAAGAATGCCACAGACTTAAGACAAAATCACATTTAGAGAACTTGGCATACAATTCCTTATCTTTGAAAGTCTAAAGGACTATCTTAAGATGACTAGCATGATCTTCTCCATTCTTTGAATAGATTAGTATGTCATCAATGAAGACGACAACAAACATATCTAAATAAGGCCCGAAGACCCTGTTTATAAGATCCATGAATGTTGCTGGTGCATTGGTCAACCCAAAAGACATAACCAAAAACTCAGAATTCCTAAATCTGGTTCTAAAGGCTCTCTTTGGAATGTCACATTCCTTAACTCTTAATGATGGTAGCCAGATCTAAGATTAATTTTCGAGAAACAGGTGGAACCCTAAAGTTGGTCGAAAAGATCATATATCCTTGGAAGAAGATACTTATTCTTGATGGTAACCTTGTTCAATTGGCGGTAGTCTATGGACATCCTAAGGGAACATTTTTTCTTTATTACAAACTAGACCGGAGTGCCCCAAGGGCACACACTTGGTTAAATGAAACCTTTATCTAACAGATCTTTCAGCTATTATTTCAACTCCTTTAACTCTGTTCGTGCCACTCTATATGGCAGAATAGAGATAAGACGAGTATCTGGAATGATGTCTATATCGAAGTCTATTTATTTTTCAGGAGGTTCTCCGGGTAGATCATCCGAAAAAACATATGGAAACTCCCTTACTATAGAAACTGACTAAAGGGGAGGTACCTCAACACTTGAGTCATTAACTCAGACACAGTGATAGATACACCCCTTTGAAACTAACTTTCTCGGCTTAAGGTATGAAATGAAATGACCCTTAGGCACTGCTGAACTACTACACAACTCTATAATTGGGTCATTAGGAATCTAAAACTTGACGAATTGGGTTCTACATTCTATTGACGCATAACAGGCATGAAGCCAGTCCATACCTAAAATGATATCAAAATCTACCATGTCTAACTCTACTAGGTCATCCATGGTGTTCTTGTCATTCAAATAAATAAGACAATCACAATAGACTCTTCCGCTAGAATAGACTCCCCAACAGGGGTAGAATCAGAGAAAGGTTCAGAAAGTTTCTCAAGAAGAATGTCAAACTAATTTGCAGCACAATGAGTTACAAAAGATATTGCTCCTTATTCTAACAAAGCATAAACATCAAAAGTAAGGACTTTGATCATCCCGTGACAAAATCTGGAGAGTTCTTTTGCTCTTGGCGGCTAGTGATTCCATAGAGGCGGTTTGCCCCTCCGCCAGTACCATAAGTTGCTCCTCTAGGTGCATCCATGTATGGTGGAGCAACTGATGAAAATTGGGCTCTGTTATCCCCATTACAATTTCCCTGTTTGTTCTTTGGACACTCTCGCATCAAATGACCATTATGACCACACTTGAAACAACTAGTGGAGCCATCACGACAAGTACCCGAATGGTTTCAGCCACACTTGGCTCATACAGGAGTCTTACTACCTCTTTATGCCATGCTACCCTAAGAATACGTAGGTTTAACTCTGTAACTTTGATTGTTGTACTCATATTTTTTCTTTGTGCAGGTGCACTAGCCAATGAAGGAGCATGTCCCTTTTTTTTCTGCTGGAATGATGGCCGAGGACATTGCTCTTGCCTGCCTGAATTGATTCCCTGTCTTAGCTTTCTTGTTCGTATACTCTTCTATGTCCCGCAGCTTCTCCTCTTCAACCTGCTACACATATACCATCAACCTAGATATGTCAATGTCGACTATCAGCATTACAACTCTGCCCTCTTTTCTTGAAGCACGACCCAAGCCAGCAACAAAAAAAACTATCCTGCTCTGCATGTCCTTAACCATTTTAGGATCATAGTGGGACAACTGGGTGAACTTCAACCTATATTCATGCATTCTAAATATGTCCTTATTAAGGGTAAGGAACTATCGTACCTTTGCCTCTTTCAATTCTCGAGGAAAGAAACGCCCCAAGAAAGCTTCTTCAAAGCAAACTCAACTTAGACGTGGTGCATCCTCATCTTTGTCCTCCTTTCACTGATCAAACCACTTTCTAACCATAATCTTCAATTGATATGAAGCTAGCTCAACCTACTCAGTATCAACCACATGCATCACATCAAAAAACTTTATTCAACTCTTCCACAAAGTTTTCTGGATCCTCAGTGGTGCTCAAACTAGAGAAGCTGGGAGGATTCCGTCTCAGAAATTCGTGAATCTTTGATGTATCATCCTTTTTTTATCGAGATCCTCTCCGTTACTCGACTTGGTTAGTCACCGTTTGGCTTAGCATCCAGATAGCCTCACGGAACTCCGCGTTGGTCACTTCCCCTGAGGTTGCACGTTTGGTGCATTAGGTACCTCTAGATCCTCTACATTCCTTCTGGTTGGACGACCTCTTGATTCTCTACGTAGAGGCATGATGATCTGAAATACGCGCAAGCACGAATTAGAGAGAAACGTTTTAGATATAAACTCTTATGTGTGAAAAGGAATATGAATTAAGTGAGGAGTTCTTAAAAATTGCAGCTTGTTAATCATAGATGTGGTGCGTTTCACACCGATAACTAAGACAAACACGACTTCATAAACTCCCCAGGATCTTGAACTCTATGCTTTGATACTGATACGCTCAAACTTACATCTCAAATAAGAAGTAAAGCGGTCGTGTCAAGTAAATAACCCAACTAGTGAGGTTGGTATCGTTCCCACGAGGAAAATAGTTTAGACTTAAATTCAATTTATTACTACTAATGTTAAGTCAATTACTTTCTTGTAAAGCAAAAATGATAAAAGGGGGGTTTCTATTCCTAAATAAATGAAAATAACTAGCGAAATAAATGAGACAACTAACAGCTTCGAATGTTGGAGTTTAATCAATTAATCAAAGTAACTAGGGTTTACGTGTTCCCCACAGGTTCATAACTTGATAAGTCTAACTATAACAATTCTTTCCTAGTATCTTGCATGCAAAGTGATAAGTTATGTATTTCTAAATCCTTGGTCTGGCATCTAGAAAATGTCACTCCGCACCTTGGTCCGGCTACGTGTGTTGCTATCCTAACCCTTATCTTTACCTCATAATAAGCATCGTATTCGATATTTGACTAAGTTATTATCTCGTACCAATCAATACTAGCCAATTAGATAGTATACACTAATCTATGCTGATAATTCTTTTCCTATTATCTACCTCCTTGGTTCGGCAAGTAGCATTAAGGCGAGTTCTACCGTCTGTCATCCGTTAAAAAGACTTCTATGCGAAAGAATTATCAATACATGCAAGACACTATTGTAGAATTGTTACTTTAGTTTGGTTTTACCTCATTATTTGCCTATGGTTCCCACAAAACCCTAGTTATGGAGTTTAGCTACCCATAGTCATAATCACAATATTCAAATATATGATATAAGAATTCATGTACTTACTTCAATGAGAAAGAGTAAAATCCGAAAGTTCACTTGATTAATCAGCAAAAGTCACCTACAATCAATGATGAAAGTCTCAAGATAATCAATAATCTCTCAAAGAGTCTACAAAATAATCAAGAGTCTCACAATATTCCCAAGTATAACAATGGTCCAGAGTCTAACCTCAAAAACGAGGTTTTTCGAACTATTTATAGAAAATAAAAACCTAATTAAACAAAAACTCTATTTGCTGAATCTCTCAAAATGCAGCTGGGTCAACAGACCTCGTGACGGATCGTCATGGAAACGACGGGCCGTTATAGATTCTGTCGTCCCATACTTGTGCAATTTCCTTCTACTTCTGTCTTCATTACCCTCAACGGCAGGTATGACGGATCGTTATGAGCACAACGGTCCATCGAGGGTCTCCGTTCCAAAACACTTGAACTCTTGGAATATGGGTACTGGGGCTACTTCTCTAATCTTCATGACGAACCTACCAGGACGGACCGTCATGGCTACAACGGTCCATCACGCTTTCCGTAACTCCACCCTTGGTCAAACTTCCCCATCTTCCTTCAGCAGCTGCACTACGCTGCCACCTACGGACCGTCACAAGCATGACGGAACGTCACAAGCTCCGTAGGTGGTCTCTTCTGCATTTCTTTGCTCAAAAACCTCCGCATTCATCTTTGGACAGATTTCCTGCAAATAAGGAGAAACTTATATAAAAATTAGCACAAAAAGGATTTTGAACACACTAAACTTAAGGAAAAAGTATTAATAATACCGTGAAACCACGATATATCAACACCCTCAACTTAAATTCGTTGTTTGTCCTCAAGCGACACACTATGACTCAATACATAATCTTTTTACAATAGTATCCATGTTTTATCCTTTGCAATCATTTGGCTATCAATCCCGATTAATCTCATCATATTTATGCATGCTATCACTATTAGGCTTGAATTATGTGGAATCAGACCATGACACAGACTCATCATGCACTAACACCTATCCTCTTCAATTTCTCACCGAGGTGCTAATATTTTCGGTAATGCAACTAGTGTCCTCACTTCAAAACAAAATCCCCATTTTTCACACAATGATTTTAGTTTGAGTATAAGGATTACTTTTCAACACTCACTCTCATAACAAATTCACACTCATTCATACCTATTGCCATAAGCTTGTCCTTATTTTCACTGCTTTAAGTTCGCTGTACAACCCTTAGGATCACGATAGGACTTTATTAGCTTGTAACATAGGCTCAGGTTCAGGTAGGGTATATTTAGGTATACCTTAGTGACTTTTTGCCCTCCTTGACATATCTGCTAAACATACCATTTTCTATCATTTTATTTTGCCCAGTTTTCCACTTTCTTTCACCTTGCTATTTTTCCTTTCTTTTCATTTGTGTAAGTGACTCTCTTCTTTTATTGCTTGTATATTTTTTTTTTCATTTTTAGTTTTCTTTCAACTAATTTTTGAGTCACTTTACTTTTGTTCTTTCTCTCTCTTTATTCTTTCAACCCCACTTTCCAGAGCATTCCTCATAATAGCCACCCTAAACTCATGGATTTGCGATGAGTCAAAGTACACAATAGCCAAAGTTGGGTCAGGGCCATAAAAAAGTTGTTTGATGCATTATCCACCCTCAACTTATGCTTTTGGCATAAGCTGAAGGAGGGACCAGGGCCAACACATTATTCCCAGAAAAGATCAGTTGGGGTGAGAAAGAAAGGTCTAATTTAAGCTCAAATCATTTGGATTAAAGAAGGATAAATTTCCTTTGGTTTTCTTTTATTTAGGCTAAAAATGGGCTATATTGAATAATGGCGTATGATCCTTTCCTAATTGTCTATTACAACTTACTTTTAGTAGGATTAACCAGGCAAGTTCTAGCTCAGTACAAATAGTGGACTATTCATGTCTTCCTCAAACTCACTTGACATCTCATCACTCTACCAGATTATCAGACACCTAGTTCGAATTTTCGACTTAGGGTCATGCAGTGGTGTACCTCTATGTCATGCTTAGAGCCACACATTTATCAATTACTATGCCTAGTCATGCATCATTTTCCATTTTATCAGGATATCATTTTAGCCATCATGCTCCAGAATTAAACTATGTACACAAGATATAGACATGCCGATTCAATGGAAAAAGTAATCAGTCTTTCAGGGAAAAAGAACACAAGCAACAAAACCCCAAAAGAGGATAGTGAATTGGGCTACTCAGACTTCACCCTAGCACTCACTTTCCATTTACCCCACCCCCCAAAAAAAGGCATGGAATTGTCCCCAATGCATAAAAAAATTTAAATACTAGAGTGGTAGGTGAAGCAAACCTGGGGCGCAAAGCGCCGACGATCAGCAAGCTGGTGGGTCCGGTTCCCCGGAACCCACTACCTTTGTAATCTGGACACCCTCAGTGGTGTCTTTAGCATCAACAACACTATCAGCAGTGCCTCCCGCGATCTCCACAGTTCTGGAGCTAGACGCCCCAGCAGCTAACTCTTCTGCTCTCATCTGACACGCCTCCTCCTCAGCAAGCGAGGCTCTCCTCGTAGCCTCCATCTCACGGCTCTCCTTCTTCCGTGCTCGCGCCTCATCCTCCTCTCGACCCCTACGCCTCTTGGCATGCTCTCGAGGGGGAGGTGGTGGAATGTCTGAAGTGGCGAATAGGGCCGCCAGCACTGTGTCTTCAGCAAGCTCTGCAGAAGGGCCCTCAGACTCAGGCACCCTAGCCTCTAACTTTGCTTGAAGACTGTCGACCGCAGCCTAAAGGGTCGACACATCCACCGGAGGGGCTGGTCGGGCTAGCACTCCCAACTCAAAAGTGTCCAAGCGCTGATGAACCTCAGCGATCTTCCGCTCTGTGTGCTGGACCATTCTCCGCTCCAAGCGCTCTTCTGCCTCAGCAATAGACTTCTGCATCCAACGCTGGATGTGATGCAGAAGTGTTGCCATCTGTTCCTCTAATTTCTGTACCCTAGCAAGCGGGACCAGAGCAAAGAAAGGGTCTGAGCGAGAGGAGATCGGGGCAGTGCTACTACCCGGGATAGACTCGACCGGGGTTGTGTCAGTGGAAGCCATCTACGTAGACGTGCGGGTCTGTGCTACCGTCTCAGCCAGATTGTCACCAAGAGGAGGCAACTCTGGACGGGGCCCTATGCGTGGAGCCAACTCATTGTACTCATCCCTGATGAGGCCGATATCAACTGTGCCCAGCGGAGTCTTTAGTTCATCAATGTGCCATATAGGCACATCGGCAGACCTGCATAGAGAAAATATCATGCACGGGAAAGGGTAAGTAGTTGTGACTTTAAAAGCCCTCTCGTGCATGACCGCCTATAGAAGCCACGCAAAATCCACCTCATACCCGGCTATCATCGCCGCCATCAGTACTGCTCGATCCCATGTGACGATATTATCAGCGGCTGTGGGGGAAAGGGAGTTGCGGACAATCAACCACAAAAACTTCGTCGTGAAAGTCAGGTTGGCCTTCTTGATGGCCCCCTTCAGCTCAGTCACCCAGTCGGCACCCTCTCCATCAACGTACAAGTGCAGGGCCATCCACCTCTTGGTGGTCTCTCTCAGTGATGGCTCACGCAGAAATTAGCCATCTTTGACAATCTTCCATTGGTACTCAAACTCGGCAGTGAGAGGGTTCCGATTAGTATCAACATTCTCACCGTATAGAAACCGGCGGATAGTAGGCAGGGATATATCAGCCGGAATGCCACGTACTCAGACCTGCTCAAGTAGGGCCTGTTTGGCGGGGGCTGCCCGCCTATCAATCTATGATCGGAGAGTCACTACATAGGATGCGTAGAACTCTCGGACCATATCTTCACTATAACTTCCCAAAGGACGTGCTGTCCACTCCAGTCGATCTCTGGTGAAGAGATTGTGGATCTCAGGCATCGTCGGGAGACTTCCCGTAAAGACCCGCCGCTCCAATGTAAGTGTCCGAGTCATAACTCATTTGTCATTCAGGAACTTGGCATCGGAATAGACTTGGAACTGCCCGTCTACACACCACCGGTTGGGCTGGTCGGTGACCGGGGTGAGAGCACGAGCTGGTGAACCGGGTGTGGATTCCGAACTGTCAGCCTCATCAGACGAGGCCGACGCTGCAGCAGTGGCGGGTGCGGGAACCTCAACAGATCCGGATGCTTCCTCCGATCACAAAACTCCTAAGGATCCAGACACTCCTTTTTCATTAGTGGCTGACCCATAAGGTGTGCCGGTAAGTCTGCGCTCCTCATCAAACTGGGAGGCAGTGACTATGCCGGACGCCACCTTTTTTTGTGTGGCTCTGGCAGCACGTGCAGCATGCGATGGGGTGGAAGTTCCTGGGGGCACGTACTCTGGGTCACGCTCATCATCAGAGCCAATGACCAGGCGAGCAGACAGGGCGATAGACTTCGATCGACCGCATGCATAGACTCGATCTTGTTTTGGTGACATAGTAGATAGTACCTATAAAGGATCAATATTAGTACTAGAATGAGCAAAAAATACAAGCAAAACCACACAAAATAAGAAATTAAAATAAAATGACATTTCTATAGTAACAGTGAAACACAAGGGACCAGGTGACGGTTCGTCGTGAGTACGACGGACCGTCATGGGGTCCGTTGTGACTTACTTAGACTATGTTTATATGAAGAACCCTGAAGGACAGTCTCTGACAAGTATGACGGTTTGTGCAGGACGGACCGTCACAGGTAAGACGGTCCGTCGTAGGTGTCCGTCAGAGGACACTTGAAAAAAAAATATGGAGACCCTTAGGAGAGAGGTATCTGACCATCGAAACGGTCATGAAGGACGGACCGTCACAGGTACGACGGTCCGTCGAAGGTGTCCGTCAGAGGACACTTGAAAGAAATATGGAGACCCTAGGAGAGGGGTCTCTGACCGTCATGTAGGACGGATCGTCGAGGGTATGACGATCCGTCGTAAGTGTCCGTTTGAGGACACTTAGAAAAATAGAGAGAGAACCTTAGGAAAAGGGTCTCTAACAACAAGAACGGTTGTGCAGGATGGACCGTCGTAGGTATGACACGGTCCGTCGCTATATCCGTCAGTGACTGTTGCAGAGTAATTTTCTACACAATTTCCTGGTGATGTGCTTGCAAATTTAAAACATATTAGTAGAAAATGCTACCATTACTAGAAATAAAAACTATAAGTATTGGGTTGCCTCCCAACAAGCGCCTGATTTAACGTCGCGGCACGACAGAGGACACTTGATTACTCAACCTTCATCAAGATGGTATGCCTCTATCACTTCATTAACTGATGCAGTATGCCCAAAATAGAGTTTTATTCGTTATCTATTCACCTTAAACCGCACTCCCTCCTTGGTTTTTAACTCAACTGCTCCATGAGGGAATACTTGGGTGATCATGTAAGGGCCAGTCCATTTGGACTTGAGCTTGTCCGGAAGACAAGGCAACCCAGATCTGTCTAAAAGCACCAAATCCCCAACCATAAAATCTTGTTTTGCACTTTTTTCTTCATTCTCCTTCTTCATCTTTTCTTTGTGGGATATGGCGGATACCGATTGGAGCTCACCACTCTGCTTCATGGTCCTACAAACGTTGAAGGTTGCTTTTTCATTGTTCAACATAAATTTCATCTGCCCCTTTTCCATATCAACTAAGGCTCTACCTGTAGCAAGGAATGGCCTCCCAAGAATAATAGGCACTTCAAAATCAACTTCACAATCAAGAATAACAAAATCTGCCGGAAATATGAATGACTCCACTTTTACTAGCACATCATGGAGTATCCCTATAGGCCTTTTCACTGTTCGATCAGCCATCAGTAACCACATCGCAGTGAGTTTCGGGTCACCCAAACCCAATTTCTTGTAAATCGAGAGGGGCATGAGATTTATGCTTGCCCACGGATCACATAATGCTTTCGCAAAATGTAATGACCGACTGTATAAGGAATAGTGAATGCACCCGGATCTTCTTTCTTTTGTACGAGAGATCTTGTAGCTATAGCACTACAATGTTGTAGTCTATCATTATCCTCGAATGTGACAGATCTTTTCTTTGTAACCAAATCTTTCATAAACTTGGCATAACCGGGCATTTGTTCAAGAGCTTCTACCAAAGGGACATTGATAGAAAGCTGCTTCAGCATTGTTATAAAACGCCGATATTTACCATCCTCGGTCTTTTTCACTAATCTCTGAGGGAGGGGTGGTGGTGGTCTAGGCATCGGAATTACCTTCATAGGGACTTCTGCATCTTTTCTAGTGCTCTCTTCTGCTTCACCACTACTATTTACCACCTTATCATCATCCTTTCTTACCTTTTCCTCATTAGGCGGCATAGGTGGGTCAATGGTTTTCTTACCACCACGAGTAGTGATTGCCATACAGTGTGCATCATTTTTTGGATTTTGGACAGTGTTGCGAGGAAGAGTGCCCGGTTGCCGTGTGTTCACAGTCGTAGATAATTGGGTCATTTGCAACTTGATTTGCTTAATCGATATTGCATGTGTATCGACTTTTTGCCCAATATCTGCTAAATCACACCTTAACTCTTTAATGTGCTTATCACTAGCATCGAACCTCCTTATCATTTTGTGCAACATATGCTCAACTCGCGCCATACTATCTCCACCATCCCTAGGAGTAACTTCACGATTTTGAGGAGGTAAATAGGGCCCATTCCTATCATTTTTGTTACCGTAGTTACCCCTATTGAAGTTGTTGTTGTTCCTATCATTTTTGTTACCGTAGTTACCCCTATTGAAGTTGTTGTCGCAGTTGTAGTTTCCATCTTGGACATAATGAACCTCACAGGTATAGTTACCATAGATCCGACCCTGGTTCCCTTGACCTTGGCGCCAATGATCCTGATTTGAGCCTTGGGCGCTCGGTCGGAAACCCCCGTCTGCTCATTTATTGCATAGAAGTCCTCCTCAAAATAACATTCATCATTAAGAGGTGGTGGTTTAGGCAAGTAGTTAACTGTATTTATCTTTTCTGCACTCCAGTGATATGTTTTAGTACCAACCCAAGCTCAGTTCTCATCTGAGCCATTTCTTCACGAATCTCATTTGTGGCTGGGTTGTGAGTGGACTGTACTGCAAAGGTATTTCTCCCGGCATCTGACTTCCTAGTACTCCAAGCTTTATTATTCCAGGAGATTTTCTCTAATTTTTCAGCAATCTCAGTATAAGGACACTCCCCATAAGATCCACCTGCTATAGTGTCCAACACCGCTTTATTATTATCATCCTGTCCCCGATAGAAGTATTCCTTCAGTGACTCATCATCTATACGGTGATTTGGGACACTTCTCAAGAACGAGGTGAATCTATCCAAAGAACTACTAACAGACTCTCCTGATAGTGCTTTAAGTTGTTCACTCTGTCTTTCTGGTTTAGTTTCTTGGAGACCGGATAGTAGCGTGCTAAGAAATATCCCTTAGTTGGTTCCAAGTGAAAATTGAGTTGTAAGGAAGCTCAGTGAACCATATAGCGGCCTCTCCCATCAGTGAGAAAGGAAACACTTTAAGCCCTATTACATCTAAGTCCAAGTCAGGCCTCCCTACACAACTTTTACACACTGCTCTTACCTTAGCTATATGGACATGTGGATCCTTAGAAGGTATCCCTCAAACAAACTTCTGGCAGTGATCATTTGCATCAGCCTACTAGTTACCACGAAAGTGTGGCCTGGTGGTAGAGGAGGCAAGAAAAGTGTCCCATCGGACCCTGCTATATTTTCATAGCCTCTGTTGCATGCATGGGGCCGTGGAACGGGATTTTGTCCCCTCTGTTGGTGTTCACTCGGAGCATCGGGTAAAAACTGACCATGAACATCGACCGGAGCTGGGATGTTCTGGTTTGGATACGCTCAAACTTACATCTCAAATAAGAAGTAAAGCGGTAGTGTCAAGTAAATAACCCAACTAGTGAGGTTGGGATCGTTCCCACGAGGAAAATAGTTTAGACTTAACTTCAATTTATTACTATTAATGTTCAGTCAATTACTTTCTTGGAAAGCAAAAATGATAAAAGGGGGGTTTCTATTTCTAAATAAATGAAAATAACTAGCAAAATAAAAGGAGACAACTAACAGCTTTGAATGTTGGAGTTTAATCAATTAATCAAAGTAACTAGGTTTTACTTGTTCATCACAGGTTCATAACTTGATAAATCTAACTATAACAATTCTTTCCTAGTATCTTGCATGCAAAGTGATAAGTTATGTATTTCTAAATCCTTGGTCCGGCATCTAGAAAATGTCACTCTGCACCTTGGTCCGGCTACGTGTGTTGCTATCCTAACCCTTATCTTTACCTCATATTAAGCATCGTATTCGATATTTGACTAAGTTATTACCTCGTACCAATCAATACTATCCTATTATATAGTATACACTAAATCTATGTTGATAATTCTTTTCCTATTATCTACCTCCTTGGTCCGGCAAGTAGCATGAAGGCGAGTTCTAACGTTGGACATCCGTTAAAAAAACTTCTATGCGAAAGAATTATCAATACATGCAAGACACTATTCTAGAATTGTTATTTTAGTTAGGTTTTACCTTATTATTTGCTCATGGTTCCCACAACCCTAGTTATGGAGTTTAGTTACCCATAGTCATAATCATAATATTCAAATATATGATATAAGAATTCATGTACTTACTTCAATGAGAAAGAGTAAAATCCGAGATTTCACTTGATTAATCAGAAAAAGTCACCAACAATCAATGATAAAAGTCTCAAGATAATCAATAATATCTCAAAGAGTCTACAAAATAATCAAGAGTCTCACAATATTCCCAAGTCTAACAATGGTCCAGAGTCTAACCTCAAAAACGAGGTTTTTCAAACTATTTATAGAAAATAAAAACCTAATTAAACAAGGACTCTATTTGCTGAAATCTGTCAAAATGCGGCTGGGTCAACGGACCTCGCGACAGATCATCGTGGTCACGACAGGCCGTTATGGATTCCGTCGTCCCATACTTGTGCAATTTTCTTCTGCTGCTCTCTTCATTACCCTTGACGACAGGTATGACGGATCATTACGAGCACAACGGTCCGTCGAGGGTCTCCGTTACAAAACACTTGAACTCTTGGAATATGGGTACTGGGCTACTTCTCTGATCTTCATGACGAACCTGCAGGACAGACCGTCATGGCTACGATGGTCCGTTACGCTTTCCGTAACCCCACACTTGGTCAGACTTCCCCATCTTCCTTCAGCAGCTGCACTACGATGCCACCTACGGACCGTCACAACCATGACAGATCGTCACAAGCTCCGTAGGAGGTCTCTTCTGCATTTCTTCGCTCAAAAACCTCCGCATTCATCTTTGGACAGATTTCCTGCAAATAAGGAGAAACTTATATAAAAATTAGCACAAAAAGGCTTTTGGACACATGAAACTTAAGGAAAAGTATTAATAATACCGTGAAATCACGGTATATCAGATACCAAATTTGTCATGACCCGAGCCTAAATATTGGACATGGCCAGCACCCAATAACCATTGCTAGTATTGAGAGACCCCTTGGCATGGCTTGCTTAACTCAACGGAAGACTTAACTCAACATAAACAAGAAAACATTCTCATAAGAAACACTTAAAATAACTATGTTAGCCAAAAATGACACTTAAGTCTCATGACAAGACATCTGAAATGTAAATACATGGAGACTCGAATCTTAACAGTCTAACTGAATATTTGTCCGAACTGTCTCACTGACTATCTGTTTGGCTGACAATTCATGCACATCAGTAACAATTTCACTGGCTCATTCCCCAATTCAATTGCAACCTATCAAGTCAAGATTTTCATTGAATTGGGGAATGGGACAGTGAAATTGTTACTTTGAAAATATAAAGTATGTAGCTCTAAAAAGTTGGCAAAGATGTTTGCAATCGAGCCTTAAAATTATTGGAAGAGAGAGATATGAAGCTAAGTTTGTTTAGCTTTTGGATACTTGAGGGAACATTTCCGGTGAAGTTGTTATCTGAAAGTGTCAACTCTGTGATTGCAGTGAGGTTGCCAATGGATTCAGGAATCGAGCCTTGAAAATGGTTGGAAGAGAGATGTAAATTAATGAGTTTGTTTAATTTTGAGATAGTTGAGAGAACATTACCAATGAAGTTGTTACCTGAAAGTATCAACTCTCTGATTGTAGTGGCGTTTCCAAAGGATTCTGGAATCCAGCCAGATAAATGGCAATTAAAGAGGTTCAAATGCCAAAGAGAATGGAGAATACTAATAGAATTAGGTACCTTTCCAAAAATACCAATATAAGAGAAGTCCAACTCAAATACTTTTACTGAAATTCCAATGAAAATTTGGCAAAGTGCCTGTTAATAAAGGATTATCTTGCAATCTCGACACTTGCAAATTTGGTAGATGAAAAAGTCAAGAATCAGTTATGTTCCCACACATGTTGGTGCCTTCAAGACTTAACTTCCAAACGGAAGAAGGAAAGTTCTTAGGTAACTCAAATGATGCATCCACATAGTCAAACAACCGTACCTCTAAGGTTGTAAGTTGTGCAGCAACCTTGTCAATGTTGTTTAACTTGGATGTAATTTTAGTAGAGATCAAGTGAAATCAACTTAGACAACTTGGATAATTTTGGTGGGATCATCTTCCCTTCATTAAATATTTCAGAATTCGAAAGATTGAGATGAGTCAAACTAGTGAGTTCACTAATACTATTTCCAAGTGGAAAGAGAGTAAATAAGGTTGTTTTTATTATTATTTTTTTTCTCTTTTTTCTAATTAAATCAAAAAAAATCTCCTCCACCTCAAACGCCCCACACTTTTTCTTCTTCACACTCATGCTATACTTTTTCTTCTCTTCACTTTTGTTTTATTTTTATCTTTCATCACAAATCTATTCAGGAATTCTACATATTAACCATCTCTTACCCATGATCAAAGAACCTTTAAATAAATTTAGTTATTACTCCCAAATCAAAGTAATAAAATAAAATAGTTTTAAAATATTTTTTTGCCGAAATGTAACCTTTCAAACAAACACAAAAATTTCAATTTCCAGCACCTGAACAAACTCTTCTCTCAATCGTTAATTTATAATTTCACATTCTTGAATTTAACCACAAATTGAGGTATTTTAAAAATGGGGCATAAAAAATTCAACTGAGTCATAATTTTTTTCAGTTGGATTAATTTCGATGTTTTAATTTCGTTTGCTACTTTCATCAACATTAAGAAAAGAAAGTAATTGAATTGAAAATTTATGTCATGCCATATACCGCTTTTGGTATATCCTTTCATAAGTCCCCAACATGAATAAAATGTGTAGCATTGAATTTTTAGAGAAATTGTAGGGAATATGATAAAGATACTGGTCATAGAGACTTATACTCGTCGAATTTTTTTACCATCTTTTTTCTTGCCGAAATGTCAATGGATTAAAAGTGGATTAGATAATGATGACATCTTTGTGATAATGGAGCGTAAAGGGTCATATAATAATAAAAAAGAAAACGTAGGAAAAATAATTCATTTATTATATTTATTAGGTGGAATTGGCATGGTGTTGACATGGATGTGCATGTGTTATACACCACCATACACCTAAGTGACTGTCATTGTAGAGTGAAATTTATTTGAATAGAATCCTCATGAATTATGAGTGCATAATTGAAATAGATTGAAAGGGTTTTTGACCATTTCTCTTCAAAGTTTGTTTAATACAAGAGAATTACTCCCCTAGTCCTAATTATAAAAGTCACTATTTTTAGTCCGTCTTAAAATAAGGGCACATTTTTTAATTTATTAATAATTTACCTTTAAAATTAAAATGATTTATAGTCATACAAACATCTCTGACTTATTTTAGATCATAAATTTAAATATATATATATATATATATATATATATATATATATATTTTCTTAACTCTATGACAAGTTAAATTACATTGAAATTGAATAAATTGAAACAAATAAGGTCTTTTAAATTATAAGTAAATTGAATAAATTACTTTTATTTTGGATAACATACCTAAGTTTCGTTCTTTTTCTTTTTTTTTCCCCTTCAAAATATATCTTTCAGCACAAGAACTTTACCTTTTGAAACATTGTAAGATAATTAGATGGTCTGGAAGATGAATTGTAGCAACCCAGAAAAAAATCCTTTCCAATTAAATTACATGCTAACCAAATTTTTTACTCGCTAACCAAAGAATGGGTGATGTTTGGTATGACCTTGAAATTGTTTGTTTCGTCGGCGCAAAGTTTAACATGTTTTGACTTTTAGGGTATGTTTGGTATGGTGAAAATACTTTTCCATGTTTGGACTTTGGTTGGCTTAAATGTTTGAAAAATATTTTTCAAATAAATTCATTTTTCTTAAATTTAAGAAAATGACTTCCCGTGCAAAATTAAGGAAACATTTTCCAAACTCTACTTAATACTTTAATTTATTTTTATTAACCTACCTATACCGTGTTATCCATCCGACCCTCCCCATTAAAAATTATTACTATTATTTTATTAAAATTTCCTTCTTTTTTAGATTTCAAATATATTACGACACCCCCCCCCCCTTCCCAAGTAAGGTGACCCCCTTCCCCACCACCCAATCAACTTTTCAAAAAAATATATTTTTTGGGAAATATTTTGAACTTAAATTTTTTTTATTTTTTCGCCATCCTACCCCTATCCCCAACCCCTCGTCATTTTTGTGAAAAAAATTTCAAATTTTTTTAAAAAATTCATTTATTTATGCCATCCGCTCCCCAACCGCCATCCCCCTTCCCCACCAGGCAGTTTCCACCAATTTTTTTTAAGAAAATTGATTTTGAAAAATATTTCAAATTTTTTATTATTTTATTTTTACGCCATCCCCAACTCAACCCCCACCCACCCAGGTAGGGATGGCAATGTGGAGGGTGCGGCGGGTTCAAAGTTGTGCAGAGCGGATAGGATGCATGGCGGGTTGAAGTGGGTTTTTTAAAAGGAATGTGGGTGGTTGTGGACATATATGATTTTATGTGAGTTCAAACTTAATTTTAAGTTTTTACATGTTACAGGACTGATAGATCATATTTAATAAAATAATTTCTTTAAAGAACTAAAATATTGAAGATAGTAAATTAAATGACTCAATAAAAAATTACAATTTCTTACATATTTCCCAATTGACTTCTAAAAATAATTTTTCAAGTCACTATCCTACTAAATTAATACATTTTAATGAAAAAATGAATTTATTTTAGTGAATTAGAAAAAAAAATTAAAAAAATTATGCGGGGCGGCATGGGACGGGTTACAAATGAAAACTGTTGTTATACGGGGTGGGATGGATTAAAATTTTTACGAGATAAGCTCAACCTGCCTCGACCCTGCACCGCTCCATTCCAATCCCTACACCCAGGCCATTCCATCAAGCCAACTCAGAAGATCCTCTGTAGAGTAAAGAATGAGAATTGAGATTATAGAGGATATTTTTTAAGGCAAATTTTGTGTTTTGTTTTGGCTAACATAGTTAAGTTACTTCAATTATGAAGTTCAGATATACACGTATGATAATTTTCTTGTTGGGTTTTAGCAAGTGTGAATGGGAAAAGAAAAGAGAGAATATGAAAAGTAAGGGAACTACTTTGGCTTTGGATTTGGCAAATGATGTGATTGATTGATAAATTTTTTGGATAAAATTTATTTAATCAATTTTTGTTAAATCAAATAAATCCTGTTAATATTATCTCTTATAAATTTGCGGGTAACGGTAACATTTTGAAAAGTTGTTACTTTTTTGAAAAGTCGTTACTTTGCAAAAAGTAGTTATTTTCCTAACAAACACATTTTTTTGAAAAGTTGTTATTTTTTCCAAAAGACACAACTTTCTGGATAAAATGGGTCTGAACAGATTTCACTGAACAGACATGTTCCTTGCTGAAAATGGCTATAAAAGGAAGTCAATTTTTAATTTTTCAAACACTGAAAAAAATTTCTTTCTCTGCATTTATTTTTTTCTCTCAAAATAAAAAACAAGGTGTCGATCGACTGAGTCTGTGTGACTTGTTTATGTTCTTCAGTTCGTTGAAGTTAAAGAAGTTTGAGGTACCGCTATTTCTTTAACAGGTTTAATCAGTTTTATCTTGGGAGAAATTAATCCATAACCTTGGGTACAGTGAGGGGATTAAATTTCTTAAGGACACACAGTAACTTCTGTGGACTCGGATTAATTCTTGTATTTTAAATTTTTTCTGCTTCATCTTGTTTCTGTTTCTGTTCATTAACTTCATAAATACAAGTTAGTGTAAGAAAATAACAATCTTAAGAAATTTAACAGTTTCTGTATTTGAGGTTTCTGGAGATTAAAACCTTTATGGTTTTCTACTCTGCTTGAATTTTTAAAAATTCATTCGATTAACGATTAAAAGAACATAAAAACTTTATCATTAAATTAGAAACAGTTTGTGTAAAGATTTGTTCTTTAGTGTTAGTATTTTAAATACTTAATTTATCTGCCATTTGTGACAGAAAAAAATGACTAATTCAAGTCAAACAAATCTTTGGAGCAGTAAGTCTTTGCAACAACAACGGTTGCACATAATCGTTCAAATGATGCCTTAGCACCGGCTGAGAAACCTGCAAAGTTTTCTGGAGTCGACTTTAAGAGATGGCAGCAAAAGATGTTCTTCTATCTCACTACGTTGAGTCTGCAGAAGTTCATCAATGAGAACGTTCCTGTTATGTCAGATAAAACTCCGGCTGATGAACGATTCTTGGTAACAGAAGCATGGACACACTCAGATTTTTTATGTAAAAATTATATTTTGAGTGGTCTGCAAGATGATCTGTACAATGTGTACAGCAATGCCAAAACCTCAAAAGAACTCTGGGATGCTTTAGAAAAGAAGTACAAAACAGAAGATGTCGGAATGAAGAAATTCATTGTGGCAAAATTTCTGGACTATAAGATGATAGACAGTAAGACTGTCGTCACCCAAGTTCAAGAATTGCATGTCATAATCCATGATCTCCTTGCTGAAGGATTGATTGTGAATGATACTTTTCAAGTGGCTGCAATTATTGAAAAGTTACCTCCATTGTGGAAAGACTTTAAAAACTACTTGAAACACAAACGCAAGGAGATGACTGTTGAAGATCTCATAATAAGGTTGAGAATCGAAGAGGATAATAAGGTTGCAGAAAAGAGGTCACGTGGTAATTAAGCAATATCTGGAGTAAATTTTGTTGAAGAAGATTCCACAAAATTAAAGAAAAGAAAGAAAGCATCTGGTCCAAAAAGCAATCCTCCTAAGAAGAAATTCAATGGAAACTGCTTTAATTGTGGTAAACATGGTCATAGGGCTAATGATTGCCGGGGTCCTAAGAAGGACAAGAAAAAGAAAGATCAAGCAAACTTGGCTGAATCCAAAGGAGAAATGGACGATCTCTGTGCAATGCTTTCAAAATGTAACTTGGTTGGAAGTCCAAGAGAATGGTGGATAGATTCTGGTGCCTCATGCCATGTTTGTGCCAACAAAGAAATATTTTCATCATATACTCCAGCACTTACATATGAAAAATTATTTATGGCAAACTCCGCTGTTGCAAAGGTGGAAGGAACTAACAAAGTCCTATTAAAGATGACATCAGGAAAGGTGGTGACTTTGAATAGGGTCTCATATGTTCCAGAATTGAGAAAGAATTTAGTTTCAATTCCAATTCTGACCAAGAATGGATTTAAATGTGTATTTGTTTCTGATAAAGTAGTAGTAAGCAAAAATGATATGTATGTAGGAAAAGGCTACCTTAGTGATGGCCTTTTCAAACTCAATGTAATTGCAGTTGATATGAATAAAGATTTTGCTTCTTCTTACTTGCTTGAGTCTAAATGTTTATGGCATGAACGTTTGGGACAAGTTAATAACAAAACCTTGCAAAAATTGATTAACTTAAATATTTTGCCAAAATTTGAGTGCGATAAATCAAAATGTCAAATTTGTGTTGAATCTAAGTATGCTAAGCATTCTTATAAATCTGTTGAAAGGAATTCAAATCCTTTAGAATTGATTCACACTGATATTTGTGACATGAAGTCAACACCATCACGTGGTGGAAAAAAGTATTTCATAACTTTTATTGACGATTGCACTAGATATTGTTATGTCTATTTGCTAAATAGTAAGGATGAAACAATAGATGCATTTAGGCAATATAAAACTGAAGTTGAAAATCAGTTAGATAAAAAGATCAAAATGATCAGAAGTGATAGAGGTGGAGAATATGAATCTCCATTTGCAGAAATATGTTTAGAAAATGGAATAATCCATCAAACTACTGCTTCCTACACTCCTCAGTCTAATGGAATTGCAGAAAGAAAAAATCGAACTTTAAAAGAAATGATGAATGCATTACTTATAAGTTCAGGTTTACCACAGAACTTGTGGGGGGAAGCTATCCTTACAGCAAATCAGATACTTAACAGAGTGCCCCACTCAAAGACAAATGTAATTCCATATGAGAAATGGAAAGGTAGAAAACCCAATTTGAAATATTTCAAAGTGTGGGGGTGTCTAGCCAAAGTCCAAGTTCCTATACCTAAGAGGGTAAAAATAGGACCTAAGACTGTGGATTGTGTATTAATTGGATATGCCACAAACAGTAAGACATGTCGATTTTTGGTTCATAAGTCCGAACATCCAGATATTCATGATAATACGGTAATGGAATCAGATAGTGCTGAATTTTTTGAACATATCTATCCGTATAAAACTAGACTTGAGTCATCTAGTGGGGGATCTAAACAACCCATAGAAGAACCAAAAGAGAATGAACAAAATGAAGAAAGTCCAATACGCAGTAAACGTCAAAAGACATCTACATCATTTGGATCAGATTTTGTAACATTTCTTCTTGAAAGTGAGCCTCAAACATTCAAGGAAGCAATGTTGTCTAGCGACTCAACCTCTTGGAAGGAGCCTGTTAATAGTGAAATTGAATTAATCTTAAGCAATCATACTTGGGAGTTGGTTGATCTTCCTCCAGGGAACAAACCCTTGGGTTCAAAATGGATCTTTAAAAGGAAGATGAAAGACGATGGAACTATTGACAAATATAAAGCAAGACTTGTTGTCAAAGGTTTTAGACAAAAAGAAGGTCTTGATTATTTTGACACATACTCGCTAGTGACTAGGATTACATCAATTCGGATGTTAATTTCACTAGCTGCAGTATACGGTCTTGAAATTCATCAAATGGATGTGAAAACAGCCTTCTTAAATGGAGAGCTTGAAGAGGAAATTTACATAGAACAACCTGAGGGCTTTGTAGTTCCTGGTAAAGAAAATAAAGTGTGCAAACTCATTAAGTCACTTTATGGGCTAAAACAAGCACCAAAACAATGGCATGCAAAGTTTGATCAAACCATGTTGTCAAATGGATTTAAGATCAATGAATGTGATAAATGTGTTTACATTAAAGATACTCCAAATCAGGAAGTTATTTTATGCCTATTTGTAGATGATATGCTTATAATGAGCAAAGACATTGCTAATATAAAAGCTACAAAGTGTATGCTTGCTAGTAAGTTTGATATGAAAGATTTAGGAGTTGCTGATGTGATATTAGGAATTAAAATTCTTAAAACTCCTAACGGTCTAGCATTGTTTCAAACTCATTATATTCAAAAGATACTTGAAAAATTCAAATTTTTTGAATTTTAAAAGGGCAAAGACTCCAATTGATGTAAATCTTCATCTTGCAAAGAATAAAGGCGAAAGTCAGTCTCAATTGGACTATGCTAGCGTATTGGGAAGTTTAATGTATGTCATGAATTGTACACGACCAGACATAGCTTGCGCTATCGATGGCGAGTCGATACACAAGTAATCCTAATCATAATCATTGGTTGGCAATGAAGAGAGTTTTGGGATACTTAGATGACACTCAAAACTATGCTTTACATTACAACAGATATCCAGCCGTTCTTGAAGGATATAGTGATGCAAATTGGATTACTGGGTCAACTGAAACAAAATGCACAAGTGGATACGTTTTTACTATTGGTGGAGGAGCAATATCTTGGAAATCATCCAAACAAACATGTATAGCTCGCTCTACAATGGAGTCTGAATTCATTACTTTAGACAAGGCAGGTGAAGAAGCTGAATGGCTCCGGAATTTCTTAGAAGATATTCCATTTTGGCCCAAACCAATGGCCCCTATATGCATACACTGTGATAGTCAAGCTGCAATAGGAAGGGCTGGAAGCATTATGTATAACGGCAAGTCTCGTCACATAAGACGAAGACATAAATCTATGAGACAACTACTCTCTAGTGGAATTATCACAATTGATTGTGTGAAGTCAAAAGATAATGTGTCGGATCCACTTACAAAAGGCCTAAATAGAGAGAGAGTTGAGAAATCATCGACGGGAATGGGACTATGGCCGAGAACAAGTCATCGTGGCGGTAACTCTACCTAGAAGACTGGAGATCCCAAGATCTAGGTTCAAGGAGATAAAACAAAGTCATTGATGACGGTTCAACATTGTCAAAGAAAAAAAATATTATTATTTCATGGTCCATTCTCATGATGAGACAATGTTTAGTAACCAGGATAAAGACATAAGGACTTTTTAATGGTTTCTAAGTTTGATACAGGGAATATCAAATGGTGTATCTATGGGATAACACATTTACAAATCACCTATGTAAGTATGAAGTGTAAGCCGCTTCAAGGAGAATCCGGTAAGGCCAGTTCTTTAAGCACTTACTATCCAAGATGTCTTCATGGCTGAAACGAACAAAACAATGAGAACTAAGAACAGTTCAAGGGTTGATTGTGTGACATATGTTGTCTAGGTATACACCAAAGCTCGACGGTTCAAAGATATCAAATCTACCGATTGACCGAGTATATCCGATATATGTTCACTACGGAAAGTTTAAAGGGAAACCTACTTATCCAGATGCGATTAACCTTTACCTATACAAGACACACAAGTTTTTTCATGCATATGTTTTAACAATAGCCTTCCCCATTCATGTGGGGGATTGTTGGGTTTTAGCAAGTGTGAATGGGAAAAGAAAAGAGAGAATATGAAAAGTAAGGGAACTACTTTGGCTTTGGATTTGGCAAATGATGTGATTGATTGATAAATTTTTTGGACAAAATTTATTTAATCAATTTTTGTTAAATCAAATAAATCCTGTTAATATTATCTCTTATAAATTTGCGGGTAACGGTAACATTTTGAAAAGTTGTTACTTTTTCGAAAAGTCGTTACTTTCCAAAAAGTAGTTATTTTCCTAACAGACACATTTTTTTGAAAAGTTGTTATTTTTTCCAAAAGACACTACTTTCTGGATAAAATGGGTCTGAACAGATTTCACTGAACAGACATGTTCCTTGCTGAAAATGGCTATAAAAGGAAGTCAATTTTTTATTTTTCAAACACTGAAAAAAATTTCTTTCTCTGCATTTATTTTTTTCTCTCAAAATAAAAAACAAGGTGTCGATCGACTGAGTCTGTGTGACTTGTTGATGTTCTTCAGTTCGTTGAAGTTAAAGAAGTTTGAGGTACCGCTATTTCTTTAACAGGTTTAATCCGTTTTATCTTGGGAGAAATTAATCCATAACCTTGGGTACAGTGAGGGGATTAAATTTCTTAAGGACACACAGTAGTTTCTGTGGACTCGGATTAATTCTTGTATTTTAAATTTTTTCTGCTTCATCTTGTTTCTGTTTCTGTTCATTAACTTCATAAATACAAGTTAGTGTAAGAAAATAACATTTCTTGCCCAGCGAAATTACTTTAACGAAAAGGGGCAGGAAGTGGAAGTTGAAGAATGACCTTGAAGTTGGGTTATCTTGAACTAACCTGAAATTTATCATTATAAAGATATGACAGCTGGGTCTAACTCAACCTCAAAAGCTAGCTCAGAAAGGAGAGATTGTTCAAGTCCGTATAAAAAGACCACCAGTCAATTCCCTACTCTAACAATTATATTAGCTTATAGCTGGGTATGTTGAAGTTCGAAATGACATGCTCACAAGTAGTGGCTCCAACACAGGAAGAAGTTTTCTGTTAAGTGTAACTTACACCAATAGCTTTTTGGTTTGACTTTCGGTTAGTAGGGAGTAAGACAAGATTTCAATCACATTAATGTTGAGCCCGAGCTAAGCACAGGCCTAACTCATCTAGTAGATAATAGAGAATTCATATTGTCGAACTAAGAATTAAACACAATTCAATGTAATACAATACATTACGAGACAACCATCAGAACAGAGTACATAGGTTGCTTATTTATTATTTGCAACAAAACTAAAGAAATCAACTGTAACAGATGCATCCATTGCTAATAAACTTGTCCAACTCTCCAGCAATCTCTGCACACACAAATTGAGTTTTTCAATATTTAGGGAAAAATGACAAAGTTATCCAACAAAAGTTTTGATGCATACCTGTTATGTTGCTAATTCATTCTCAAACGATGTCTTTGACGTCCCTTCTTTTGACTTTTTTGTTTCTTAGCAGAAATTTATTGAGCAATATCTTCAGGAAACTTCACATACCATTTTGGTTTTTCCAGAAGAAACATGAGACCTCCTATCAACAATCCAAATATCATACCACAACCATAAGCTATTACAACAGCTTCCCATGTGAACCCGCTCATAAAATATGAATCATCATCATCATGTTCAAGTGGTGACTCATTATTGTTTCCACATTCTTTTGACAGTGGAAATCCACATAAATCACAATTTCCACAATATGAATCACTTGGAAATGTATTGAACTGTTTCCCGATAGGAATGCACCCATCTAGATGATTGTACGAAAGGTTTAACACCTCAAGAAATGTCAAACTCGACAATGGACCTGGAATTTCTCCCATGAGTCTGTTCCATGAGATATCTAATGCTTCGAGCTGCTGCAACTTTGTAAATTCTGCAGGAATATGACCATGGAAAATGTTGTGAGACAGGTTGAGTAAGACAAGTGAGCTCAGACTTCCAATGGAATTTGGAATATCTCCTTCAAACCTGTTGCTTGATAGATCAACACTCGTCATAATTGACGTGATTCTCATATCAAACTCATTACCTTTTATCATCAAACTAACATGGTAAAGGTACCGTGTGTGAGTCCTATTGCTAGCTCGTGTAATTACTGTTTTTTCTTCATCCACATCCATCATACCTCTGAAACTTTTGAAAAGATTAGATGGCAAAGTTCCAGTGAACCCATTAAAGGAAAGGTCTAGGATCCGTAACTCAGGAAATGGAAATTTGGACTCCAAATCATCAATTGGACCATGAAAGAGGTTTGATTTAAGAACCAGAACTTGTAGGTATGGAAGTTTCTCCAGCCGAATAGGGAACGTGTCATTTATCTTGTTGTTCCCCAGATCAAGAGCTACCAAGCTTGTACAGTTGAGCAAGGATCGTGGGACTTTACCCCCCAATTGATTGTCATATACACCAAGATATTGTAACCCTGTAGGTAAGAATCTCAGTATCTCGCCATGATAATTGTTCATTCGCAAGTCTATAATAAAAATGCGTCTACTGGAGTTACCCAAACATCCTGGGATTGAACCACTGAAATTGTGTAGAGCCAAAATGAGGACATGAAGGTTAATCAAGTCACGAATAGATTGATGCAAAGTCCCTTGAAGAAAATTGTTTTCCAAATTAAGCAACAACAAAAACGTTGAACACCATACTTGTTTTTCAAAGCCTGTGAGGAAGTTATGAGAGATATCTAGCGTACCCATGATTATGGATGATAACATCCAATCAGGGATTTTGCCATGCAGCTTGTTGTGTGACAGATAAACATTTAAGTGTCTTGAGGAACTTGATCTGTTCTTGAGCTCATTTGGCAATTTCCCAGTTAATTGATTGGCTTCAACAGATAACAAAAACAAGGATGGAAGATGGAATAACCAATGGGGTGCTGCGCCAGTGAAACAATTAAACGACAAATCAAGGATTCGTAGCTCTTGAAATCCGCTTATATTAGAGGTAAGTGGCCCAGTTAGTGAATTGTTTTGCAACTCTAATAATTGAAGGCGTGTCAAGGTTGCAATTGAATAGAGAAATGGGCCAGTGAAATTGTTGGTATGAAAAGCTAAAAAAGATAACTCTGAAAAGTTGGCAAAGATGTCTGTAATCGACCCTTCAAATTTATTGGAAGAGAGAGATATGTCACTAAGTTTGTTCAGCTTTCCGATAGTTGAGGGAACATTTCTAGTGAAGCTGTTACATGAAAGCGTCAACACTATGACTGCAGTGAGGTTGCCAATGGATTCTGGAATCGAGCCTCGAAAATGGTTGGAAGAGAGATCTAAAGTAACGAGTTTGTTTGATTTTGAGATAGTTGAGGGAACGTTACTAGTGAAGCTGTTACCTGGAAGTCTCAACTCGGTGATTGCAGTGAGGTTGCCAATGGATTCTGGAATCGAGCCTCGAAACTCGTTGATAGATAGATCTAAACGAACAAGTTTGTTTAATTTTGAGATAGTTGAGAGAACATTAGCAGTGAAGTGGTTATGTGAAAGTATCAACTCTGTGATTGCAGTGAGGTTGCCAATATATTATGGAATCGAACCAGATAAATGGCAATTCAAGAGGTCCAAATGCCAAAGAGATTGGAGATTACCAACCGCATCAGGCACCTTCCCAAAAATACAGTAAGGGAGAAGTCCAACTCTAAAGTACTTTTACTGAAACTCCAATTAAAATTAGGCAAAGTGCCTGTTAATAAAGGATTTGATCCCAATCTCAGAACTTGCAAGTTTGGTAGATGAAAAATCTGAGAATTACTTATGTTCCCAAACATGTTGGTTCCTTCGAGACTTAAGTACCTAAGGGAAGAAGTGAAATTCTTAGGCAACTCAAATGATGCATATCAACATAATCAAACAACAGTACCCCTCTAAGTTGGTTAAGTTGTGCAGCAAACTTGTGAATGTTGTTCGGCCAACTTGGATGTAATAGCAGGAGAGATCAAGTGAAATCAACTTAGACAACTTGCATAACCCTGGTGGAATCATCCAAAAGATTTAATTGAGACGCGTCAAACTAGTGAGTTCACTAATGCTATTTCCAAGTGGAAACTCATTAAAGGCAAGGTTGAGTCTACTAAGTTTTTTGAGGGTGATGTTTGCATTGATGGTTCCCCTAAGACAGCTCAAAGAAAGATGGAGGCCTATGACATAACCCGTAAATTCATTGCAAGTAACACCATCCCATTCACAACAATCTCCTGTAACATTCCAGGACAAATTCTTGGTTCGGGCCTTGTTTTCACAGAACACTGAATTTGAATCAACTCTGAGTCCTTGCCTAAATTGAAGCAAACAGAAAGCTTCATCGCGAGCACAGAGATGTTTCCCAGCATATGTAAGCTGAGATTGTTGGGAAAAAATTGAATAGAAACAGAAAGCTATTAGCAATTGTTGGTACTCCATTGCATATATCTAACTACAAAATTAGCTTGTTGTATATATATATATATATATATATATATAGTGTGATCAACAATGCATTATTATTTTCTTTATTAAGTCACACAATTAACTACCACTAATACAATTTACCCATATTCCACAAAAACTTCTTCATGAAGTCAAACGACTTTACTAACAGTCATACAATTTTAATATTTTTAATTAGAAAATTGCCACTAATGAGATAGAAAAAGTTTCCTCCAGTGAAATTACATAGTAGTAGCAAAGAATAGGTGCAACCAGGGATTTCAAATGAGTTGTTAGGGGGTAATATACGTGTAGTATGATATAAGAAATCAAGTTCGAGTATTAGTCCGCCCAACCTATGTCTAGTTTAGTAAAACAGTAGACAATAAAAGTTTGTTCCTTGTAATTACTATAAGATTTCTATATAATTTTTTTTAAAAAAATGAATTTTATAATAGAAAAATGTGTATATTTTTCTCTACTTAATATAAATATTTGTAAATGATTTAAATACAACTACTATATGTATAAAAAATTATTCATACAAATTAAGTAATTAAAAGAGGAGTGTGACCCCAAATTAAAGCTTAACAATCCGACAATCATATCAAATAGTTTTAAAAAAGTATATCATTTTGATACGTAGATTTCACATGAGTAATTATTTGTGAAGATGTCATATAATGTTTGAAGAGAATATATAAATAATTATCAATATCTATTACATTATTATAACATCACAGTAAATGTACAACTTAGATTACATTATATTCACCCCACAAATATTTGAAAACAAGATGAAATAATAGCTCTTTAAAATATAACTCCTGCAAAAATAAAGGGAATATATCTTTTCTTTTTTTTCAAAAGCTCCTCCTTTAAACTCGCACAACTTTACACCCAGTGAGACATTTAAAAATTGAATGTGTTTATCTTTTCAATTAGAAAATTGCCTAACTTATGAAATAGTAGTCATTATTTAATAACCATAACAAAAAAGTTTGTCCTATTGAAATTACATGGAAGTAGCAAATTTTCAATTTTGTGCATGTATATATATAGTAAAAGTTTATTATATGTTTATAAATAGTATTGAGATGTACCTAAACTCAATTATTATTGTATATTATATTAAAATTTGTATTATAGAAATTCATAAACTTCAAAACATAGATCTACTTGTGCTAATAACATCATTTTTTATATATTCTATATAAACTTGAAAAGGCAATTGAAAACTTTCCTCCTTGTAGTCCATCTTTAAAAACATACAGTGTGATGAATAATACATTATTGTATGTTGACCCAAGTCAATTTCCTCCTTTATTAAGTCACACACTTAACTACCACTAACACAATTTTAATATATTTTTTAAAAACTTAACTACCACTAATGCAACTTTCATATTTTTTCCAAAAGTATATGCGTTTATCTTTCTAAAAATTAGGAAAATTGCCCACTCGATTAACAAGCATAGAAAAGGTTTCTTCTGATGAAATTACATAATATGGTACCAAAGAATAGGTACAACCAGGGTATTCCAATGGGTGGATTAAGCTGAATTTGAGAATATTTAAATGAGTGATTATTGATCCGCTTAAATATTACTTGGGCTAAAGTGAATTGCTAAAATGAACTAAAAACTAAGGGAAAATTATGCCGATAAATAAATATATACTAGTTAATTAACTAATAAAGCGCTAGCTTGAATTAATTATTGCTCACAGCTTAATTTTAGTTGTAATTACATCGCTTATACACACACAATTACATGATAAATATACAAATACAATTAGCCTCTCTCGCTCGCCTCTCTCCTATTAGTGTTCCATATATTAGTATCTCATTAGTGATTTAGTTTCTATTATAATTAGGTGAAGATCACAATCCATTAGTAGTTGATTCTTTCCTTGTTTGTAGTTTGCTCTCTTTTATAACACATACATATTAATAAAATGATATACTTCTCTCCAACAGCAAAATTTATATGGTATCCAGAGCCTAAAAGCTTTATAACATTTTCTTTTTTGAGAATTTGTGTCTTTTCCTCTGCCAACTAACAATGGTTTCAATTGAGAACACCTCAACCTCATCTCCTGTATCTGTACCAAATTCTCCCACAATTCTCACCATGAATAGCAATGAACAGTTGATCAACATTAATGTTGTTGCTCAGGCACCTCTAAAGCTCGACAATACAAACTACCAATCATGGACATACCGGTGGGAAACCATCCTCACTGCATATGATTTTCTCCATTTTATTGAACAACCACTAAGTTCAACAACCACTCCTTTTCACCAACGACAATACCATCTCATTCGGAGTGTCATTGTTGCTTCTTTATCATCTGATATTGTTCCATTTGTCATTGATGTCAAATCTCCCTATGCTCTCTGGCAAAATCTGGCAGCAACCTATGCAAAGCCATCACGTGCTCGTATCATTGTTGAAGATAATCAACTCAGACTCACACATGCAGATCAGAAAGATGAAGAAGAAGACGAAGAGAAAGGATAGAAGAACAATGGACATCTTGGGAAACATGGGAAACATCGAAGAGAGTATCGAGAAGGTCCAGATCAGAGGAACCTTCCAAGTGTTTCAAATGCAATCCGGGGCCCCGGAAATAATGGGCTGGATCGTCTGAGGAAATAATGGGCTGAATCGTCTAAAACAGCATTGGGAAGAATTGGGCCTTGAAGATCAGAAACACAAACAAGAAATGAAGGCCCAACTATGGATTCAAAGTTGTGAAGTATTTATGTCTTCCCACCTTTTGTATATATCTAATTATACAATACCTAGATTCTTTTTTTTACAACTCTAAACAGATTTTTTGTAAAGAATAAAAGTTTGTTAGATATCTAGACAAATAGAATTAGGCCAGCTGGATAGTTTGTTAGGAATAGAAGTTTCTTGATTTCTCATAATACTTGTATATATAGTTGCTTACAAGAAGAAAGGAATACACAGAAAATTTCCCAAAATATTTCTCTTTACTGTTTCTTGTAATTCTTACATGGTATCAGAGCAGTAAATCAAATCATACAATCAAATACAATCATGACTAATGAAGCTGTCAATGTTCCTGAATCTGCGCCTGTAACTCAGGTAGCAGGATCTTCCACAGGAGCTAAAATTGATGTCAATCATGCATTTTATTTGCATTCTTCAGATTCTCCTGGAATGGGTTTGGTAACCAGCTCTTTTGATGGAAGAGGATATCAGGGATGGAAGAGATCAGTGCTTATAGCACTCTCTGCAAAGAACAAGTTGGGTTTCATCACTGGAGAACACCCTTCACCAGCTCCAACTTCCACAGATCTGCAACCTTGGAGTAGGTGTAATGACATGGTAACATCTTGGCTTCTTAACTCACTTTCAAAAGAAATAGCAGATAGTGTTATTTATTCCAGGACTGCTAAAGAACTCTGGATGAGTCTCGAACATAGGTTTGGTCAATCAAATGGTGCTAAACTCTTTCATTTAAAGAAAGAACTTAACAGATTGGTGCAAGGAACTAACAACATTGCAGGGTATTTTACTAAGCTCAAGAGACTTTGGGATGAACTAGCTTCCCTAGATTCACAGGATAAGTGTACCTGTGTGTGCATCTGTGAAGGAAAACAGAAAATGGAGAAATCTGTTGAAGATGAGATGCTTATACAATTCCTTATGGGTCTTAATGACACATATGCACAAGCTAGAGGGAATATTCTCATGATGAATCCTTTACCTAACATAAATGTTGCTTATTCTCTAATCTTACAGGATGAAAATCAGAAGGAAACATACATGAGTACTATTGGCAATACTGACTCCTCATCTTTCATGGCTACTGGAAATACAAGCAAAAATGGCAAACAGTTTCAAAAATCCAACCCAGCTGCATCAGGATCTGGATCAAAACCAAACATGGGGTATCCTAAAATAAATAGCTATCAACAGGGACAGCAGGCTCCTAGATATCCAAGACAGAATCCAAGATTCAAAGGAAAGAAGAAATACAATCCTAATGTTTCTTGTGATCATTGTGGTAAAACAGGTCATGTCATGGATGATTGTTACAGACTGATAGGATTTCCTGAGGATTTTAACTTCACAAATGACAAGAACTATTCAACACAAGTGAGGGGTAATGGAGCTATCATGGAGCAGGATGAACCTAGCTACTATGTGGATCAAGCCAGACTGCACATGAGCAAGGAACAGTTTGCTCAGTTCATTCAGGTCATGAAGCAGATGAAAATGCCAGAATCAACATCAAAGGATCCTGGACCTGAAATTAATGCTAATGCAGTGGCTGGTACCATTTTTAAGTATTCTGGAACTTGTTTTTCTGTTTTTAACTCTGAGACTTGGATCATAGATTCAGGAGCCTCTGAACATATGTGTTTCAATCCTAAGTCATTCATCACTCTATCTACTCTTAGGATGCCTATCAACATAAATCTTCCAAATTCTCATTTCATAACTGTTACTCATATAGGAAGTGTTCAAATATACCCTGACTTGACAATACATAATGTCTTGTATGTGCCAAGTTTCAAATACAATCTCTTATCTGTACATAAGTTCAGTAATCAGCTTGGTTATACAGTTCTTTTCAACTCTAACAACTGTATGTTGCAGGGCCATTCAATGAAGAGGCCTCAAGCTTTTGGTGAATCAAGAGAGGGTCTCTATTTGTTGCAGCCTTTCCCTAAGAAGTCTAGTGCTATTCAAAATACCTCTTCAGAGTCTAAAATCTGTAGTAGAATCAGTAGTTCTGTTTGTTTTCCTGATTCAGTTTCAGTACCTTTTTCTGTTTGTTCAAATGCTTCTTCTGATGTAAGGTTATGGCATGTAAGGTTGGGGCACTTACCCTATACATCAATGAAGAATATCAGTTTTTTATCTGTTCCTAAACAGTCAAATTGTCACTGTGAAATCTGTCCTAAAGCCAGACAATCTAGATTGCCATTCTCTTCAAGCAAAATCACTACAAATAAATGTTTTGATCTAATTCACATTGATACTTGGGGTCCATACAAAGTGTCTACTTATAACAATTATAGGTATTTCTTGACTATAGTAGATGATTACAGCAGAGCCACATGGACTTATCTCATGAGCACTAAGTGTAATGCTTTCACAGTTATACAGAATTTCCTATGTATGATTGAAAGACAGTTTAATGCCAAAGTGAAAATAATCAGATCTGACAATGCTATGGAGTTAGGGAAAAGTGATGTTGCCTCAAAGTTTTTGGATTCTCAAGGAATCATTCATCAAACTTCATGTGTAGCTACCCCACAACAAAATGGAGTGGTGGAAAGAAAACACAGACACCTTTTGGAAATAGCAAGGGCTCTACTGTTCCATTCAAAGATACCTCTGGCCTATTGGGGGGAATGTATTTTGACAGCCACTTTCCTAATCAACATATTACCATCAAGAGTAATTCAAGGAAAAACACCCTATGAAATTTTGTTTGGCAAGTCACCTTCTTATCATTTTCTCAGGTGTTTTGGTTGTTTATGCTATGCAAACACTCTGGTTCATGGAAGGAATAAGTTTGATCCTAGAGCCAAGAAATGTGTCTTCATAGGTTATCCAAATAATCAAAAGGGATACAAATTGCTTGATTTAGAATCTAAGAAAGTTTTTGTTTCTAGAGATGTGCATTTTGTTGAAAACCATTTTCCTTTTTCTCATCTACAATCAGATCAATCTATATTCATTTCTAATGATCCTATTGATCACAGTAGTACAGAATCTGTAGATCCTATTCCTGTTCCTGAACATTCATCCTGTTTAGAGACTGAATCAGAACAATACAATCTACCATATCAAACTTTCCAATCTCCTATATCACAGCCTACAATTCCTGTTAGAAGATCTGGTAGAACCAACATTGGAACTCTGCCATCTCACCTAAAGGATTACATCTGTAACACCATTTTTCTTAGCAATGTTACAGATTCCTGTTTTACTCCTCCTAACAATCCTAGTTTCTCCTTTGCAAATCTATCACAATCTAGTCAAGTCACTCTTCATTCCACCATCATTTCAGAACCTAACAGTTATCATCAGGCTTGTCAACATGCAGGTTGGAAGAAGGCAATGCAGGATGAAATTGAAGCCTTAAAATCTAACCATACTTGGGATGCTGTTATGTTACCCAAAGGAAGAAAAGCTCTACCTTGTAAGTGGGTTTATAAGGTAAAACAACATGCAAATGGGAAAATTGAAAGACTGAAAGCAAGGCTAGTAGTAAGAGGGGATATACAAAAGGAAGGGATAGATTACAATGAGACTTTTTCTCCAGTAGTAAAGATGACTACAATCAGGTGCCTATTGGCCATTGCCACTAAGAAAGCATGGGATGTATATCAATTTGATGTCAACAATGCTTTCTTGCAAGGAGACTTGCAAGAAGAAGTATACATGAAATTTCCAAATGGTTTAGAACCTCCCCATCCTAATATGGTCTGCAAATTGAGAAAATCACTCTATGGGCTTAAGCAAGCATCTAGACAGTGGTATGCTCGATTAGCAGGAGCTTTGAGTTTCAAAGGATATGTGGCTTCATTAAATGATTACTCACTGTTCTTTAAGCAATGTGGGAATTATATTTCAATTGTGGCTGTGTATGTTGATGATATCTTAATTACAGGGAATGCTACAGAAGAAATCAAGCTTTTAAAAGCTTTTCTACACAAGGAATTCAAAATCAAAGATCTTGGACTTCTACATTATTTTTTAGGCATGGAAGTGCTAAGAGAAGAACAAGGCATGATTATCACACAAAGAAAGTATACCTTAGAGCTCTTGGACGAGTTCGATGTCTCCCATATCTCTGCAGTATCTTCTCCTATGGACCCTTCCCTCAAGCTTACTGCAGATTCAGGAACACCCCTGTCAGATCCAACAAGTTATCGTCATCTCATCGGCAAGATTAATTATTTAACCCACACTAGACCTGATCTATCTTTTGCTGTGCTAACACTAAGTCAGTTCATGCATAAACCGACTTCTATTCATTATTCAGCTGGTTTACGAGTAATCCGTTACCTGAAGAAGTTTCCAAACTATGGACTTTTCTTCACGGCTTCTCCTGGTTTATCTTTAGCCACTTATTGCGACGCTGACTGGGCCTCTTGTTGTGATTCCTGTCGATCTGTTAGTGGTTTCTTTATCAGCTTAGGTGGATCTCCCATTTCCTGGAAATCAAAGAAACAAAGTTCAGTCTCTTTATCATCTGCAGAAGCAGAATATCGTTCCATGCGACGATTGGTTGCTGAGTTAACTTGGCTTACTCGCCTACTTACCGATCTGTCGATTCCTCCTCCTTTGCCAGTCCCGATTCACTCTGATAGCCAGGCAGCCATTCACATCGCTCGCAATCCTGTGTTTCATGAGCGTACAAAGCACGTCGAGCTAGACTGCCACTTTGTTCGTCAACAATACCTTGCAGGGCTGATTTCCCTTTCCTTCGTCCCTTCCAGAGATCAACTAGCTGATATTTTTACAAAACCACTTGCTGGTCCTTCTCATCTTCACAACATGGCCAAGTTGGGCCTCACTCTGTTCACCTCCAACTTGAGAGGGGATGTTGAAGATAATCAACTCAGACTCACACATGCAGATCAGAAAGATGAAGAAGAAGACGAAGAGAAAGGAGAGAAGAACAATGGACATCTTGGGAAACATGGGAAACATCGAAGAGAGTATCGAGAAGGTCCAGATCAGAGGAACCTTCCAAGTGTTTCAAATGCAATCCGGGGCCCCGGAAATAATGGGCTGGATAAATGCGAGGAAATAATGGGCTGAATCGTCTAAAACAGCATTGGGAAGAATTGGGCCTTGAAGATCAGAAACACAAACAAGAAATGAAGGCCCAACTATGGATTCAAAGTTGTGAAGTATTTATGTCTTCCCACCTTTTGTATATATCTAATTATACAATACCTAGATTCTTTTTTTTACAGCTCTTAACAGATTTTTTGTAAAGAATAAAAGTTTGTTAGATATCTAGACAAATAGAATTAGGCCAGCTAGATAGTTTGTTAGGAATAGAAGTTTCTTGATTTCTCATAATACTTGTATATATAGTTGCTTACAAGAAGAAAGGAATACACAGAAAATTTCCCAAAATATTTCTCTTTACTGTTTCTTGTAATTCTTACAATCATGAGTCTTAGAGAGTCTCTAAGCAACTTGAAAAGGGTATATCTCTATTACTTCATATTTACATAGCCGAATATGACACTATCACTGCAGCTTTACGTGCTCGAGAAACTCCAGTGACATTTGAAGAACTTCATGAGAAGCTTCTTGATTTTGAGCGTAAACTCATTCTCTCATCTTCCTCTACCACAGTACCGACAACAACAAATTTGGCTGCTAAACCAGTACTTCAAAACAATCGCTCTTGGCCCAATCATGCTTCACGTACTGGAAACGACTTGAATCCTACATATAGGTACGCTTCTAACAATTTTGGTGCTCAACCTGTTGGTCAATACACCATCAGGAATCATCCTCGTGTTACTTGCCAACTGTGTGACAAGCCCGGTCATCATGTGAAGCAGTGCCGAAAATTATTGGCAATTCTCTCTCTAATCAATGGATCTGGATTAGATGGACATACAAGAAATAATGCTCCGTCTCAAACACAATAACCACGTTCTAACTATGCAACTCACAACACCAACAATGATGAAAATTGGCTTGTTGATTATGGTGCCTCGCATCATGTCATACAGGATCTCCACAATTTATCCCTTCACTCAGATTATGATGGCCCTGAAGACATTATGCTCGGTGATGGTAAAGAACACAAAATCACTCATACAGGATCTGCCTCTTATCTTCATCTTCTTGGCCTTTAACTTTATCCAATGTTTTATGTGTGCCTAAGATGAAAAAGAAGTTTATATGTCTCAACCTTTTGGATTTGTGAATGAGACATATCCCACTCATGTTTGTCGGCTTCACAAAGCAAATTATGGGCTTAAACAAGCTCCGCGAGCATGATATGAGTAACTCAAATCCTATCTTATTTCAAATGGATTTTCCACTCTCAGTCAAATAACTGCTCGTTTATATATTCTAAATCTGGAGTTATGCTCTATCTCATTGTCTATGTTGATGATCTAATTATTACGGCTAATCATCAAAGTTCGGTGGAAGGTTATATTAGGTGTCTTGTTAATTGATTGATATTTCGTATCTTAGTATCTCATTACTGATTTAGTTTCTATTATAATTAGGTGAAGAATCACAATCCATTAGTAGTTTATTCTCTCCTTGTTCTTAGTCTGCTCTCTTGTATAAATACACATACATATTAATAAAATGATATACTTGTCTCCAACAGTAAAAGTTATATCTCCTTCCTCTCCCAGTCTCGCTCACCAGATATACAAATACATATGTATATCAGTAACATATATAGAATTATCTGACAGATATACAAATACAATATGTCTATCTCCGCTCTCTGACCTCTCTCAATCGCCTCTCCTCTCTGTACCAATCTCGCTCGCTAGATATACAAATACATATGTGGTAACCAGTTCCATATTACAATTTGACAAATACACATATACAATTCACCTCTCTTTATTTTCTGCCCTTTCTCGCTCGCCTCTCTCATATAACTACGAGCCATAATTAGCAAACTATAGCCGTTTTGGGCTATTAGATGGGCCACCGGGCCAATTTAAACATGCTCCTTTATTAAAATAAAAAGCACCCAATTTCCTTCGATACTACCCCTTTCTGCAAAACAATTGAGCTTTGCGATTTCAAAGTAGAGAGCATTTAATATTCTACCACTTTTAAGGTTTTAGTTACTACATTTATCTTGAATGAATTTTTATGGAGTATCTCATTTTGTTGTCGTCACAACAATAATAATAACAACATACATACTCAATGAAATTCATAGATTGTAAGCAAAATTTACCACTTTTGACTCATGTTGCTGTGTTAATTGGCATAATTTGTTGATTACATATTTGTGGTAGTTTTTTTCTCTTTTTATATGTATAAAGATATATCCTCATCTAGGATTTTTGGTACTCCATTTTTTAGGTTTGTTGGCTTAATTTGAATTTGTTGATAGGGTTTAGCGTTTCTCTTTTTAGAATAAATGGTCCCAAATAGAGCGAGACAGATAAAAGATAAAAGAGGATTCATATTGCTGAACAATATAATACGATACATTATGAAACAAACAACCACCCAAACAGAGTATAGAGGTTGCTATGTCTAAAGCTAATTTATTATTTGACACAAAACTATAGAATAAACTGTAACTTATTGTGTATTTGGCAAGCATGGGCATAAAGTGATGAAACAGATGCATCCACTGATAGACTTGTCCGACTTTAATTTCCTGCAACCTTTCTGCAGTGACAAGTTGAGAAGCAAAGGACTTAAATGAGTTTTTGAATATTTAGGAAAAAATAACAAAGTTATCCAATAAACAGCTACAGGAAGTTTTGTTTTGATGCATATATACCTGCTATATTGCTAATTCATCGTAGACCACGTCTTTGACGTCTCTTCTTTTGCCTTGTCCGCTTCTTAGCACTAATTTGTTGAGCAATATCTTCAGCAAAGTTCACATACCATTTTGGTTTTCCCAATAGAAACATGAGACCTCCTATCAACAATCCAAATATCATACCACAACCATAACCTATTACAACTGCTTCCCATGTGAACCCGCTCATAAAAAATGAATCATCATCATCATCATCTTCGTGTTCAAGTGGTGACTCATTATTGTTTCCACATTCCTTTGACAGTGGAAATCCACATAATCCAGGATTTCCACAGTATGAATCATTTGGAAATGTATTGAACTGTTTCCCAATAGGAATGCGCCCAGCCAGATGATTGTACGAAAGGTTTAACACCTCAAGAAATGTCAAACTCGACAATGGACCTGGAATTTCTCCGATGAGTCTGTTCCATGAGATATCTAATGCTTCGAGCTGCTGCAACTTTGTAAATTCTGCAGGAATATGACCATGGAAAATGTTGTGAGACAGGTTGAGTAAGACAAGTGAATTCAGACTTCCAATGGAATTTGGAATATCTCCTTCAAACCTGTTGCTTGATAGATCAACACTCGTCATGATTGGCGTGATTCTCATATTAAACTCATTACCTTTTATCATCAAACTAACATGGTAAAGATAACCTCTGAGAGTCCTTTTAGTAACTTGAGTAATTCCTGTTTTTTTTTCATTCACATCCATCATACCTCTGAAACTTTTGAAAAACTTAGATGGCAAAGTTCCTGTGAACCCATTGCAGGAAAGGTCAAAGATTCGTAACTCAGGAAATGGAAATTCGGACTCGAAATCACCAATTGGACCGTGAAAGAGATTTGATTTCAGAATCAGAACTCGTAGGTATGGAAATTTCTCCAGCCATATGGGGAACGTGTCATTTAACTTGTTGTTCCCCAAATCAATAGCTTCCAAGCTTGTATAGTTAACCAAGGATCGGGGGACTTGTCCCGTCAATTGATTGCCATATAAACCAAGATACTCTAACCGTGTAGGTAAGAATCTTGGTATCTCTCCATGAAATTTGTTCATTCGCAAGTCTAAAATATAAATGAGACTTTTGGAGTTACCCAAACAATCTGGGATTGAACCACTGAAATTGTTCTGAGCCAAAATGAGGATTTCAAGCATAACCATGTCACAAAAGGACTGATACAAAGACCCTTGAAGAAAATTGTTTTCCAGATTAAGGTATCGTAAGCTTCCTGAGGGCCATACTTGTATTACAAAGCCTGTGAGGAAGTTATGAGAGAGATCCAGTCTACCCAATCTTGGAGAAAACATCCAATCAGGAATTTCACCTTGCAGGTTGTTGTATGAAAGATTAATATCTGAGTATTCTACATAATTGCTCTTGAGCTCATTTGGCAATTTCCCGGTTAATTGATTGTGTTGAACATATAAATTATATAAGGATGGAAGATGGAATAACCAAGAGGGTGCTGCGCCAGTGAAACAATTAAATGACAAATCGAGCACTGTCAGCTCCTGAAATCCGCTTATATTAGAGGGAAGTGGTCTAGTTAGCGAATTGTTTTGCAAGTATAATGTTGCAAGGCGTGTCAAGGTTGTAATGGAATATGGGAGGGGGCCAGTGAAATTGTTAGTGTGAAAACCTAAAAATGATAGCTCTGAAATGTTGGCAAAGATGTCTGGAATCGAACCTCCAAAATTATTGGAAGAGAGAGATAAGTCGCTAAGTTTGTTCATCTTTTGGATAGTTGAGGGAACATTTCCTGTGAAGCTGTTATATGAAAGATCCAGCACTGTGATTGCCGTGAGGTTGCCAATAGATTCTGGAATCGATCCTCGAAAATGGTTGGAAGAGAGATCTAAGTATACGAGTTTGTTTAATTGTGAGATAGTTGAGGGAACATTACCAGTAAAGTTGTTACGTGTAAGTATCAACTCTCTGAATGTAGTGAGGTTGCCAAGGGATACTGGAATCGAGCCGGATAAATGGCAATTACGGAGGTTCAAACGCCAAAGAGAATGGAGATTAGCAATTGAACCAGGTAGCTTCCCAAAAATACCAGTATTAGAGAAGTCCAACTCTAAAACACTTTCACTGAAATTCCAACGGTAATTCGGCAAAGTGCCTGTTAATAAAGGATTATTTCCCAATCTCAGCACTTGCAAGTTTGGTAGATGAAAAATCTCAGACTCACCTATGTTCCCAAACATGTTGGTGTCTCCAAGACTTAAGTACCTAAGGGAAGAAGAAAGGTTCTTAGGTAACTCACTTATGTACCCAAAAACGTCCACGTTGTCAAGCAACAGTACCTCCAAATTGGTTAAGTCTTGAAGCAAACTTCTGAACGTTGTTAAACCAAATTGTAATTTAGTGTGCCAGGAGAGGTCAAGTGAAACCAATTTAGACAAGTTTGTTAATCCTGCTGGGATCTGCATCATATTTCCAGAATGCGAAAGATTGAGATGCGTCAAACTACTGAGTTGACTAATGCTATTTCCAAGTGGAAAGTCACTCAACTCGTTGTATGCAAGGTTGAGTCTTTGAAGATGACCAAGTTTTTTGAGGGTGCTGTTAGCATCGATGGTTCCCCTAAGACAGCTCGAAGAAAGATCGAGGCCTATGACATGACCTGTAAATACATTGCAAGTAACACCACCCCATTCACAACAATCTCTTGTAGCATTCCAGGACAAAGTCTTGGCTTCGGCCTCACTGTCACAACCATAGAAATAAGCATGTGGATCAACGGTGAGGCCTTGCTTAAGTTGAAGCAAATAAAAAGCTTCATCGCGCGCACAGAGATGTTTCCCAGCATATGTATGCTGAGATTGATGGACAAAAAGTATAAAAAGAGAGTGGAAACAGAACGCCATTATCAATTTTTGGTACTCCATCGGATATATCTAGCTAGCTAGGAACTTGTACTCCATATGTATAAATAACAAAGTGATCTTAAAGCATTATTGTTATTGACCCAAGTCAATTTCCTCCTTTATCAAGTCACACAACTTTAATACCACTAATACAATTTTAATATTTTTGTTTTCAAAAACATTACTTTACTACCACTAATACAATTTTAATATTATTTTTTTCAAAAACTTTACTTAACTACCACTACTACAATTTTAATATTTTTTTTCAAAAACTTAACTACCACTACTACAATTTTAATATTTTTTTTCAAAAACTTTACTACCACTACTACAATTTTAATATTTTTTCCAAAAGTGTACGTGTTTATCTTTGTAAAAAGAAAACGGAAAAGGGCCTAAAATACCCTTGAAGTATTGAAAATGGTACACAAAATTACCCTTCATCCACCTTTCGGCTCCAAAATACCCTTTTCATCCACCTATTGGCTCCAAAATACCCTTGTCATCCACCTTTGGGTTCAAAATTGACCACTTTTTTAATTGTTTTAAAATTAAAATCTTTAAATATTCTTAAAAATACTTGACATTCAATTATTGGTTATAATTTTAATATATTAATATAATTTATAAACCAACCCACTACCCACTCATTACTAACTAAACCTCACCCAATTTATAATTCAATTATAATATCAAAATCGTCATAAACACTATTAAAACACGATGAAATTATAGATTCCTGAAAATGACATCCATAATTATTCGAGCCCAAATCGAAGCCCCAAATAAATTTAGGTTGAGCCGCTTATTTAGGAGGACACTTTCTTTCAAAATTAAATTAGAAATTTATGATTAAAGGTAAAGAAGTAATACATCCGGAATTAATTCATGCACTTTTTTTAGATATAATTTTATAAATATTTATGATTTGTTTTAAAACCGTTAATATATTATTTTGAAAAACAATTACCGAAGTAACATCACATAATTGAGACGTAAGAATAATTATGATGAACATAGTCAGACTTTTAAGTTTATCGGTGATTTTTATTTAGTCACTTGAATGTATGATAATTTACTTCTATAATTTTTAAAAACACTCAATTGCCAGTAGCTTGCATTAATAATGTACATGTTTATTAATTTAGAGGAATTTAATTAGTAATGGGTGGGTAGTAGATTGATTTATAAATTATTTTAATAAGTTAAATTATAATAAATAGTTGAGCGCCACATATTTTAAAAAATATTTAAATAGTTTAAATATAAAACCGTTAAATAAGTGGTCAATTTTGAACCAAAAGGTGGATGACAAGGGTATTTTTGACCCAATAGGTGGGTGGGAAGGGTATTTTAGAGCCAATAGGTGGATGAAGGGTAATTTTGTACCATTTCCAATACATTAAGGGTATTTTAGACCCTTTTTCGAAAAGAAAATTGCCAACTCCTTTAACAACCATAGAAAAAGTTTCTTCTAATGAAATTACATAGTAATAGCAAAAAATAACAAAAACGGATTTTGGTTGAGTGAAAAGTATTTTTTCATCCTTAAATAAAGGTTTAGGTTCAAATATCCTTTGGTAAAAAGTTGTTTTTGTTAGGGAACATTTTTTTTTCTATGTTAGGGGGACATTTTTTTCCTAAACTTATTAAAAAAGAAAACACAAGCAAATTGAACGTACAATTAGTAATAGGTCATGTGACTTTGATGGCAAACCTTTTCATTAGATTACAAATTCATTGCCAGCCAAGCCATTTATAAGTAACGTGATAGAATATGATAGAATCGATAATTCATGTTTTCATGATAGACAAGAAGCGCAAATAATCAGTAGCAAATGTACGCAGCAAAAGAAGCCAAACTCGAGTCCAAGATCGAGTAAAATGGGTCAGTCAAGTAATCAAGGAAATAGAGTTATTTGTCAAAGCCAAAAATAATATATTAAAGGTACAAGTTAATACAAGTAAGGAAAACCTTAAATATATTATTAAGGAAGGAAGTTGTGTATAATAAGGATTGTACTTTAAAAAAAAGAATCCTTGTTTAAACATAACTTCCTTACCTTATCAGATAAGGATTGTACAAGGCAAAATAAACTCTATAAGAAGAGCACGAGGCAGAGGAAGAAAGGCACGACTTCACGCAGAGAACAAGGGAGAATTATTCATCAAATTGAAGTCTTCAAGGTTGATAGGATTGCTACGTTTAAAACATTCTTGAGTGAGAAGGTTTTATCGTGTAGAACTATTTGTCTTGTTTTTGTTTTGATTGTAATTTACAGTTTATTGTACAAAGGGTGGGTTTGGCGCTTTGTAGGGTTGAGTGTTAGTAAGAGTTGTAACAGAAGGTGGGTTTGGCCTTTTGGAGAGATCGATTGGAGTCAATCGAGAGAGGTTGTAGAGATAATACTTTTGATTATTGAGTTGTAATCACAAAATCTTATAGTTGAATTAATAAAACGAGGTTTTTCCTTCCTTGAGTGAGGAAGGTTTTTAATTCAATACGTGTTTGTGTCTTTACTTAAAAGCAACTTACAAGAACCTTGTTCTTGTTCTTGGGTTAGGTTTCTTCAATTGGTATCAGAGCAGGTCTTTTCGTTAAAAGATTCACACCTTGAAAAGACTCAATGGCAGCACCGCCTACCCCACAAGAGGGAGCTTCACAAACACGACCACCACTATTCAATGGCAAATATTATGGATGGTGGAAAAATCGTATGATGGACCATCTTATTGGCGAAAACCCTGATCTATGGGGAGTAATTCTAGATGGCCCAACCATACCTATGAAAACCGCAACTGATAGAATTACCAAAATCCCAAAGGAAAGAAAAGAATGGAATGCTGAAGACAAGCTTGCAATTCAAAACAATGCCAAAGCCAAGAAAATTCTGATATGTGGCATAGGACCAGACGAATACAATCGAATCTCGTCATGTCAAGATGCCAAAGCCATATGGGAAACACTGCAAACAGCTCATGAGGGAACAACGCAAGTTAAGAAGTCTAAAATTGATAACTTGAACAGGCAATATGAGTTGTTCCGGATGGCAGAAAGGAGACTATTCAAGACATGCACACCAGGTTCACCTCCATCATTAATGAGATGTACTCTTTAGGAGAGATAGTGCCTAATGGAAAGGCAGTAAGGAAACTCTTGAGTGTCCTTCCTGAAACTTGGGAAAGCAAAGTCGAGGCTATCACTGAAGCCCGCGACCTAGACTCACTGGCCATGGATGAGTTAATTGGTAATCTCATCACATACGAACTCAAGAAAAACCAAGAAAAGGAAATTGGAGGAAAAATAAAGGAAAGGAACCTGGTTCTAAAAGCTACTACATCAGATGATTTTGAAGAGGAAAATATTGCCCTCATAACCAAAAGGTTCACCAGAATGCTAAAGAGAGGGCAGACCTTTCAAAAGAAAGCTTCTCAAAAACCATCTGAAAACACTAAAGACCAGGTTTGTCATAAGTGTGGGGAGCCCAGATCACTTCATCAAATTCTATCCACTTTGGGCCTTAGAGAAGAAAAAGGCAAACTTTGAGAAGGGCAATGAAGAGGGCCTTTGCAGCAATGGGGAATTCATTTGATGAAGAGTTTGAGGATGATGAGACAGAAAACCAGTATCTTCTTGCACTAGAACAAGAAGATGATTATGACTTTCTTGCCCTTGTAGCAGTGGAAACCAAGGAAGAAAAGGAAACCTGCAGATCACAAGAAACCATACTAGCACTCATGGCTGGATCAGATTCTGAAGATGATGAAGAAGATGACAATCAAAGCAAGGTAAGTTTTCATCACATCAAAGTAAATATTGAATCATATTCTAAAAAAGGAACTAGAGTCCTTATTGAGTACTCTTATAGATGTATATCAGTCTGTCAATTTTGAAAGAGAACAAGTGATGGAAAACTATGCATCTTTAAGAGAAGTCAATGACAATCTTGAGAAACACAATCACTTTCTACAAAATAAATTAATAGAACAGATTAAAATCTCAGAGTTAAGTCACAAGGGCAAAAACTCTGCTAGTGAACTTCAATTAGCTCTAGAAGAAAAACTAAAATTGTTAACCATAAAATATCAAGCTTTAACAGAAAGGATAGGTTGTTACAAGAAAATCTTGATCATACCAAACTGGATCTGGAAAGAAATCTTAGATGGACCACGTCCTCTGAAATTTTAACTCAGATTCAAGAAAAGCAAACCACTAGTCGAAGTGGGATAGGTTTTAAAAAACAGAATAATCTTGTGTCACACACTATTCACATGTCTAAAAGTTTATGCACTCATTGTGGAAACTCAGTTTATTTAAAGAATCAATGTAAAGCTTTATTTGAGGCTTTTCAGAAAAATATTAAGTTCACCAAACAGGAAAAGACTGATACGGCTAAGAACCTGGTTCGAAATAAAAATGCTCCAAATAAAAGGTTTTCTTATTTGCCTTTATGGGCTAGAAGAAATCTTATTCATCATTTTACTCACATAAAGGGGCCCAAGCTAATCTGGGTTCCCAAGACTAATCTTTGACTAGTGTTTCAGGTGAAGGTGAGAGGGAAAAGGCCAACTTGGTACATGAATAGTGCATGCTCCAAAATGGTGCTAAAAATGGTAGAAAATTTCCTCTCGCTCTTTGATTTTCAAGGAGGCAGTTTATTCCTTGAAAAGGATGAGAGAAATGGAAAAAAAAGTTGAAGAAAGTGACATGATATCAAACATCTTTGATGATGCAAATTTAGGGAACACTGCATATGAACCTGGTTCACAGCTAACAATTATTGATGCACCTGCAACATGAATTACTACTTATCTATGGTTCAGGAGATTGGGGGAATATTAGAGCAATCGAGACAGTAAGAGTATGGCACACCTTTGGGGGAACTTTGTTATGTGAACATGGTCCTTGTTGTTCATTGGAAGGTATTAAAAATTGAGAAGGGTTGGTTCTCTGTGAATCGGCTTGAGATTCATTTGATCTGGGAGAATATGATGATGCGACATTCTTGTGAAGGCCTTGAATATGAAGAACTTGAAAAAAATCAGTCAAAGCATGGTGTTATCGAAACTAGTTGATGCATTATCATGATTTCCTTTAATAATTGGCTAGTAAAAGAATAATCTTACGCTTGAGTAATTATACAATGAATATCTGCTAACTCAACCTCGTACTGTAATAGGTACACACTCAAGTCACATCTCAAACAATGCTTAGAAAGTCTGCGGATGTTATATGTTCTCTTTGCTAACACCATTAAGTAAATCATGAAGAAACACACAAAAAAAAGGGGGGAACCTGGTTTTTCTGTAATACTCAGGTATGTACCATCCTTTTTCAATGCATTAATTTCCTGAGTTTGGGTCAAACATAAGCACTAATAAACCTGGTCGATCATCAAAAATTCAACTTTCTTAAAGATCACCAAGAACCCTCTTTGACAATAAGCATCGTTCAATCTCAAACTGCTCTAATGATGAAAATCTCAGTATTGAAGCCACTCATGCTTCAATTTAGGGGGAACCTTGCTTTACCACCCACATCTGAACCAGGTTCACAAAACTCCAAATTGATATTTCATCCATTCCAAGTGTATAACTTGTCTATCTCTCAGGGGAAACAATTCTCACAGAAATAAATTGTTGCTTGCCTTCATTATTGATAAACACAACTCTTTGTGCACCAAAATGTGATGAATCTCTTACTGGTAGTTGGTACTCCTTCAAAGTTGTCATCAAGAAAAAGGCTATAAAAAAAGTGATGATGTATCTCATGTTTCTCTTGATGAAATTTCACATTCTAAGAAACTGATCAGAATAAAGAAGCTGGTGCACAATGGCATACTGAAAAAAAATTTATCAATGGCAGTAAACATCCCTTTCTTCCTCACTTTAGTAATCTTTGTCCCAATCCTTATCCTCAAATTTTATACTCTTTTGACTCTTTGATGTGCTTATGTCTGTCTCATACTCATGATATTATATGTTTTTGATTAAGGGCATAAACTGGTACATATTTGTTTATTTCGTTTCTCATTGAAGATCTTAATTGTGTATGAGTGTAAGATGACTAATATCCTCAGATTAACTAACCATTTTGTTATCAGAAGTGTACTTGAAAGTGTTGCCCAATTGGCTATGAGTTAAAAATGATATTGCACTCATTGAATGTTATTCGAGTTCTTTGGTTATTGATTTTCAATGATGCCAAAAGGGGGAAATTATATAATGTGGATAGACATATGCATAGTTTGTCATAATCAAAAAGGGGAAAATTCTTGGGGAATGAGAAAACATGAAGTTTGTAGTTTTGATGGATGACAAAAAGAATTGAAGTTTTTGGAAATCTGTTAACTAGAGTGTTTGATGCATTTGAAGTACCATTGGGAGAAAGCAGGATTTTAACTCGTGCAGATATGTTCACTCAAACCATTCTTGCTGATTTTGGCATTCCCATGGAGTCGGAGCAGGTTGCAACTGCGTCTCCACGTACATCTGGTCATGTTGCTCAGTTACTCAGGGAACTTAAAGTAGCTGAAGAAAAGTATGCCACTCTTGTGTCAGAAACCGTGGTTACGTCTTGAACTTGACACTTCAAATGCTTTGAAATTCGCAGGTTGAAGGATCGCTTAGTGCAAAGAAGAACTTGCTAACAAAGGCGAGAGTTGAAAGAGTACCGATATGTCAAGCTTCGCTTCAACTAAGCCTGGTCAACCTTCACATTGAAAAAGCATCTTATTTGAACCTGGTTCTCTTAGTTGTTTAAACTTATTATGCTCAACTGGCTGGGCTTATATTGTTGCTATGGATGTTGATTGGGTTTGTTTAGCCGCTGTTGGATTCTTTTTGATTTGTCAAAAGGGGGAAGAGTATTTGCGCATGCATCACACAGAAAGATTTGTTTGTCTTCATCAAAAAGGGGGAATATGATAGAACATGATAGAATCGATAATTCATGTTTTGATGATAGACAAGAAGCGCAAATAATCAGTAGCAAATGTACGCAACAAAAGAAACCAAACTCGAGTCCAAGATCGAGTAAAATGGGTCAGCCAAGTAATCAAGAAAATAGAGTTATTTGTCAAAGCCAAAAATAATATATTAAAGGTACAAGTTAATACAAATAAGGAAAACCTTAAATATATTATTAAGGAAGGAAGTTGTGTATAATAAGGATTGTACTTTAAAAAAATAATCCTTGTTTAAACATAACTTCCTTACCTTATCAGATAAGGATTGTACAAGGCAAAATAAACTCTATAAGAAGAGCACGAGGCAGAGGAAGAAAGGCATGACTTCACGCAGAGAACAAGGGAGAATTATTCATCAAATTGAAGTCTTCAAGGTTGATAGGATTGCTACGTTTAAAACATTCTTGAGTGAGAAGTTTTTATCGTGTAGAACTATTTGTCTTGTTTTTGTTTTGATTGTAATTTACAGTTTATTGTACAAAGGGTGGGTTTGGCTCTTTGTAGGGTTGAGTGTTAGTAAGAGTTGTAACAAAAGGTGGGTTTGGCCTTTTGGAGAGATCGATTGGAGTCAATCGAGAGAGGTTGTAGAAGATAATACTTTTGATTATTGAGTTGTAATCACAAAATCTTATAGTTGAATTAATAAAACGAGGTTTCTCCTTCCTTGAGTGAGGAAGGTTTTTAATTCAATACGTGTTTGTGTCTTTACTTAAAAGCAACTTACAAGAACCTGGTTCTTGTTCTTGGGTTAGGTTTCTTCATAACGGTTTTTTGCAGGGCAGAGCTCCCTTGTAGACTTTTTGTTACGATATAATACAAGAAACTGAAAAGAGTCAAATATACCGCTTGTTATACTTTTGAACTAAATATATCCTTATAATTAATTGAGACGGTAAGGGTTAAAAGAACCATTCAATTAAAAAAAATTAGCCCGAAAGTATAATGAGAGGAGTATATTTAGCCCAAAAGTATACGGGAGGGGTAAAATGTTGTTTCCAAAGTTTGGTATCGTTACAATAATTTTTGATCAAAATTTGAATATATTCCGTAAAATTTTATGTACTAAAAGATATATTCTTTTGGCTTATTTTTGCCAAAGAATCTTGGACTTTTGCTGAGTTTCCGGCCCACAGAGAACATGAGCCTTATATTTGCCTCTGGCATCTCCTTTTTGCACTAACAAAAACGCGTCATTTGCGAGGGGTAAATTTGCATGTTGCGGCGGTCACCAACCTCTGCAATCAGTTGCGACGGTATTTCCAAATCCGCCCCAAGAACGTCGCCGTTACCAGTTTACCGAGGTTGTTTTCCTGGCTGCTGCAATATTTTAGCAGCGGTTTTATTTCGGGGGTTAAAACCCCCGCAACATGTCATGTTTTAAGTTAATTATTTTAGTAGTTTTGGGGTATAAAACCCCTGCAATATGCTCTTTTAGTGGGGGTTAAAACCTACCTAGCTTTTTATTTTATTTATGTATTTATAATTCGTAAGAACTGATTGATAAGACATTTTATTATTCAAATTGCTTTCTTATTGGTAATTTTGTACAGTAACTACAAGACTATAACGTAATGAACTTTGGTGCATTAACACAAAACAATATAACATAATGAGTCTCAAACATATATTTCAATTAGCAAACACAAACATTAATATCTACTAAATCCATTCCAACCATTATCATAAAGGATCTATACATTGACTGTTATTAGGATTACTTCGTTCCGAGGATCTTTTTGCATTCATACGTAAAATGAATCCACTAGCTGCATCACTTGGCTACAAAAAGAATTTAAGTTATAATTAATCAAAAGGACCACAATTAAATCATATTCAGTAAACTACAACTTTGATCAATAAAAGACAACATGCTCTAAAAACAGTCTATGGAATGAAACTACAACATAGATCAATAAACTACAACATGCTCAAGAAACTCTGCTTTCATATTGCAGTTTATGCAACTAAAGAAACTTACTTTCCAAGAACTTTTGTGTTCAATAACAAGAAGAAAAATAACCCAAATCAAATACATGCAAAACAAACAGAAACATGATACATAGATAAAGATTGAATCTTTTCGAAATTTGTTTTCTGGGTAACTCACAAAAATGAAGAGAAAAAAAGAAGAAGATAAAAATGGTTTCATTTGTAACTCTGTTTTTCTCAGTAACCATTTTCCTAAAGAATAAAGATAACACAACTTACATCACCTAAGAGAGATGACATGAAACAGATGTAATCTGACTCTAACTTCTCTACATTTGCCATTATGGGCTCTCTTTTGGAGTATAACCAAATAATCCATCTAGATTGCACATGAATAACACCATATCTCTAGCTACATACAGAACATTGTCAAAACACAACAGTAATTGCAGTTCCCAATTTAACACCATGTCATATATTCTGGATAATTTAAGTTGTTGTACCTGTTCCTTTATGAGTTGATTTTCTTTCTTGAGATCAGAATTAACTTTTTTAAGATCAATATATTCAAATTTTAAACTGGTCAAGGAAGTCAGTAATTGATCTCTATTCTCATTCAACTCTTGAAGATTATCCATGAGAGTTAGAAGAAACAAAGAAAAATTATTCATTCAATTAAATAAATTAATTTTTATTTGTTAGGAAGACATCATAACAGTTGTTGTAATAGTTGTACTCTATATTAGAGTCCATGCTTCTAGTTTATCTCATAAAGAGTTTGTATTCAGCTATATCTTTTGTGAAATATAATCAAATTTCTAAAATATTTATAAAAATTTTACGTCGTATTGTGAAAACTTAAGTCTCATAATGAGAGTTCCCTCAGTTATCAGTATCACCTAGTAAACCCCTTTCAAGAATTTTTTGCCATGTAAGAAATAAAAAGACTACTATAAAGATGTTTCACTTTTTAACGTTCATAGTTTTTAATTTATACTTCTTTTTTTTAATCATTTCTAATGACAAACATGGATAACCATATTGACTTTATTTAATATAGGTTTTAATAATGAGCATGTTATCTTAGATTTGACTAAAGACATTTTGTAATTTGTATTAGATCTGCCAATATGTATCTTTTTGTACCTCTATAAATAAGCTACTTTTCAGATCATTAATGAACAAAAAGATCAAGTGCCCATTTTTTCGTCTTGTGCAACATTGCTAGATATATATATAATAATAGTAATTACCTCTACTTTTCTTAACTAAAAGTTCGTAAAGTATATATAGGAAACAGAATGTATGGTAATAAGAGTTCTTTTTGGAGAAATTATAATAATAACTATTGCTTCTTCCCAAACATATTCAGATTAACGGTATTAATTTTTACCTCTTCATTGAAACTCATTGATAGAATATATGCCTTCACTTAATAAGTAATGGACCAGGTCCCTTACTTCACTTCAGAAAAATACCAGAAAGTTAAATGCAGTAAAATCAACACAATGATTTTACGTGGAAACCTCTTTGCTTAAGGGAGTAAAACCACGTCCTGTCTCACAGGATTTTCAATCATTTTCACTAGTCTTCAGAAGCAAAAGTAAAACACGATTACACCAAACGTAAGAAAGAGTTATCAATCTTACCGTTAAGCAATAGTCCTCTATTGCTTAACAAGCCTAAGTAGAACAACAGTCTACCCACTAAGCTATCCCACCTGGACAACCTAGACTTCTAACACAACACACCAATTCCTTTATAGATTCAGGAGTGGTTTACAATTTAAGAGCAAGAGAATGAATTCCTAAACAACTAGACGAAAAGCTCCAGATGTTGCTGTTGTCCTTGGAATAATTCTGCCTTTGCTTTGTGTTAGCTTTTGCAAGAGTTCTTGAAAAGTTTTTATCAAGTTGCAAAAACTACACACAAATGTTTAGGAAAGTGCCTTTTATATAGGCAAGTCACTTTCCTAAACTTCTTTGCCATTGGCTGGAAAGGTCAAACTTTTCTGACGCCATCGGGAAGTGTGCACCTACTTTCTGTACCGTCTCCAGCTGGCAGTCGACTGACTCATCATCATGGGAGCCTGGTACCTCTACTAGGTCCCTGGGTTTGTTTCATCTGCAATACTTCAAACAAGACACCTGCAATACTCAAGTAGAAAACCCGGTACCTTTATGTGGTCCCTAAGTTTGTCAAATCATCAAAACTACAAATAACATTTTCCCCCTTTTTGATGATGACAAACAATGATATGATCTGAGATCTTCACCAGAATTGTTCCCCCTGACAGTGTATTCCCCCTTACTGTATATTCCCCCTTATTTAGGTACTAACAGATTACTTCCCCCTTATTTAGCTACTAACAGTTTACTTCCCCCTTTTGGCATCATAAAAAAGATATGCAGTAAACCATTGAGTCAACATAAATACTGAGCAAGATCAAAGCGAATAAGCAATCAAACAGTAGAGGAAAAGCAATCGCAAAAGAACATAGGAAGAACAGCAAAGGAATAAAGTAACCAACATGCCATTATAGCATAAATACATTAAAGACAAACTAAAAATCCATCAACACGATGATCAGCCACACAAAAAAAATGACACAGGGAAGGATTGATTGACAATTTAGGAAGAGGGGGGTGTTTGAGATAGGGACTGGATAACAAGAGTGAGTCGTGCATTGGCAGCATCATTATCCTTGATGGCCTTTTCTTGCAGGGTAGTTATCTTCGCCTTCAACTCATTGTTCTCTTTCTCCAGAGCTTGTACAACTGAAGAACCAGGTCCCTCACTCTGTGCAGTAAGCAGCTCTACTTTGAGTACATCAATTTCAGCCTCTTTACTACTCAACCACACAGTGAGTTCTTCAATCTCATGTTTAAGCTGATCCAGGTCCTCAAGAAGTTGAGCCATCTTGCTTTTTGGTAAGCCTCTGCCTTCAATACATTCACATTCAAACAAGGTATGCTCAGAGATAGTTTGTTTAACTGTCCCCACCTTTCCAACACTAAGAGGAATCCGAAAATGATTGAATACTTCAGTGAGAAAGTATCCATACCCCATTCCATGTACTCCTTTCCTCTCAATAACTGTTTTGTGAATGTGCTCAATCATGAGACTAGGAAGGCTCAGAGCCTCAAAGCTGCACAACATCTCCATTACGTACAAGTCAGCAGCAGTAGCAAGTGTCCTCTTTTCTGTGCGAGGAAGGACCACTTTGTTGACGAACTCGAAGACCAACTGATACTCACTCTTCATAATTTTCTTATAGATCCGAGCAACCTTAGTTGTGGGAGTCTTAGAAATCATAGAGGCAAATTCTGAAGAGCAGGTTTTGCTCAGCACGAACCGGGTCCCCTCTGTAGGCACTCTGAGGATTCTGCCCAACACCACCTCATCCAAAGAAATAGCAATATTGTTCACACGTGTGAGGAGACTCCCATCTTCCATGAATTGAACATTGTAATAGAATTCACGAACCTCTTCTTCATGGAGGATGGGGGATTTCTTGTTGAACAGGTGCAGCCAAGATTGGATCTCCACCATGTCATGCAGAGAATCCATGCCAGGAAGAGTAATAATCCCCATATCAAACACTCTTCCAGCGAGAACTGCTTGTTTCCTCAGACTGTCAACTACTTCCTGCAAGTTGACATTCTCAACTTTCCTGGCTTGAGGACCAGGTCCCTGTGTCCGCTTTCTCTTTTTCTCAGATCTCTTCCCTTTTGACTGTGACTTTTCAACCTTCCTTGTAACCCTTTCACTTTTCTTTTCTGACTTCTTCTTGTTATTTTTCTTTTCAACCTCTTCTCCCGACAACTCAACCAATTTTTCTTTAGGTATCCTAAAATTTGATACCTTTAAGGTTCGTGCACTTCTGATTGCAGCAGCAAAGCGTGCACTTGCCTTCAAGGCATCTACCATCAATTTTTGTGCAGCAGACCTTGTATTAGGTCGTCTCCTAGGAGCCTCCTCCACGACCTTTTTCTTTCCCTTTTCGACTCTCAACCTTTCATTTTAATGGTGCTTCCTCACTTGCAGATTCAGATGAAGAGGAAGAAGAGTACCGCCCCAAATCGGGGGTTTTATCAAAAATGGGTTGAGAAAGCCTGACCTCTTCTTCTTCCAGGACATCAGTGTTTTCTACTCTGGCCTCTTCTCGCATCATTGCCAGACTTTCAATCACGAGTTCCTCACTCGCTGCCAGAATATTAGACTCGGAAGCCCTATTTTTTGGTAGATCTCCTTCAAACATGTTGTCAGGCAACATGTCTTCACATGGACCAGGTCCAGTAAGCACTGCAGAGGTGTTTAGATCTATGGAGAAGAAAGGGTTATCAGGAGTATTTTGTGGAGGACTGGGTGGGGGAGGAAGTCTGGCTTGAACAGTTGTTGGAGAATAGAATGCAAGGGGCTCAATTTCACTAAGGGCATCCAACATTTTCTTAGAAGAAGATGAAGAGGAAGACATGTTTGTGATACTGGAAGGTTTCGTTGAAAAGCAAAAAGAGGAAGAAGAGGACAGATTTTGCCTTTGAATTTGATAAGCCTTTTGGCAAAAAGAGAGAGATAAAGTTAAAAGACAGATGAGAGTTCCAAAAAGAAAAAGGCCTTTTTAAAAGAAGTGAAAGGGTGTCAGGTCCTTGATTTGATGCGTCGTTTGAGGAAGAAACGATTGGACTTATCGGTCAGAGTAACCAATGACAGACACGTGGCATTTTCAACGGTCAAATTTTTTCAGTTTAAATTTAATGTAAAAATGCTAACCTGGACAGGTACCAGGTACCATGATAGAGTTTAACTTCATTCCTTAATTTTTCTAGACTCTTCTTTTGCTGAACAGGTCCCTACTGAGAGTATACCTATTTAAAGATACAAAAAGAGATCTTGTTCAGATATTTAAAAAATTCACACAAAGGATACCTGCATTGCAATTTTAGCCATCAAGGGAGTTCCACTGTTGGAGGCTAAAAGCATCACTTGGAGATCAACATCCCCAACTTTAACCGATTCCTCTCAAATTGATCCTTGCTGAGAGCCTTGGTGAAAATGTCTGCAATCTGTTCCTCCGTTGGACAATATGTGAGCACAATATTTCCCTTCTCAACATTATCTCTCAAAAAATGATGTCTAACATCAATGTGCTTTGTTCTCTTATGATGAACTGGGTTCTTTCCCATACTCACAGCACTAGTGTTGTCACACATGAGAGGAATTGCTTTGATGTGGATTCCAAAGTCTTCTAAATGTTGCCTGATCCACAACAATTGAGAAAAACAGGCTGCAACAGCTACATATTCAGCTTCAGCAGTGGAAAGAGCCACAGAGTTCTGCTTCTTGGTGCCCCAAGAGATAAGTGATGATCCAAGGAAATGAGCCATTCCAGAGGTGGTCTTCCTGTCAACTTGATAACCTGCAAATCAGCATCTGCAAAACCAACTAGATCAAAAGTATCACCTGCAGGATAAAAGAGAACCAGGTCCCCTGTTTTCTTCAAGTATCTAAGAATACGTTTTGCAGCCTTCAGGTGTGAATCACGAGGACATGCTTGAAACCTGGCACACATTCCAACACTATACACAATATCAGGTCTGCTAGCAGTCAGATATAACAAGGAGCCAATGATTCCTCTGTACATTGTCTGATTCACTAGGGGATCGGATTCTTCTACTATCATCTTAGAATTTGTTTCCATAGGAGTATCAATAGGTTTAGAATCAAACATATTAAATTTCTTCAGCAGCTCTTTGATATACTTCTCCTGGCATATTGAAATCCCATTTGATGATTGCTTGATTTGTAGCCCCAGGAAGAATGTCAACTCACCCATCATACTCATTTCAAACTCCCTTCCCATCAATGATGAGAATTCTTCACAGAGATGTTCTGAAGTAGCTCCAAAAAATATGTCATCCACATGAACTTGAATGATAAGCAATTCTTGTTCTCTTTTTAATAAGAACAAAGTATTGTCGATCTTGCCTCTTTTGAAAGCATTCTTCAGCAGAAACTTTGATAACCTTTCATACCATGCTCTTGGAGCTTGTTTCAGACCATATATTGTCTTATTCAATCTGAACACATGATTTGGTAGCTCTGCATCTTCAAAACCAGGAGGTTGCTTGACATACACCTCCTCTTTGAGATCTCCATTCAGAAATGCACTCTTCACATCCATTTGATACAGCTTGAACCCCATAAAAGCAGCAAAAGCTATTAAGATTCTAATAGCTTCCATTCTGGCAACAGGTGCAAAAGTCTCATCATAGTCAATTCCTTCTTCTTGATTGTATCCTTGCACCACCAGCCTAGATTTATTTCTAGTAATCACTCCATTTTCATCAAGTTTGTTTCTGAATACCCACCTAGTTCCTATTATTGTTCAGCCTTCAGGTCGAGGAACCAGGTACCATACCTTACTTCTTTCAAACTGATGGAGTTCTTCTTGCATAGAATTGATCCAGTCTACATCACCTAATGCTTCTTTAACATTCTTAGGCTCAATGGATGATATGAATGCTGAGAACGCAACTAGATTTCTTGTTTTTGATCTAGTTTGAATTCCAGAATTCAAGGGAGAAATGAGATTATCAAGAGGATGTGATGAACTATGCTTCCATCTAGACTTTGCAGCATACTGATTTGGCAGATCAGCATGATCTTCATCAAGAGTGACAGCATCTTCTGGGAAGTCTGATGTACTCTGGCTGAAGTTTTGTGTAGTACCAGGTACCATATCATCCTCTTCAACCTCAGCATCCTCTCCAGGTAGACTGTGATCCTGATCATCACAATCATTTTTCAGTTGTTGATCTGCATCAGCTTCAGCTCCTTCAATCTTCTTGGATTTGAGCATCTTCAGCACATCATCATCATCATTTGATCCATCATTCTTCAAGCTTCCATTTTCATCAAAAACAACATGAATGCTTTCTTCAATGCATTGTGTTCGTTTTTTGAATATTCTGTAGGCTTTGCTGGATGAAGAATATCCAATAAATACTCCTTCATCACTTCTGGGATCAAATTTTCCCAGATCATCCTTCCCATTATTCAGCACAAAACATCTGCATCCAAATGCTCTAAGATAGCTCAGCATTGGCTTCCTGTTGTTGAGCAGTTCGTATGGAGTCTTATTCAGCACAACTCTTATTAGACACCTGTTGGTAACATGACGTGCTGTGTTAACAGCTTCAGCCCAGAAACTTTGAGGAAGATTTGATTCAATAATCATAGTTCTGGCAATGTTCACCAAGGTTCTGTTCTTTCTTTCCACTACTCCATTTTGTTGAGGAGTTCTTGGAGCAGAGAAATTGTGGCTTGTACCATTTTCCATACAGAATCTATCCAATGTTGAGTTTTCAAACTCTGTCCCATGATCAGATCGAATGCTGCAAACAACTTGATTCAATTTGGTTTGAATCATTTTGAAGAATACCACCAGCTCATCAGCTGTATCTGCCTTTGATCGCAAGAATCTCGTCCAGGTGTATCTTGAATAGTCATCAACAATTACCAAAATGTACTTCTTACCATTTCTGCTTTGAACCTTCAAGGGTCCACAAAGGTCCATATGAAGCAGCTCTAAGGTTCTTGATGATGTTACCTGATTCTTGGGCTTAAAAGATGATCTGATTTGCTTTCTTTTAACACAAGCTTCACATATTTTATTTTCAGCAAACTTCATTTTGGGCAAACCTCGGACCAGGTCCTTAGAAATCAACTTGTTCAATAAAGATGAACTCACATGTCCCAGCCTATGATGCCAGAGATCAGCATTTTCATTTTGTGCACTAAGACATGTTAAGTCATCTCCATGAGAGATTTCCAAGTTGGCCACATACATATGTTTACTTCTGTGTGCAGTGAGAATTACTTTGTTTGTAGTTAAACTCATCACAGTGCATTTCTCAGAAGTAAACTTGACTTCATTTCCTTTATCACAGATTTGTGACACACTTAGCAAGCTGTACTTCAACCCATCCACATGGTAAACATTATCAATTGAATCTTCAAGAGATCTTCCTACTTTGCCAACTCCCAAAATGTACCCCTTCTTGCCATCACCAAATGAGACACCTCCTCCTTGGAGAGTCTTGAGTGAGAGGAAGTTCTTTACATCACCATTCATATGTTTAGAGCAACCACTATCCATATACCAACATTGACTGTTGCTCCTCTCACTCACCTACACCAAAAATCACTTATTAAGCTTGGGAACCCATTTCAGCTTGAGTTCCCAGTAGGCAGACAAAGGAGTGATCAGATTGTACTTGGTCCAATATGGTAGATTTTGAAGCTTTCTAACAAAAGACATAGGAGCAGGAACATATTTTTTCTTTGAAAATCTGTGAGTTGAGACAGGCTCTGTAGGACCAGGTCTCTCTTTTGGTACATTTTGTCTTTCAGCATAATTAGAGTACCTTTCACACGAGTTTCTCCAGCTAACACACTCATTCTTCAAATGTCCATTCTTACCACAATGAAGACACAACAAATTATTAGACACAAACACATATTTACTGTGAGGATTATAAGGAGGACTTGTGTTCAGACTTCCTAGTCCTTTCTTATTGAAATTACTCTGATTTGTCATATTTGACAGCAACTTTGAGGATTTGGTCCACTTAAGAGATTTTTCAAGTTCTTCCTTAAGTTTCACAATATCTTGTTCTAATTTGTTACTCTCTTCAAGTGACAGACTAAGATTTGTCTCAGGGTTTTTCAATTTTTCTTGAATTTCAGCTTGCAGACTATTTGACTTTCCCTTCAGCTTTTCAGCTTCTTCAGTAATCTGATGCAACTGATTCTTAAGTTCAGAGTTATTTGACTCTAGAGACACCATTCTTGACATTGTCTCTTCAAATTGAACTTTGTTTTCAGCTAAAATTTCAAGTTCAACATTCATGGTATCTCTTTCAGATGTTAACTCTATCACAGAATCTAGCATGACTTTTGCCAAAGCTCTCAATTTTTTAAGAGAATATTTATCCAAGTCATTTTTCATGTCAAGAAGAGTTACCTGATTGTCCTCTTCTTCGTTTTCTGTATGTGCCATGAGAGCAAACATTTCATTGAAGACAGTTTCCTCCTCATGCACAGCAACCATAGACACATCTTTTGGCTCATCGGGATCTTCTGAATCACTTGAAGAATCCCCCCAAGCAGCAAGAGCCCTTTTGACAACCATATCAGCAGCAGCTTTACGATCTCTGTTACCAGGTACCAGGTCCCTTCTATTTTCTTTGTCACCCCTGTGTTTTTGATGTTCCTTGTTTTCATTCTTGAGCAAAGGACACTCTCTGATGAAGTGTCCATATTTTCCACACTTGTAGCAAGTATCACATTGTGCAGCATTTCGAGTCCCATTTGTTCCTCTTTTATAAATTTTGTTTTTCCTCACAATCTTTTGAAATCTACTGATGAGATATGCCATATCATCATCATCACTGAAGTCTTCATCTGATTTATACTTTAGCATTAATGACTTGTCCTTCTTGGCTTCCTTCTTTGACAAATCATAGTTTCGATTCATCTCATGTGTTTTCAGATTACCAATCAAAGCATCCATAGTCAGCACCTTCAAGTCCTTGGCTTCTGTAATGGCATCAACTTTGCTCTCCCAAGACTTTGGAAGAATTCGAAGCACTTTCCTGACTTTTTTGGTCATGCTTATAGGTTCACCCAGACTTCGCAGCTCATTTGTAATGGAAGACAACTTGGTGAACATGTCATGTATTGTTTCTCCTTCTTTCATTTTGAAGTTCTCATATCGTGAGGTAAGCATGTCAATCTTAGATTCTTTGACTTGTTCAGTTCCTTCATGTGTAGTCTTCAAGCAATCCCAAATTTCCTTAGCAGACTCACAGGCTGACACTCTGTTGTACTCATCAGGTCCTATCCCACAGACCAGAAGAGTTTTCGCTTTGAAACCCTTTTCAATCTTTTTCCTGTCNNNATCATCATATTTCTGCCTAGGCTTTGGAACAGTAATGGTCTTTTCTCCATCATTTTCTTCCATCATTGGAACAAATGGTCCATCTAGTACAATATCCCATAACTCGCTGTCTTCAGCCATGAGATAGTCATGCATTCTAACTTTCCACCAACTGTAGAAATGTCCATTAAAACGAGGAGGTCTGTGTGATGACTGACCTTCTTTGAGGTTAAGTGGAGCTGCCATTCTAGAGCAATATCACTTCCTTGGTGTTAACCAAATAGGTAGTGCCTGCTCTGATACCACTTGATAGAATGTATGTCTTCACTTAATAAGTAATGGACCAGGTCCCTTACTTCACTTTAGAAAAATACCAGAAAGTTAAATGTAGTAAAATTAACACAATGATTTTACGTGGAAACCTCCTTGCTTAAGGGAGTAAAACCACGACCTGTCTCACAGGATTTTAAATCGTTTTCACTAGTCTTCAGAAGTAAAAGTAAAACACGATTACACCAAACGTAAGAAAGAGTTATCAATCTTACCGTTAAGCAATAGTCCTCTATTGCTTAACAAGCCTAAGTAGAACAACAGTCCACCCACTAAGCTATCCCACCTGGACAACCTAGACTTCTAACACAACACACCAATTCCTTTATAGATTCAGGAGTGGTTTACAATTTAAGAGCAAGAGAATAAATTCCTAAACAACTAGACCAAAAGCTCCAGATGTTGCTGTTGTCCTTGGAATAATTCCTCCTTTGCTTTGTGTTAGCTTTTGCAAGAGTTCTTGAAAAGTTTTTATCAAGTTGCAAAAACTACACACAAATGTTTAGGAAAGTGCCTTTTATATGGGCAAGTCACTTTCCTAAACTTCTTTGCCATTGGCTAGAAAGGTCACACTTTTCTGACGCCATCGGGAAGTGTGCACCTACTTTCTGTACCGTCTCCAGCTGGCAGTCGACTGGCTCATCATCATGGGAGTCTGGTACCTCTACTAGGTCCCTGGGTTTGTTTCATCTGCAATACTTCAAACAAGACACCTGCAATACTCAAGTAGAAAACCCGGTACCTTTATGAGGTCCCTAAGTTTGTCAAATCATCAAAACTACAAATAACACTCATCTCATGAAATCAATAGGATTCATCATGAATTAACAAGTTTTACGCTGAATGTCAGCCTACCACAATGTCAACCTCCTCCTTTAGTAAAACATGAGGCCGACAATGCACGAGCTTGTCACCCTCCTCCTTTATTAAAACTTGAGGCCGACAATGCAAGCAAGCTCGTGCATTGTTGAAGTTATTGAGTATAAGTTAGCATTGCATAATTAGTGATCACAAGCTTAATATATCCCCTTCTAAAAATTCAAGGGGTTGATAGAGACACAATTATAGGTAGAAAAGATTTTTTGATAGATCAGTTAAGAATAACATCTCAAGTTTCAATCATTTGGATTTATGGGAGATATCACTTTTCAAACCAAAAATTTAACAAACACCAAAACTTGTGATTTCTTCACAAAAACATATGAGTAATTCTATTACTCCTTTCGTTCATTTTTATTTGTAATGTTGCACTTTTCGAAAGTCAATTTAAGTAATTTTTAATGTTAAATTAGATTACTCTAGTAAAATTACTTGCGCTTCGCGCGGGAATCAAATTTCACAAAATTTATAAAATATTACGTAAAACATATCCGACATTATCACTAAAACACTATATTATCTTATATTCAAAATTACGTAGTAACAAACATTAATAATGTAAAGGAAAAAAGAAATTTGTTACATTTTATCATTTATCCTTAATAACATAGATTGTTAAATAAATACCAAGATGTGTAACAAAAGCAATGCTGCTAATGAACCATTCAACAGGAGCAAAGTACACAAATATTTAATTATGAAGGAAGAGGAGGAAGAGGAGGAGGAGGAGAAGGAGAAGGAGAAGGAGAAAGACAAGTTTAGAATTTTCGTAGTTTTAGAATGAGAGGAAATCCTTCTATTTATAGACAACAAAGGATTGTGCAAATAAATGTTTATTGTGCTTTATCAGAAAGATTACAACTGTTTTAAATAATTACAACCATTTCAAAAGGTCACAACCTTACAAGTTGCACCTTTTCATAAAAGTCGCAACTCTTCATAAAAGTCACAACTTTTCATTCAAGTCGCAATTTTTCATTAAAGTCGCAACCTCTTTATTAAAGTCAAAACTTTTATCAAAGTCACTACTCTTCGTTAAAGTCCTGACTTTTCATAAAAGTCATAACTCTTCACGAAAGGGGTGACTAGTTTTGTAATAAAATAAATTATAGGGGAATCCTGATTTTGGGTGACGCCATATATATATATATATATATATATATATATATATATATATATATATATATATATATATATATATATATATATATATATATATGATAAATTCGATATTTTAAACAAAAGTATTAGATATTCAAAAACAATATGAAAAGTACTATAAATTATAATTTTTTTTCATATCAATATGATGAAAAAATACATCTTAAAATGTTAGTCAAAGTTCTTCTACTTTGACTCTAAAAATAGAAACCATGACTATTAAATGTGGACGGAGGAAGTACTAGATTCACTAAAGCTTGAATAGCAAGTTTGTTATACAGTTTGTGTCATGTTTAAGTACAAGACAGATCAATAGTAAAGAATGCTAATGATATTTGCATACTAGCAGTAGACAAAGATAAAACTTATTTACTCACATTCATTATAATGGTTCCAAAGTGTAGCATATAAAAGCATATACATATAAATTGTATTGTCAATTTTTTTTTATAATATCAGTGTAGTTTAACGTGTGATAGAAAGTTAGTTATAACTATCTTGAACATGTGATTTCTTCACAAAAACATATGAGTAATTCTATTACTCCTTCCGTCCATTTTTATTTGTCATGTTATACTTTTCGAAAGTCAATTTAACTAATTTTCAATGTTAAATTAGATTATTCTAGTAAAATTATCCGCGCTTCGCGCGGGAATCAATTTTCACAAAATTTATAAAATATTACGTAAAACATATCCGAAATTATCACTAAAACACTATATTATCTTATATTCAAGATTATGTAGTAACAAAGATTAAAAATATAAAGGAAAAATAATCATTTATCCTCAATAACATAGATTGTTAAAGACATACCAAGATGTGTAACAGAAGCAATGTTGTCAATGAATTATTTAACAGGAGCAAAGTACACAAATATTTAATTATGAAGTAAGAGGAGGAAGAGGAGGAGTAGGAGTAGGAGGAGAAGGAGAAGGAGAAGGACAGGTTTAAAATTTTCGTAGTTTTAGAATGAGAGAAAATCATTTTATTTATAGACAACAAAGGATAGTGTAAATAAATGTTTATTGTGCTTTATTAGAAAGGTTACAACTATTTAAAATAATTGCAACCATTTCAAAAGGTGAGAACCTTAAAAGTTGCACATTTTCATAAAAATTGCAACTCTTCATAAAAGTCGCAGATTTTCATTAAAGTCGCAACTTTTCATAATAGTCGCAACATTTCATTAAGTCAAAAATCTTCATTAAAGTCACAATATTTCACTAAGTCAAAACTATTCATAAAAGTCACAACTTTTCACGAAAGTGGAAGACTAGTTTTTGTAATAAAATAAATTAAAAGGGAATCCTGATTTGTGGTGGCGCCATATATATATATATATATATATATATATATATATATATATATATATATATATATATATATATATATATATATATATATATATATGATTAATTCGATATTTTAAACAAAAGTATTACATACTCCAAAACAATATGAAAAGTATTATAAATTATAATTTTTTTCGTATCAATAAAATGAAAAAATATATCTTAAAATGTTAGTCAAAGTTCTTCTACTTTGACTCTAAAAATAGAAACCACGACAATTAAATGTGGACAGAAGAAGTAGTAGATTCACTAAAGCTTGAATAACAAGTTTGTTATATAGTTTGTGTCATGTTTAAGTACAAGACAGATCAATAGTAAAAAATGCTAATGATATTTGCATACTAGCAGTAGACAGATAAAACTTGTTTACTCACATTTATTATAATGGTTCCAAAGTGTAGCATATAAAAGCATATACATATAAATTGTATTGTCAATTTTTTTTATAATATCAGTGTAGTTTAACATGTGATAGGAAGTTAGTTATAAGTATCTTTAAAATGACTTAATAACATAGATTGCTAAAGACATATCAAGATGTGTAACAAAAGCAATGCTGCTAATGAACCATTCAACAGGAGCAAAGTACACAAATATTTAATTAAGAAGGAAGAGGAGGAGGAAGAGGAGGAGGAGAAGGACAAGTTTAGAATTTTTGTAGTTTTAGAATGAGAGGAAATCCTTCTATTTATAGACAACAAAAGATAGTGTAAATAAATGTTTATTGTGCTTTATTAGAAAGATTACAACTATTTTAAATAATTGCGACCATTTCAAAAGGTCACAACCTTTAAAGTTGCACTTTTTCATAAAAGTCGCAACTCTTCATAAAAGTCGCAACTTTTCATTAAAGTCGCAACTCTTCATTAAAGTCAAAATTTTTATCAATGTCACAACTCTTCGTTAAAGTCCTGAGTTTTCATAGAAGTTACAACTTTTCACGAAAGGGATGACTAGTTTTGTAATAAAATAAATTAAAGGGGAATCCTAATTTTGGTTGATGCCATATATATATATATATATATATATATATATATATATATATATATATATATATATATATATATATATATATATATATATATATATATATATATATATATATATATATATATATATATATATATATATGATTAATTCGATATTTTAAACAAAAGTATTAGATATTCAAAAACAATATGAAAAGTACTATAAATTATAATTTTTTTCATATCAATATGATGAAAAATAATCTTAAAATGTTAGTCAAAGTTTTTCTACTTTGACTCTAAAAATAGAAACCATGACAATTAAATGTGGACGGAGGGAGTACTAGAGTCACTAAAGCTTGAATAGCAAGTTTGTTGTAACGATTCAAAAAAAGAGAATTATATAAATAAGAATAAATAGGTATTTAAGGGCATAATTGTCCTTTCACGTTTTAAATGAATAAATAAATAAATAAATAAAACAGATTTGTATTTATTTATTTTAAATGTTATTTGACTAATTCTTGAATTAGTCTCCTAATCCAATTAGTCCTCTCTCTCTCACGCTTCTTAACTTCCTCTCTCACGTTCTCCATCTTCCTCACATTATTTCTGCCAAAACATCAACAGTTTTCATGCTTGAAGAACTAACAAAAATTTTTAAGCAAAAGAAAAAGTAATCAAAACGTCAAGGCTAAGAGAGGTTTGTCGAGAGAGGTGTACGTTGAAGTGAATTGGGAGTGGTTTGGAGGAGTTTTCCGCGCAGCAACATTAAAGTTTGAACATCGATTAAGGTATGGGTTTCTCTCATGGAATTCTTTCTCCAAGAGTACTTTCTTTCGAACGTTTCTTAAACTCTTGAAACTAAGGTTGTTCCCCTTCGCATGTCCTTGTCATTAGCTCCCAAACGAATTCGTAGGATGGGTATGTTGTACTGCTAGATTTAGGCATGAATGATGTATTTATATTAATTGTGAACATGTTTGTGTGGAAAATTACATAAAAAGAAAAGAAAAGAAACTATATTCAAAGTGTGACCGGAAAGTTGGTGTGCGTGTGTGCATATGGGCAGTGGCTTTGGCCACTGTTCTGGGTTGTATGAATCATGTATTTCTCTTAATATAGACCCAGCAGAATCCAAAAACATATATGCACAGAAGTGTTGTAGAGAAGACAACCGTAAAGAAGAAAAAAAAACGATAGTTCCGCTGTAATAAAAAAGAGACCAGTTTCAAAAATCTGTGCAACGTAAGGAAAGAGTCCAAGACATCAACACTAGATGATCCGTTTTAAAAGATGCATTTGTTACAGAAATTATTAGCGCAAGTAAAGACTAGAGATATTTCTGAAATCAAAGGTGGACATGACGTTAACAAGTAAATTGACCAGCCTGACTTCATAACTTCATGAATCTGAGAATCACAACAGCAAGTACTGTACGCCAGGACAAAAAGATTTCAGCCAAAATGTGAGAACTTAAGCATGTGGATATGTGTACTAAACCCCCTATCTTTAGTTCCACTGCAAAGATCTAGAGTGCCAAATATTTCTAAAACATATAATTGCCTGCATGATGGCCATTTGAACTAAATGTTCAGTTACAAACCTTTCAACTTCCTCTTGCTGCCAACATCATTAATAGTTAAAAGAGTCTGATTCATAAATTAGTATTAACAGTTTTACATAATTATAAACTTGAGAGCTAGATTTCAAGATGCTTTGATGATCTAATACTTCACGTTCACATCATTGCTTCATTCAGACAACAAATTATCTTTAGACATTTTATGTAACTTACTTGTTTTCGCGAATTGGCATTAGAGTGAATAGGTAAAATTTAAAAAAAAAAATAACAAAGAATTTTTCCAGATTTGGGTACTCTATAAAAATGTCAAAATTTAATTTAGAGTTCTAATTAAAATAGAAAATTTATCCTTCCATGTAAATGTTTAAATTTTAATTAGAGTTCTAATGTTATGAATATTAGAAATAAAGTCAATGAAAATATAAATGATATCCAAATGATTCAAGAGTGGGGTTCCCGTGCCCAAACCTCCGTATTGATACATAAGTCATACGTGAGTAAAATACTCAAGAATAATGTAATCTACTTTGATCAAAAATCAAGATCTTGGTATATATACAAGATACATAAGTCTTGTAATACATAATCTTAGGAAAATAAGAATCACTTAACGAACTATAAATGAAGCCCCATGGCTTGTATGTATAGACACATAAGTTTAACATACGTTCAAAAATAAGTGAACGTAAGATATACGTAATGAAATGAAGAATGTGGTGACAATCATGATGTGAGGCTAATGTATATGATGAGAGCAATCTCAAATGAGCCTAAGTAAATGTTACCAATACGTACTCACTAATGAGAGTGTAAGATAATGAAGAGACCAGTCTCTATGAATACTCTAATGAAAAATATTGAGTTTAAAACACTTAATACAAATGATGAGATGAGAAATCATCTATTGAGCTATGATGTCCTTATACTAGAAGCCAACTTCCATGATGTATGAGTTGAACGTAATGGAACTTTATACCGAGCACCGATAGGCTAGCTATGAGCGGTGATGCCTTCTTTCGGGAAGGGCGGAGGTTCACGTAACTCTCATGAGATGAGACTGTCCGGCTTGCCGGGTATGGGTCTCCATACATCTCCTAGTCTTTGAACCTATATTGCCACTATAGGGATCTGGCGGGGTTAAATTCCCATATACGCTAGCATGTTACTTAATCGCTTTGGCCGGTGATTCCACCTCTTTTCGGTGTGGGGGAGACACTGGATTTCATGATGCTCACATGATCTATGTCGGTTAAGGTTAAAGTTCCCAATGAATGAATGAGGCCAGCCTCAAATGAATCATATAAAGAAATGAATGATACCGAAGGTGTTAGGATAGGATAATCAAGAGGTGAGCTAGATTCAGGTAATGACATTAGGTCATTCCTGATCATTGCACAGCAAACCCGATGAAAGTCTTAAACTACATCCTAGGTATAGCTGGTGTTCGCACTGGCCTATGAATGAATTGAAATGAAATACGAATGAATGAATGAAGCAGGCTCTGTGTTTGCTAAAGAAGGCTCCCTAGTTGAGGTCCCATATGTTGAGCCCTCATTTTGGAAAGTCTTAAGGTTAAGTCTATGATAATAAGGTCTTATGGTATATGAATGAATAATATGAAAGAAACTATGTGTTATATGTTATGTGATATGTGAAGATGTTATGTCTTGTGTGCAATACGATGATTATAATGATGCATGTCACTCTCATGGCATAACTTTCCTAATCTCATTTTAGCAAGTCCACTGACTTGACTTCCAAACATCATGTTGTTAGGAAAGAGCTCTTCTTCCTCATGCATGTCCCTGGTGTGTGCTTGCATATACCCATACTTAGTACAAGTGTGTACTAATTCCATACGAACATCTACTTTTAGGTGCAGGCACAGGTGGACGCTAGAGCTACATGTTCGTTGTTGCAGCTATCCGGACGTCAGCATTCATCCGGAGTTTGGTAGGTCCTCATGCTTTCGAGGATACTACTGTTTTACATTCTAGCGTAGTTTTAGAGTTGAGCTAGTGGAGCATGTTCCACTAGCGTTTCTTTCCTGTTTTGGTTCAGACTTTGTATTGGTGCTATTTTGGCCGATATACAATTAATACTTAATGAATTATTTCTTTCAGTTGCTTATCTCTTAAATGTTAGATGGTTGATGATGAACGATTACGAAATGTTAAGAATGTTCAGCAAGTATGATTAAAGAATAAAAAAATTTCAAATTTTCCGCTAAAATTAATCTATGTAAAGTAAGAATGACGTAAGTAGGCTTGTCTGCGACCTCTGAGAGGTCAACGACGCCGGTCTCGTCTGGGGTCTAGATTCCGGTCGTGACATTTGTTATACAGTTTGTGTCATGTTTAAGTACAAGACAGATCAATAGTAAAGAAAGCTAATGATATTTGCATACTAGCAGTAGACAAAGATAAAACTTGTTTACTCACATTCATTATAATGGTTCCAAAGTGTAGCATATAAAAGCATATACATATAAATTGTATTGTCAATTTTTTTTATAATATCAGTGTAGTTTAACGTGTGATAGAAAGTTAGTTATAACTATCTTGAAAATGACTTGATTGTGTAAACGATTCTTATGCGCAAAAAATTTAAAACTTGTTCGATAAATCGACCATACTTAGGTGTCCTATAGTCAATATCCACAGCAACTATTTCCATATCTCAATTTTATGCACAAATCTGAAGTTGCTTCACAATGGACATATGACCAAAATAACAAAATTAACATAGAGAGAAATCAATCAAAGATAAGTAGACGCTTCGAAAATGTATTTTGAGAAAAGGTTTATCACCTTAACAAGTAAATGCATGAGCGAAGAACATGATCACTTGAACCGAAGACATTAAAGAGAGGGTCAGCAACAACGGAAAAAAAAAGACACATTAAATTGTACAAACACAGATATAGCTACAGAATTTAGCTTTACATGTCTGAAATGAGCCAATGATGGTAAAAGTTTTAATCGAAATCTAAACAGCATTTTGTGAGATGGGTCCGAGGTAATCACTCTCCAAGCTCCCAACTGCTTGGAATTTTTTCTCCGCCTTCATATACTTTGTTCTTAACACAATGAAACGCAACACAGTGTCCTTCTCAATTCTTGACATCTTTTCATTCATAAAGGTAGGATTTTCTCCAGGCACATACTTATAATCCGCCATCTTCTTATGTGAGAGGTATACCTTGTCGACGGGGCCACATCTCATAAAGACACCGTGCTTCTTGATGTCGTAAACAACCCCTTCCAATATCTCTCCACGGAATATCTTGAAGGTAATACAGCTGAACTCCACAGGGAAAAGCACATGACCAGTGTGTTTTTGAACTTTCCCTTCCCCAATCTTGTCCAATGTAGTAACAGCCATAAAGTAACCAAGATCTTTTGAGGCCTTCTTTGCAAAGTCATCCATGAGGCGAATAAGAATTGCCTTCTGAAGCATTACGCCTTCAACATCAAGTTTCTCAGCATGGATTATCACATCCCACGATAACTCAGATTTTAAAAACATTTTGAAGAACCTGTCACAAATCAAAACCTTCATCAAGGGTACGTATTACAAAGAAACCATGCATGCCGTCACAGCAATTCTAGTATGATAAAACTTAATACGACATATCCATCCTTGTCACATTTAAAAATCATGTCAACTTCAAATTTACCAAATGCCCCATATTTCAATCAGTCTCAAGAGTCCAAAAAAATAAATAAATAGCCATCCATTTCACAGAGGCAATCACGGTTATATAAGAGTAAATTTAAAAAATCATGAGGGAATGGAGGAAGCAACAATGCATGATCGGGAAATGACAAGTAAAGGAAACAATTTGAAAAATTCTTAACATATAACTTAAAAAACCTAAACAGCTAGCGCAAGCAAAGAGAACCGGCGAAGGCGGCACAGTAGACGGACTAACCTTTGGTGAACAACCCGGCGATCGGCGACGGCGGCAAGGAGAAGGTGAGGGTATGGGAACTGTAGAAATTGGATTCAACTCACATGTGATGGTGACTTAGGGCATCTGCAACCCTAGCATATGCTTTACTTTCCAATTCCAAATATAGAGTAGCCAACTCAATTCTCTATTTTACGGGTGCTCACGGTTTTAGTCCATGAAGTTATGTTATTTTTAGTTTAGTCCCTTTTTTAATCATTGGATTTCAAGATTTAAACAAATCTATATTTGATCGTATATTTTCATATAAATTTTAATTTTTTTTTAATATTTAATTATTATAACTTAAAGCACCTTTTTTACATAATTTACAAATATATAAATTTTATATTAAAGAAGTTGAAGAATTCATGAATAAATTCACCATAAAATAAGTTCAATGGGTTAATAGGACCTTAGTATAGTATAAATGTGTCTCTGAGATTTCAGGCATATGTTGAGGGGGTGCTTGTGCATTATCCTTAAAATTATTATAAAAAAAGATTTCTGAAACAAGCAATAAAGTAAAGCGGATTAAGCTTCGATGTGTTCTATCGTTATATGGTAGCACAAATCCGGAGATGTAAGTCTTTGCTCCGGTGACCTTTGTGAATGAATGAAAATGCTATAAAGGTAACATGAAATGAGAGTATTGATGTTGTATGACTAATACACACTATGCAAAAAATTATATTTAGTGATAATTAATTTTTAATTGCCGCTAAATATGTATTTTTAACGGCAATTAACAATCATTATTTATGTCACTAAATCTTTTAGCAATATTGGTTCTAATGACACTTAACTAATGACGGTAAAGATTTTAGCACACTTTATTAATATTAATATTTAATGCCACTAAAAGTTTCTTCTGTAGTAGTGACACAAAAATGTCTTGCACAAATAAATGAAGTAAACTATGTATACGTTATAGGGGTGGAGTTTCCACCTATCAGAAAATTTCCCTTGAGACTTAAAGTATCAAAATGTATATATGCATCATGTGGAATTCAATTGTATTACCTTCAAGATATTCCATGGAGACATCTTGGAAGGGGTTGTTTACGAGATCAAGAAGCACTGTGTCTTTTTTAGATGTGGTCCCATCGACAAGGTATACTTCTCACACAAGAAGATGGAGGATTATAAGTATGTGCCTGGAGAAAATCCAATCTTCATGAATGAGAAGATGTCAAGAATTGAGAAGGACATTGTGGTGCGTTTCATTGTGGTTGGAGCAACGTATGTGGAGGCTGAGAAGGAATTCCAAGCAGTTGGGAGCTTGGAAAGTGCTTGCCTCGGACACATCTCACAAAATGTTGTTTGGAATTCGGTTATATATTCACCATCATTGGCTCATTTCGGACATGTAAAGCTAAATTCTGTAGCTATATCTGTGTTTAGTAAAATTAAATGTGTCTTTTTTGTTGTTGTTGCTGACCCTCTCTTTAGTGTCTTCGGTTCAGGTGGTGATGTTCTTCGCTCTTGCATTTACTTGTGAAGGTGATAAACCTTAACAAGAGTCATGAATATTGTTAATGAAATGAGAAGTTATGGTGATACAATTTCTGACCAGCAAGTTGTGGAAACGATTCTAATTAGTGTCAAAAAAAAGTATAAGTACATTATTGTTATCACTGAGGAGACGAAAGATCTTTCTAAGCTTTCTATCAAAGAGCTAGTCGGATCATTTTGTGCACACGAGAAGCGAAAAGTTTTTCATGAAGATCAATCCTAATTAAGAGACAATTTTCTAATCCAGAACAAATAAGAATTCTAAAAGTATCTCAAAAAATCAACAAAAGAAGAATTATAATCCATAAAAGAAGCAGGATCATGATGATTCTCTTAAGAAAGTTGAATAAAAAGGTGATAAAAATAGTAGTTTTTTTTTTTTTTTGTAAAATTAGCAAAAGGATCAATCATAATGCAGAATAATGCTAGCACAAAGGCAAGACGACGCAATGTAAATTTTGTAAAAGTTTGGCCACATTGAGAATGATTGTTGGCACAAGCAATAGGAGCAAACAAATTTTTGTGTAGAACAGGAGGAAGAAATAGAAGAAAATCTTTTTTTTGCTTCTCAATGTGATATTTTAGCAAAAAACAATAAATGGTATATTGATAGTGGTTGTAGAAAATACATGACTGGAGATGTAAAAGTTTTCCTCTCAATTAATAATAGCATCACTACTAAAGTAAGAATGAAGAATGGAGCCTTAGTTGATGCAAAAGGTAAAAATATCATTTCAATCAACATAAAAGGGAGCGGTAAGCACACTCCACTGTGCCCACATCTATTCTAACTACAAAGACCAAATTCACCTGTAAAAAGATCTTAATATTAAACACACTCCACTGTGACCACATCTATTCTAACTCCAATCATTCTTTGGAATGTATGAAATAATAGGAATACTAAAAGTTCACAAAAAATATAATATTAGTAGACTACCTAGCATCCACCATAATATTAATTTTTCTGTCGAATGAATATTATCACTTAGGCTACCCCTCCGCCATGCTAAGTAAATAAATCTCCATCAAATCAGTCACCAGAGTACTGGCACAAACCTCTTGAAGGCATCTTAAAACTAAACTTTGATGGCTCGTATGAACTAATGTCCCCAAACGATATGCAACCAGCCCTATATATTTTGTATGCATCTCGTTTGCTCGTAAAGATTGCCCATAAAGGAGATTTTATGGAAATTGGATCATCTAGTTTCAATTCCCCTGTTTTGTATGGTTAAATCTTCTTAGTTAATTAAATAAAACACCTTATGTTCTTAAGCAAAAAAAAAAATAATTTGGCGAGACATCTAAAATTGGTCATTTCTTACTATGGCACATAAAATTCATCAAGTCAAGCACAATTTTTTACATTCAGAAAGAGGGGAATATTTTTCTTAAGGGGACATTGTACATTCACTGAACTCGATTTTTTCCTATCTATTTCATTCTATTTTACATATCTTGATATATTTCTTTACACTCATTAATTTATACTTATGATATTAATTGTTGGGGAAAAACCTATGCGCGAAATTCCACAGACACGCTTATACTAAGGTCCTATTACCCCCTCAACTTATTTTATAAGTAAATTTCTACCCTTTTTGATCTACGTGACACTAGCTTTTAAAAAAAGTTAACCAGCATTGGGCCCACAAGATAGTGTCACGCAGGCTGAAAAGGGGTAGAAAATTATTAATAAAATAAATTCACGGGGTAATAGGACCTTAATATAGTTTAAGTGTGTTTTTGAGATTTCAGACATAGATTGAGGGGGTACTTGTATATTATCCCTAATTGTTGTTTTTAGTACATGTTTTTAACTCTATTGTTTAAGTTTTTGTCTTCAGTTATATTTACCACATACACATATAGTTGGGTGTTTACCAACTGATTTTTAGTTGGTAAATTTACCAACAAATTAAAATCGGTGGGTAATATTTAACGACGAGCATTTTAACAACGGATTAATATTAATTGACATTTGATTGGTAACTCAATTTGTCAATTAATTTAATCAACTTACCAATGATTTTTTTTGGTTTGTAATTGGGGTTTGTTTCGTAGTGTTAGGACTTTCTTTAAATCAATTTGGCAATTTAAAAATTGATTTAGAGGCATTTTTTTAAATTCTTTTGTCTATTTTGCATGGCTTAGTTTAGAGGCAAACATGCATCGATCATATCTTGAGATTTTTCTATATGTAAAAATTATACATGCATTTAGCAAGTTGAGCTAGAAGCAGTGGCGGCGCTAACTATATCCATGATGTCCAAGCAGACATCATTCGTCTAATAACTGTACCATATATAAGTAAGATGATACGACAAATGGTTAAGTAACATATTTTAGACGCACCCTCAAAACACAAAAGTTGTAGCCTATTGGTTTTTGAGTCACAAGGAAAGTTTGCTTAAGGGATTGCGAGTTTGAAGGTCGCTTGATGTAGAGTTAAGCCTTTTTCCTTCTTCACGTTTTGATGAGACGAGTTACTTTTAAACGTGAACACTGAAGTAGATTTTGTACTCTTTGTAAAATTTCAGGCTCCAGTCCTAACTTAAAGTTGAAGCATGATATAATAACCAGAAAATTGAATAAATAATGTATTTAAGATACCTTATAATTACTAATCCTAAACAGTGCTTTTAAAAAAGCTTAAATAGGTACAACTCAATTTCACCCCTAACACACGATATCTAGCTAGAAGGAACTGACTCTCCAATCCTGTTCATTTGAATAAGGTCACACTTGAACAGTCTGTCAACTTGGATTTCTTTTCTGAAACAATGTTTACTTAATTTGCATTTACACTCGTTCTTTTTATGATGTTGGTGCAGTTAATGACTTGTTTCAGCTTCATATTTGCAATTATATTGTTGGCGAGCATATTGACTATATTCATAGATCAAGTTTCAAAATAAAATTGTTGTACCCATGTCGTTCACACCATTTTACACTAAACTGAACTGCCATGAACTAGATCATGTTGCTACCTGTACACTACCGAGGGAACGAGAATGACATGATCAGGCCTCTATAGCTATTCCTGATGATCTCCCTAATGCCTGCCCTTCCAATCTCTTGTACATAAACATATTTATAAAACTTTTTATAGATCAATTAGTCTCGAGACCTAAACTAGAAATGATAAAATCAAAATTTTATAGGCTAATTTCCAAATAAGAAAAGACATGAAAATTATGTATAAAATTTGATTTCTCATTCCATAGGGGTGAAAATGAAAGAGTACAAAATTTTACTCCCTATATGTCCCAATTATTTCACACATTTCGTTTTTCAAGTGTCAAATAGTTTAAATTTTATCGTGAATTTGTTCATGAATTCTTTAACTTTTTTAAAATAAAATTTATATATTTGTAAACTATGTAAAAAAGATTCTTTAAGTTATAACAATTAAATATTTAAAATATTTAAAAAATTTATGTGAAAGTATACGATCAAAAATAGATTTGTTTAAATCTTGAAATCCAATGATTAAAAAAGGGACTAAACTAAAAATAACATAACTTCATGGACTAAAACCGTGAGCACCCGTAAAATAGAACTGAGTCGGCTACTCTATATTTGGAATTGGAAAGTAGAGCATATGCTAGGGTTGCAGATGCCCTAAGTCACCATCACATGTGAGTTGAATCCAATTTCTACAGTTCCCATACCCTCACCTTCTCCTTGCCGCCGTCGCCTATCGCCGGATTGTTCACCAAAGGTTAGTCCGTCTACTGTGCCGCCTTCGCCGGTTCTCTTTGCTTGCGCTAGCTGTTTAGGTTTTTTCAGTTATATGTTAAGAATTTTTCAAATTGTTTCCTTTACTTGTCACTTTCCGATCATGCATTGTTGCTTCCTCCATTTCCCCCCTATTCCTTCATGATTTTCTAAATTCACTATTATATAACTGTGATTGCCTCTGTGAAATGGATGACTATGTTTTTTTTTTTACTCTTGAGACTGATTGAAATATGGGACATTTGGTAAATTTGAAGTTGACATGATTTTTAAATGTGAGAAGGATAGATATGTGCATTAAGTTTTATCTACTTTAACATTCTAAATATAATTTGATTGCAGTTGCCTTCTAAAAGCAATTTGATTGCTTTCTTTTGTCAGTGGGAAACTCTAGATCACGCCAATGGTTGGTTTAGCGGTGTTTCAAATTGGTGTAAATACTCTTAACAGTGTTTGTGGGTATTAGAGATGGATAAATTTCAGTAGATGCACAGTTCATTTCTTGTATTGGTTGTGGCATATAAAATTCAAAACAGTTTATTGACCTTTCATACTAGAATTGCTGTGACGGCATGCATGGTTTCTTTGTAATACGTACCCTTGATGAAGGTTTTGATTTGTGACAGGTTCTTCAAAATGTTTTTGAAATCTGAGCTATCGTGGGATGTGATAATCCATGCTGAGAAACTTGATGTTGAAGGCGTAATGCTTCAGAAGGCAATTCTTATTCGCCTCATGGATGACTTTGCTGCAAAGAAGGCCTCAAAAGATCTTGGTTACTTTATGGCTGTTACTACATTGGACAAAATTGGGGAAGGGAAAGTTCAAAAACACACTGGTCATGTGCTTTTCCCTGTGGAGTTCAGCTGTATTACCTTCAAGATATTCCGTGGAGAGATATTGGAAGGGGTTGTTTACGACATCAAGAAGCACGGTGTCTTTATGAGATGTGGCCCCGTCGACAAGGTATACCTCTCACATAAGAATATGGCGGATTATAAGTATGTGCCTGGAGAAAATCCTATCTTTATGAATGAAAAGATGTCAAGAATTGAGAAGGACACTGTGGTGCGTTTCATTGTGTTAGTAACAAAGTATATGAAGGCGGAGAAAAAATTCCAAGCAGTTGGGAGCTTGGAGAGTGATTATCTCGGACCCATCTCACAAAATGCTTTTTAGATTTCGATTAAATTTTTTACCATCATTGGCTCATTTAAGACATGTAAAGCTAAATTCTGTAGCTATATCTGTGTTTGTACAATTTAATGTGTCTTTTTTTTTGTTGTTCTTGCTGACCCTCACTTTAATGTATTCGGTTCAAGTGATCATGTTCTTCGCTCATGCATTTACTTGTTAAGGTGATAAACCTTTTCTCAAAATACATTTTGGAAGCGTCTACTTATTTTGATTGATTTCTCTCTATGTTAATTTTGTTATTTTGGTCATATGTCCATTGTGAAGCAACTTTAGATTTGTGCATAAAATTGAAATATGGAAATAGTTGCTGAGAATAAATGATTTGGATATTGACTATAGGACACCTAAGTATGGTCGATTTATCGAACAAGTTTTAAGTTTTATGCGCATAAGAATCGTTTACACAATCAAGTCATTTTCAAGATAGTTATAACTAACTTTCTATCACACGTTAAACTACACTGATATAATAAAAAAATATTGACAATACAATTTATATGTATATGCTTTTATATGCTACACTTTGGAACCATTATAATGAATGTGAGTAAACAAGTTTTATCTTTGTCTACAGCTAGTATGCAAATATCATTAGCATTTTTTACTATTGATCTGTCTTGTACTTAAACATGACACAAACTATATAACAAACTTGCTATTCAAGCTTTAGTGAATCTAGTACTTCCTCTGTCCACATTTAATTGTCGTGGTTTCTATTTTTAGAGTTAAAGTAGAAGAATTTTGACTAACATTTTAAGATATATTTTTTAATTTTATTGATATGAAAAAAATTATAGTTTATAATACTTTTCATATTGTTTTTTAGTATGCAATACTTTTGTTTAAAATATATATATATATATATATATATATATATATATATATATATATATATATATATATATATATATATATATATATATATATATAGAGAGAGAGAGAGAGAGAGAGAGAGAGAGAGAGAGAGAGAGAGAGAGAGATATGGCGCCACCACAAATCAGGATTCCCTTTTAATTTAGTTTATTACAAAAACTAATCTTCCTCTTTCATGAAAAGTTGTGACTTTTATGAAAAGTTTTGACTTAATGAAATATTGTGACTTTAATGAAGAGTTTTGACTTAATGAAAAGTTGCGACTTTAATGAAAAACTGCGACTTTTATGAAAATGTGCAACTTTTAAGGTTCTCACCTTTTGAAATGGTTGCAATTATTTTAAATAGTTGTAACCTTCCTTATAAAGCACAATAAATATTTATTTACACTATCCTTTGTTGTCTATAAATAAAAGGATTTCCCCTCATTCTAAAACTACGAAAATTTTAAACCTGTCCTTCTCCTTCTCCTTCTCCTTCTCCTTCTCCTCCTACTCCTACTCCTCCTCTTCCTTCATAATTAAATATTTGTGTACTTTGCTCCTGTTAAATAGTTCATTGACAGCATTGCTTCTGTTACACATCTTGGTATGTCTTTAACAATCTATGTTATTAAGGATAAATGATAAGTTGTAATAAATTTATTTTTCCTTTACATTTTTAATCTTTGTTACTACATAATCTTGAATTAAGATAATATAGTGTTTTGGTGATAATGTCGGATATGTTTTACGTAATATTTTATAAATTTTGTGAAAATTGATTCCCGCGCGAAGCGCGGATAATTTTACTAGAGTAATCTAATTTAACATTGAAAATTACTTAAATTGACTTTCGAAAAGTATAACATGACAAATAAAAATGGACGGAAGGAGTAATAGAATTACTTATATGTTTTTGTGAAGAAATCACATGTTTTGGTGTTTGTTAAATTTTTGGTTTGAAAAGTGATACCTCCCATGAATCCAAATGATTGAAACTTGTGGTGTTATTTTTAACTGGACAATTAAAAATTCTTTTCTACCTATAATTGTGTCTCTATCAACCCCTTGATTTTTAGAAGGGGATATATTAAGCTTATGATCACTAATTATGCAATGCTAACTTATACTCAAAAACTTCAACAATGCATGAGCTTGCTTGCATTGTCGGCCTCAAGTTTTAATAAAGGAGGAGGGTGGCATTGTTGTAGGCTGATATTCAGCGTAAAACATGTTAATTCATGATAAATTCTATTGAGTTTATGAGATGAGTTTAAATGAAGAAGTAAAAATTCATACCGTTAATCTGAATATGTTTGGGAAGAAGCAATAATCATTATTATAATTTCTCCAAAAAGAACTCCTATTACCATACATTCTGTTTCTTATGTCTACTTTAGCAACTTTTAGTTAAGAAAAGTAGAGGTAATTACTATATATATATATATATATATATTTTTTTTTTTTTATATATATATAGCAATGTTGCACAAGACATGAAAAAATGGGCACTTGATCTTTTTGTTCATTAATGATCTGAAAAGTAGCTAATTTATAGAAGAAGTAAATACGAGATGCATATTGGTAGATCTAATACAAATTACAAAATGTTTTTAGTCTAATCTAAGATAACATGTTCATCATTTAAACCTAGATTAAATGAAGTCAATATTTGTATCCTTGTTTGTCATTAGAAATGATTAAAAAAAGAAGTATAAATTAAAAACTATGAACGTATAAAGTGAAACAACTTTAAAGTAGTCTTTTTATTTCTTGCATGGCAAAAAATTCTGTAAAGGGGTTTACTAGGTGATATTGATAACTGAGGGAAGTGTCATTATGAGATTTGAGTCATCACAATTATAAGCCTTTCTTTGATCTTTGCACAATTTCACGTGCTTGTTGAATTAATGTTTTTAAGTTAAGACATAGAAGTTAATTAAGTTGGTAAACTCAAAAACATTTAGTAAATAGAGAAGTCAAAAGCGCTTAATTAGTCGTATGTATACACACTATTAACAATAAATTAATTTTTGATTTGAATAACATAAAACAGAAAGGATAGGTAACAAAAATGTATTTTGATTCCCAGTTGCTTACTACAGTAGTAACATACAAAAATGATTAATAAGGAAAAAAACTTCTGTCTTAAGCAATTAGTTCTCTATAAAATAATATAGAGAAGTTATTGTAGAAAGTAATTAAGCTTATCTGTAATCTTAAGAAATAAAAAAAGTTATCCAAATTTTTTAGCAATGGATGGTCAATGAGTACATTGACATTGACAACCTATTACATTGCTAGAAAAAGAGAGAGACTGATAAGTTGCTAAAGAAGAGACAGACCGATTAGTTGCTAAAGACTTCTTCTATAAACAGGTTGAGCACAAAAAGTAGAGTCCATCGTGCGCTCTACCAACATCCAGAGGCCTCTTTATGGAAAGGGCCTGCAGCATACAAGATGAATCAGAGAAAATAGCAATGCATTTGAGGTGAGCTACTAAAGATTTGATGGAAACTAGATTATATTTGAAGGTGTTATATTCTAGGTGTTTTGATGATCCTCACAAATACGGGGACCTGGTTCCTGGCAGAGTGCTTTCGTCCAGATACAAATGGGGTACAGTCATAAAAGTTTTCATGTCAGGTGGTAGGTGAAAAGTGCAGTATACTACACCAATAAGAAGAGCGGACAAGATTGCATATTTTTAGTATGTCACAAATGCAGGGACCTGGTACCAGGCAGAGTTTCCTCCATCAAATACATAATTGGTTACAGCTGTTACATTAGAGGTTGGTAAGGCGTCAGTGTACTACACCAATCAGAATGGAGGAGTGTTTGTCCAACGGATAATAACTCTTTATGTTTGATACTTTTAGCATGACAAACACCATATTATATTCATTCATCCAAAGAAGGAAGTCAGCCAGCAAGCCTTTTCAAGAACTCATATAGAAGTTAGCTAGGGACCTGGTTCCCACAAGCAAGGGACCTGGTACCCGCAAGACTACGACGTGAAAAGGACGAAAAGACAGCTGTCAGAAAAGTTGTCATCTCTGATGTGGTAGGTGCACAGCTTTTCCAACAGCAGGCCTTCAACCAATGGGATGACTTCAACGAATTTGTGGGAAATTATATTACCTCTTTCCAACAAACACAAATTCAAGACTTGGCAAATTAAATTTGGATTTTCTCTGAAAATTCACAAGCTTGAACAGAAGGTCATCTTCAAGGAAGAACATTGCTCAACTCAACAGAAGGACCTGATAGAGTAAAGAAGAATCTTTGTTGTATTTAGAGCTTTGTGTCTATGTACTTACATTGTAAATCTGTTCCTAATCTATAAAGGATTCAAATATTTGTTTTGGGTTTGTAAAAGTCTAAATCAGTTAAAGTTAACTGATTTAGTGGGCAACATTGTTTTGTTGCTTAGTCAAATTCTAAGTCATCTAGTGCTAGGTGGTTTAGTGGGCGGTGTGGTATCCGCTTAGGCTCTTCAAGTAATAGGTAGATTACTTGATCGTGAGATTAACAACTTTTTCTCACATTGATTGTAACCAGGTTTCACTTTTGCTTGAGAAGATTAGTGAAGACGGTTGTAAATCCTGTGCAACAGGTCGTGGTTTTACTCCCTTGAGCAAGGAGGTTTCCATGTAAACTGCTTGTGTTGTGTTCTTCATATTGTTTAATCTTCTGCATTATTTTTGCTGTGTCAAGGGACCTGGTCCATTGACTGGCAGTGGACGCACATATTTCAACAAGTGGTATCAGAGCAGGTGCTCTCTATCTGGTTAACACCAAGAGAGAAGTTCCTGCGAGAAATGGCGTCACTACTGAATAAGCAAAGAAATCAGTCTCCTGCAAGACCTCCTCTGTTTGATAGTAAACTCTATAAATATTGGAAGATTCAGATGAGAGACTCTCATGGATGAGGACAGTGATGTATGAGATGTCATATGTAAAGGTCTTTATGTTCCAATTATGGAGGTTAAAGATGAAGAGGTCACAAGAGTCATTCCCAAAACTAGAAAATAATATAATGACTCTGACAGACTATTAGTCCAGAAAAATCATAAAGCAAGGAAGCTATTGATGTGTGGCCTTAGTATAAATGAATACGATCTGATTTCATCTTGTGAATCAGCCAAGGAAATTTGGGATCTGTTAAAGACAATTTATGAGGGCACTGAGGAAATAAGGAAATCTAAGCTAGATCTCTTTTCTACTCAGTTTGAAGATTTCACCATGAATGATGGTGAACTCATTCATGAAGTGCGCACCAGATTCTCCAACATCACAGATGAGCTCATGTTTCTTGAAAAACCTGTTCCTATTGTCAAGCAAGTCACTAAGATACTGGAAATTCTTCCTAGATCTTGGACAAATGATTTTGTAACTGGAAATGAGACAAGAGAACCTGATGTAATGACGATGCATACACTATTTGAGCATCTTCAAGTTCAAGAGATGCACAGAAAAAATGAGGGGCTCTTTCTTAAGGTCAAAGACAATAAGACTGATCTGGTTGATAAGGCCGATCCTAAGAAAGAAAATAATGATAAGGCTACCACCTCAAGTGAAGTGTGTGGCATGAGTTATCTGTCTGGTCACTCCATTGGAAACTTTTCTGTGCACAAAGCTGACCACATGACATTTGTCACATCTGCAGAAGGTAAAGACAAAGAGGGGGACCAGGTCCATCCCAAGATAAGCAGAAGAGAAGTTTTCTTTGGGGCAGTAAAAAGAGAAATGGCTGCATGGGAAAAATTCTCAAGTGATTCAGATGATTCCTAAAACACAGATAATGGTTTCATGGCAAAGTCAGACAAGGAAGATTCTGATGAAAACGTAACTCTATCTTATTTCAAGCAAAACTTGAATACCTTTTCTACTAGTAAGTTGAGAAAGTTGGTTGTTGTATTACTTGATTTGATAAGTGAGATGACAGATGAGAAGTATCTCATAAACAACAGCCTAGACATCTTTCAAGATGGAAAAATTGCTTTAGTTGCCCAAATACCTAATATTGAAAGTTAAATGGTTGCTCTAGAAGCAGAAAATCTAGAATTGAAGCAAAAGATAAAAGGGGCGATTACTACAATTTTTAAAGAAAAAAATGAGGCTAGTAGATTGCAGCTGGAGCTTGAGAATAAGCTGCACACTGCTGAAATGAAGACCAAAATTGCATTAGAAAGAAATCTTGAGTTAGAGAGGGACCTGGTCCGTGTAAAAGAGCAACTGGAAAAATCTCTCAAATGGACAAATTCCTCTAAGATTCTTACAAATCTGATCGGTCAAGACAACAACAGTAGAAGAGGGTTAGGTTGTGACAAGATGAAATCCTCCTACAATCCTCGAAGCAAAAATGTTCCTGATTCTGATAATCTGTTGTCTGAGAATGTGGTCAAGATAGAAATCTTAAGAAAGATTGTCCAATTTTTGAAAATTTGAAAGAAGTTCATCAAATTATTCCAAACAGCGGAAAAAGCTAAAGAAAGGCATGTGAAGTTTGTCCGATCTGAAAATAATCAAGAAAAGAAAGAAAGGGGACCTGGTCTTCATGCTAAATTTTTCAGATCCGACAATAATGTGGAAACGGAGCGCAAGGGACCTGGTCCTCGCTATCATTTTAGCAAGAACACTTTGCCCCCTTGAACAGGAGGGTTTCTTGTTAAGCCTTTTGACAGTTATTGGGAACTCTGTTTGAAGTGGGTTCCTAAGTCTAACAAGTAATTCTGGTGCAGAAGAGAGGAAGTAGTCAGTGTTTGTTTATAAATAGCTGATGCTCAAAACACATGACTAAGAAGGTTACAAAACTTCCTCTCTCTCAAAACACTGCAAGGTGGAGGTGTCTCTTTTGGCGAATGGCAAGAAACGCTACATTATTGGTGTAAATTTGTGTAACGATTCAAAAAAAGAGAATTATATAAATAAGAATAAATAGGTATTTAAGGGCATAATTGTCCTTTCACGTTTTAAATGAATAAATAAATAAATAAGTAAATAAATAAAACAGATTTGTATTTATTTATTTTAAATGTTATTTGACTAATTCTTGAATTAGTCTCCTAATCCAAATAGTCCTCTCTCTCTCACGCTTCTTAACTCCCTCTCTCACGTTCTCCATCTTCCTCACATTATTTCTGCCAAAACATCAACAGTTTTCATGCTTGAAGAACTAACAAAAATTTTTAAGCAAAAGAAAAAGTAATCAAAACGTCAAGGCTAAGAGAGGTTTGTCGAGAGAGGTGTACGTTGAAGTGAATTGGGAGTGGCTTGGAGGAGTTTTCCGGGCAGCAACATTAAAGTTTGAACATCGATTAAGGTATGGGTTTCTTCTCTCTTGGTCCCTTTCCCAAGAGACCCCTTAAGGTTCCAGATATTCATTCCGAAAACTAGGGTTGTTCCCTTTTGTATGTCCTTGTCACTAGCTCCCAATGAAATTTAGGTTGGGAATGATTGCTGGTAGATTTAGATGTATATTATGTTTTCGCGATGAATATGATTATGTTTGTGTACCTGGAATCGTATGAATGACAACCATGTTTTTCTTGAAATTAAGTATGTTACGGTGAATGAGGTTCTCTATGTAATGCTCCAAAAGTTTAATGTAATATGATTGCATTTATTGTGTATTTGATGTGTATAATGGGTGTACAAGATGATGTTCATTATGATGAAGTATATAGTAATTGATTAACAATCTTTAGCCAAACAAACCCATAAAAGATGCACTTAAAATGTGTTATAATAGTCTACGAATTTTCTTAGGAATTCACGTGAAAATATTGATAAAAACGAATTGAAAAATGACCAAAAATTCAGAAACAATGCAACTTTAATTTAGACTAAAGTTTAATGAAGGAAATCTGGAAATTTATTAATTTTTAAAGGAATGAGGCCACCAGATTGAACACAGGGACCTCACCCGTGAAAGCGAATTGATCAGCAGGAAAAAAAAATATTTAAATGCTGGGGGCGGGGATCGAACCCCCGACCCCCATTCGCGAAAGAAATTAAAAAAAAAGAAAAAAAAAAGAAACGAGGCTAGGGGGAATCGAACCCCTGGCCACTGAATTCGCAAAAAAAGGGAAAAGAAATGGGACTGAAGGGAATCGAACACGCGACCTGGGGAAAAGAGGGGAAGGGAATTACTGCAGTAAATTAAATGGGAGGCGTGGGATTCGAACCCACGACCTCCAAGTGCGCGCGAGTGAGGGAAAAATGGGAAGAAATAAAACGTGAGGCGTGGGAATCGAACCCACGACCTCAAAGACTGTAGCAGTGTATGAAAAAAAATATAAAAAAAAATATGAGGGGCTGTGGGGGTTCGAACCCACAACCTCACAGCCTCCTCTTCAGTGAAAAAGAGAGGAAAAATAAGGGGGCCGTGGGGGTTCGAACCCACAACCTCCCCAATGAGGCGAATTTAATGAATAAATTTAAAAAAAAAAAGGGGGGATTGGATTAGAATTCTAATTAAAATAGAAAATTAATTCTTTCATGTATTGATGGAGATTTAATTTAGAATTCTAATTAAAATAGAAAATTTATTATTTTATGAAAATGTTGAGATTTAATCTAGAGTTATAATGTTAAACCTCCGTATTGATACATAAGTCATATGTGACTAAAATATTCAAGAATAATGTCATCTAATTAGATCAAAAATCAAGATCTTGGTATACATACAAGATACATAAGTCTTGTAATACATAATCTTAGGAAAATAAGAATCACTTAACGAACTATAAATGAAGCCCCGTGGCTTGTATGTATAGACACATAAGTTTACCATATGTTCAAATTAAGTGAACCTAAGATATACGTAATGAAATGAAGAATATGGTGACAACCATGATGTGAGGCTAATGTATATGATGAGAGCAATCTCAAATGAGCCTATGTAAAGGTTACCAATACGTACTCACCAATGAGAGTTTAAGATAATGAAGAGATCAGTCTCTATGAACACTCTAATGAAAATATTGAGTTTAAAACACTTAATACAAATGATGAGATGAGAAATCATCTATTGAGCTATGATGTCCTTATACTAGAAGCCAACTTCCATGATGTATGAGTTGAACGTAATGGAACTTTATACCGAGCACCGATAGGCTAGCTATGAGCGGTGATGCCTTCTTTCGGGAAGGGCGGAGGTTCACGTAACTCTCATGAGATGAGACTGTCCGGCTTGCCGGGTATGGGTCTCCATACATCTCCTAGTCTTTGAACCTATATTGCCACTATAGGGATCTGGCGGGGTTAAATTCCCATAAACGCCAGCATGTTATTGAATCACTTTGGCCGGTGATTCCACCTCTTTTCGGTGTGGGGGAGACACTGGATTTCATGATGCTCACATGATCTATGTCGGTTAAAGTTAAAGTTCCCAATGAATGAATGAGGCCAGCCTCAAATGAATCACATAAAGAAATGAATGATACCGAAGGTGTTAGGATAGGATAATTAAGAGGTGAGCTAGATTCAGGTAATGACATTAGGTCATTCCTGATCATTGCACAGCAAACCCGATGAAAGTCTTAAACTACACCCTAGGTATAGCTGGTGTTCGCACTGGCCTATAAATGAATTGAAATGAAATATGTATGAATGAATGAAGCAGGCTCTGTGTTTGCTAAAGAAGGCTCCCTAGTTGAGGTCCCATATGTTGAGCCCTCATTTTGGAAAGTCTTAAGGTTAAGTCTATGATAATCAGGTCTTATGGTATATGAATTAATAATATGAAAGAAACTATGTGTTATATGTTATGTGCTATGTGAAGATGTTATGTGTTGTGTGCAATACGATGATTATAAAGATGCATGTCACTCTCATGGCATAACTTTCCTAATCTCATTTTAGCAAGTCCACTGACTTGACTTCCAAACATCATGTTGTTAGGAAAGTGCTCTTCTTCCTCATGCATGTCCCTGGTGTGTGCTTGCATATACCCATACTTAGTACAAGTGTGTACTAATTCCATACGAACATCTACTTTTAGGTGCAGTACGGTGGACGCTAGAGAGCTACGGATCGTTGTTGCAGCTATCCGGACGTCAGCATTCATCCGGAGTTTGGTAGGTCCTCATGCTTTCGAGGATGCTACTGTTTTACATTCTAGCGTAGTTTTAGAGTTGAGCTAGTGGAGCATGTTCCACTAGCGTTTCTTTCCTGTGTTGGTTCAGACTTTGTATTGGTGCTATTTTGGCCGATATACAATTAATACTTAATGAATTATTTCTTTCAGTTGCTTATCTCTTAAATGTTAGATGGTTGATGATGAACGATTGTTTAGCAAGTATGATTAAAGAATCAAAAATTTCAAATTTTCCGCTAAAATTAATCTATGTAAAGTAAGAATGACGTAAGTAGGCTTGTCTGCGACCTCTGAGAGGTCAACGACGTCGGTCTCGTCTGGGGTCTAGATTCCGGTCGTGACAATTTGTGATGAATGAAATCAATCTAAGCTCTTATCAGATAATTGTTTTGTCACAAACTTGCTCTCTCGGACGATGATTTTGATAGAAAAGAGATGTAAGAACATGGATATTGCTGATCTGTTTACTGCTCATTGTGATAGTCTCACTGAACTTAATGCTCAAGGTATGAATGCTGAGGTATGATTAAGGAGACGTGCTCATGAGTGTTGCTTTGCTGCACAAACCTGTGTCAGGGGACCTGGTCCAAGTATGCATAAAATGATATTTGCAAATGACAAAGGTTGTGACGATGATGTTAAGGAGAAGCAGATCAGACCTCCTTCAGGTGAAATATGCAGACTTTGAATCTTTCAAGAAACTTTCGACTGAAGTGATAAATGGTACATGTTTGTGACCAAAATGATGATAATGAGAAGTTTGATCTCAACATTGATAAAAGAATAATTGTGGTACACTCTTCCTCCAGCAAGGCTTATCAGGGGTATACTAAAAATGGTTATGTGTTTATTGATGAGTCTAGAAGATTTTAAAAGTTGGAAGGAAAAAAGTTTTTGAGATAGAAGAGTTGCTTCAGAATCAGAGAGATGGTTTAAATAGTGAGCTTACTGAAGAACATCCTCTTCATGAATCCAACAATCTCAAAGAAGATGATGCAGATGATGAACCTGATGAGAGACCTGGTCCTCTAGACAGTGCTGAACAAAGATGATGCAGTTCAAACTGATAATGTGACTTTCGAAGGTGAGAATGAAGAAGCTAATCAAGATCAGTTTGAAAGAAGCAAACTCTGATAGTCGATTACCCAACAAGCTGATCGGTTGTCCAAGTTGCTCCTTTGAATTCAATATGCAAGGAATTGCTGATCATTCAGGTACATATTGATGATGTCATCTTTGAGGCAATCTTTGAGGTGTTGTATGAAGATCTTATTTCTATTTCACTCATTGAAAGTGAGTGTTGAAATAAGCATAATGGAAGAATTAAATTTCTTCTTAGAACTACAGATTTAGCACACCTTGAAAGGTACCCTCGGTTGTCCTAAAAAACACATTAATGAGCTATCAAATGGCGTAAATATTTGAAGTTAAGACAATGATAAATAGGGATAATGTCATCATGAAGCTTTGTAAGAAGGAAGATCAAGTGGATGACATCTTCACTGAAGCTCTAAGCACGGACCAGTCGAATACTCTCATAGGAGCTTAGCTACAGAGAAGAAGATAGCACAATATTCAGGGGTCATTGATGTCTGGTACCAGTTCAAAGAAGCTGCTGAAAGGGCTTCATGTTTTGGGTGTATAGACAATTCATACTTTCTTAGGCACTAACTAGAAGTTGGAGGCTGATCGATCTGGTTCAGAGATTTCTCTCATGTACAAAGGAAAATACTTTGAAGGCTGCTGAGAAAATCTTAAGTCATCTGAAGAAGATAGAGGACCTGGTCCTATTCTGTCCATTGGGAGATTTTTTGATTTGTAGTACATGGTGTGGTTGATTATGCTAAGTATCAAGCTTATAGATTGAGTACCTAAAGAGTGGATTGTGTTATGCGCTGATCTTTCACTCATGTTGAATTAAAAGGCAATATTCAATTTCTCTTTCATCAACTGAGGTAATAAATGTAGCAAGTGCAGCTTGATGGGCTCAACTCTTGTGGATCAGGAAACATCTTGAAGCTCATGAAAATCTGGCTGAATTAATCAAGATGATGATGGAAATGCTAAAACCTTCTTGAATGGATCCTACCTGAAGCAATCAACTATTTTAATGACTATGAAAAGGGAGCAGGTATCCTTGCTTTTCGGTTATGTATGTTTTAGCAAATTTAGTTTCATACCTTTTGTAGGTATATACACACATGGAAAAGGGGATAAAGAAAAAGGTAGGTCAGGATAGATCTAGGCAATGACATTCAAACTATAGAGAGGGACCTGGTCCTTTCTCGAAGGTTAGCAATCTTAACATTGCAGTTTGAATTATGCATGAGAACCATTGAAATTGCCACATGTCTGTCCTTCAGGAATCTGACCTTTGTCTCATCTTTTGAGTGCCAAAATGATACCTTTTTTTTCTCTTTCTTTATATTCCATATTTCTTTTATTTCCCCAGAAAAATTGAGTTGCCTTCCAAATATCAAGGTGCTTCAAAATTCTCTTTTCTCTTCTTTTAAAACACACTTCAAATTGTTAACCCCTTGATTCTTGCTGGAGAATTCTTTGATGAAAATATTTTAAGTGTGAAGAGGGATCTGGTCCTCCATGAAAAATGAAGAAGTGGAAAAGATAATGCTCAAAAGGAGAAGTTGATATTCTGAGAACTCAAAGTTTTCTGAAGAGGAAGGTGTAAAAAAAAATCTTATTGATTCCTCAATTGTTGATCTTTTCATCTAGGAGGCCTTGAGTTGTTTGTGTTACCAATCTTTCTGTTATGAAAAACTCAGGCTGGTGTTGGAAGCTATGATTGTTGCTCGTGTTAACTAGAATACTGAAATGGGTTGTTTAAAAGTCCAGCTTCTGAAACAACACTATCAGAGGGACCAAGTGCCAACAAAAAAAAAGTAAAAAAAATTGGCAGCCTTGAAGGTTAAACATACAGGTTGGGTTGCACATCATGTTGTACGCTAAGAGAAGATTCTTGAACTCTTATGCTAGGGATGTGCTCTACTAATTCTATTCTTTCAATCCCTTGCCTCTAAATCATCCCTTCTCTTCCTACCTCTCTATGTCAGTCCTCATTTCTCTCTTCGGGCATTATTTTGGTTTTCATTTGTAATTTTAATTGCAATGCTTTGATGACTGATATTTTTTTTATGGATGTTAAATGTCTTGTTTCTACTGACTTGTCTCATTACTTTATTTCTTTTAATCATGTTCAGTGTTGCCTAAGTGGCCATGAATTTGCAAGAACTGCATTTCTGTCAACTTGGTTTACTGCTTTAACCCTTTTTTTATGATGTCAAAAGAGGGAAAGTTGTTAAGGTAAGGTATGAGATCAATAGTGTTATAACTGCTTGAATAAGACATGGTCACATCGATAGGAGGAATCAATGGTAGCTACTTGAAGAGATAGGTCATATTGATAGGGGAATAAATGCTTGCTGCTTGCTACCTGATGAGGACCTGGTCCTGTCGATAGGGGGAAGAAGATGTTTGTCATCATCAAAAAGGGGGAAGATGATATGTTGATGTTTTGATGATTTGACAAACTTTAGGGATTATTAAACTCCAGCTACCCCAAGAATTCTTTTTGATAGGGGGAACTGATGAATAAGTATGTCTTCATCAAAAAGGAGAAAAATGCTATGTTGATATTTTGATGAGTTGACAAACTTTGTGATGATGAAACTCAAGTTACCCCAAGAATTCTTTTTGATAGGGGGAACTGATGAATAAGTATGTCATCATCAAAAAGGAGGAAAATACTATGTTGATATTTTGATGAGTTGACAAACTTCAAGATGATGAAACTCAAGCTACCCTAAGAATTCTTTTTGATAGGGGGAACTGGTAAATAAGTATGTTATCATCAAAAAGGAGGAAAATGTTAGTTCGAAGCTGAGTTAAGATGATAGCTCGAACTTGATATGAAGTTTTGATGATTTAAAAAACTTATCGATCTAAAAAGGAACCAAATCCTTGTTATTGGAACTGCTGACAATAAGATGAATGATAAACTCAGTGTGAGGTATATTTGTGTGCTATCATCAAAAAGGGGGAAAATGTTATATTCTAGGTGTTTTGATGATCCTCTCAAATACGGGGACCTGGTTCCTGGCAGAGTGCTCTCGTCCAGATATAAATGGGGGACCTGGTTGCTTTGTGGGTAGCCATGCAGTTTGTAACATTTATCTTTGGTATGCCTCAACTTCTTGCAAAAACACAGAATTGTCTTGGCCTTCCATTGTGACTAGTAGAAGCAGAATAATTTGTTCTGAATTGTTGCCTTCCACCTGATGAGTATGAAGATATGGCATGCATAGTAGAATTCATTGAGCTTGCCAGAAATATTTGATTGTTAGGTTTTATCTCTTATTGTTTCTCCTCTTAATCTAAGAGAAGAAACCATAAGAAATTTGATGAGTCTTCAATCTTTTTCTGCCTTGTGCATACTATCCTTTCCTCCACAATAACACACGCAACTACACTAGTCTTTGACATTCAAATTACTTAGCTCTTCCTATAATTTCTTCATCCTAGTATAGTATACAGTGTTATCCAAAGCACCCTAACTCAAATTATTTCTTTCTTTCTGGATCTGAAACAATTTAGCCCCATTTGTTTGATCATAACCATCTTCTAACTCTTTCCATAATTGCAAAGAGTCACAGGCATATTCTACACTATCTGCAATGTCTTTTCCTAGGGAATTGAGTATCCATGAAGTGACCATATTATCACATCTTTTCCATTGGCGATATTGGGGTGAATTGAGGGCTAGTCTCTTGCATTCCCCTGTAAAAAGACTAACTTGTTCTTCACAGAAAGAGATCTAATCACCCCTATTCTCCATGTTCTATAACCTATCCCTTTGAATACAGATTGAACAAGGAGAATGCTAGGGCTATCAGATGGATGAATGTATAGAAGATTACTCACATCGATTGCAGTGCTTCCTGTCAAGCTGGTGCTGGGATCTGTGTCTTCCACCATGATGAATCAGATTAATGAAACAGATATGCGAAATGATTGAGTGCAAATGCAGAGGATTGTTAGTGCAACTGCAAAAACACTTTAGTTGCAGATCGCGATGAACAAGAAAGAGAAAAAATAGAGAAACCGATGAACCGATTGAAGAATTGAGTTGAGAAAAAAATCTAATGAGAGCAACCTGGCTCTAATACCATGTCAATTTGAAGAATTGAAGCAATTAAGCATTCACCTATAATGGTGAATACTGCTTCATCGGAGAAGAAACATGTGAAGACTGATAGAGAGAAAAGAAATGTGTATTGCACTAATCAACTTGAACTTATAGCTTGTGATCTAATCTATTAATAGAACTAAACAGAAGAATGAAAAATAAGCAATCTAACTAATTCATGAAAGTTACAGCTAATACAGTAACAAACTTCTAACCAATTCTAACTAACTATAGTGAGTGGACTAACTATTAATTAGAATAAATAATAAATGGAAATGACTAATATGACTGATAAATATCTTAATAATTACGTACACCATCTTTTTCAATTTTTCTTATACTACTTTCATCTATATGTAGTCCTATTAAAAAAGAATGCTTTATTTCCATTTTTACAATTTTTAAGACTACAAATTCAGCAAGAGCATTGCAATTTCATTTTCTTCTTTAAAATTAATACTCGTAAGACATAATTGTTAGTAATTAAAGAATGGAGTTGGATAATAGGAAAAGTCATTATCATAATAATTCCCAATTCTATTTCTAACAATCCATTTGGCTTTAGCCCTATTTGGATTTCTTATGTCACTACGTTCCATTTGTGTTAAGGTTCTATAGATTTATTCTGCTTGTACAATGAATAATACCTCTTCTATACCAATAAGGGTTGTGGTGAAGTGATAAATATTTTTTCAATCCTTGACTGGTAAGGTTCTAGCGCTAAATATCCTTCATATGATCTTAATTAGTACCGAGCTTTTCGTTGGTATGTGCTATATACACCGTTCTTTATTTGAAATGTCAGATAACATGTACACTAAAATGAACGAAATCTCAACAGTGAGATCATATTGAAATGTGTATTGCATATACATGATTTTTATTTTTGTGAAGTACTACAAACCGGAGTTATTTATTCCATTATAAGACTGCATATGGGCAAGCAAGTGTTAGGTAGTGGAGCCTGATTAATTTTAGGTTTTCCTATTTATTCTCTATTTTAGGTTTTCCTATTTATTCTCTATTTTAGGTTTTCCTATTTATTCTCTTTAACCAAAAATACTCTGATTTATTAATATAAATATACCTCACCACCGTGGAAGTTTACTCACGGGGTGTTACCACGAAATATTGGGTTTTCTCTTTCTCTCTCTAGATCTCTCATCTCTTTCTCTTGAAAGTTCCTGTGTTCTTCATTCATCTAGTGTGTGTGCGTGAATTCGATCCTAACAACTGGTATCAGAGCTAAGGAGATTGAACACGATCATAGAAGATGGATAGTTCAAAGCTTGGAATCGAGAAGTTTGATGTATCCGATTTTAGTTTCTGGAAGATGCAGATCGAAGATTATCTGTACCAGAAAGATCTTTACGAACCATTGACCGGGGTGAAGCCGGAATCCATGACGGAGGAGAAGTGGAAACTCAAGGATCGCCAAGCTCTAGGGTTGATCCGGTTGACTTTGTCAAGAAACGTGGTGTTCAACATCGTGAAGGAGAAGACTACGTCTGGCCTGTTGAAGGCACTGTCAAACATGTACGAAAAATCATCGGCTATGAACAAGGTACATTTGATGCGTAGATTGTTCAATTTACAGATGTCTGAAACTGGATCTGTTTCTGATCATATAAACGAGTTCAATATGATTGTGAGTCAACTCAATTCTGTGGATATTAATTTCGAAGATGAAATTAAGGCATTGATTTTGATGTCATCTCTGCCCGAGTCTTGGGATCTTTGTTGTTCTTTGCGATTAGCGATTCAGTGAATCTGGCGAAGTTAGATGAAATCCGTGATGTTGTTCTTAGCGAAAGTATTCACAAACGAAAAGTGGGAGATTCATCGGGCAGTGCTCTCAGCATTGATCGAAGGGGGAGAAGTAAGAAGAAAGGCTAAAATCAACATGGTCGATCAAAATCAAAGAATCGAGGAAAATCACTGAATAGATCAAACGTGACTTGTTGGAACTGTAGAGAAAAAGGGCACTTTCAGACGAACTGTACAAAGCCAAAGAAGAAACAGAATCAGAAATTTGGAGATGACAATGATTCGGTAAATTCAGCAGAGGACATTGGGGATGCTCTAATCCTTAGTGTGAAAAACCCGATTGAATCATGGATTTTGGATTCTAGTGCATCTTTCCATTCGTCTCCAAGCAAGGAGTTGTTTCAAACTTTCAAATTTGGAAATTTTGGAAAAGTATATCTTGCTGACAATAAAGCCTTAGAGATTGAAGGAAAGGGGGATGTTTGCATAAAGACCACCTCGGGAAACTAGTGGACATTGGAGGATGTCAGATATATTCCTGGGATCAAGAAAAATCTGATCTCTGTTGGTCAGTTGGATAGCACGGGATATGCAGTAGAGTTTGGAAAAGGTTCGTGGAAGATCGTGAAAGGTGCTATGGTAATAGCTCGTGGCACCAAATCTGGAACCTTGTACACCACTGCAGGGTGTATAAACATGGTCGCTGTTGCTGAAGGTGCTTTCGGTTCATGTCTGTGGCACAACAGACTTGGACACATGAGTACTAAAGGAATGAAGATGCTAGTTGCAAAAGGAGCATTAGAGGGTCTGAAGTTTGTTGATATGGGTCTCTGCGAGAGCTGTGTTATGGGAAAACAGAAAAGAGTAAGCTTCACAAAGACTCCTAGAGAGCCAAAGATAGTGCGGTTGGAAATGGTTCATACAGATGTTTGGGGACCATCTCCAGTATCATCACTTAGAGGATCCAGATTCTATGTTACCTTCATTGATGATTTCAGCAGGAAGGTATCAATTTAATTCGTAAAGCATAAGTCAGATGTGTTTGAAACTTTCAAGAAGTGGAAAGCTGAAGTTGAGAATCAGACCTGTTTGAAAGTCAAATGCCTAAGGTCTGACAATGGAGGAGAGTATGACAAATCAGAGTTCAAGGAATTCTGTGCAGCTGAGGGAATCAGATTGATGAGAACAGTTCCTGGTAAGGCAAGGCAGAATGGAATTGCTGAGAGGATGAACAGAACATTGAATGAGCGTGCAAGGAGTATGAGGATACACTGTGGGCTGCCCAAAACACTTTGGGCGGATGCTGTGAGCACAACTGCATACTTGATCAACAGGGGACCATCAGTTCCTTTAGGGTTCAAGATTCCAGAGGAGGTGTGGACAGGAAAAGAACTCAAGTACTCACACTTGAGGACTTTTGGTTGCACTGCTTATGTTCATGTTGATCCAGAAAAGAGATACAAGTTTGATGCCAAGGCTGTGAAGTGTTACTTCATAGGCTATGGTTCTGATTTGCTTGGTTACATGTTTTGGGCTGACAAGAACAGAAAGATTCTGAGACATTGTGACGTGACATTTGATGAGTCTGTCCTGTACAAGGACAAAGAGCAAAAGGTTCTAGAGATTACAAAGCAAGTGGGAGTTGAGGTTGAGTTGGAGAAGAGTAACCCCAGAGATGTCGAAGCAAATACTCAACCAACTCCTACTGAAGAATCTAAAGTGGAGCAAGTTACACCTGAGTAGTTATTAAGGAGATCATCCAGATCCATCAGGGCACCAGATAGGTATTCACCTTCATTACACTATCTATTGCTGACTGATGAGGGGGAACCAGAGTCTTTTGATGAGGCCCTACTGGTGGAGGATTCGATCAAGTGGGAGCAAGCCATGGATGATGAGATGAGGTCACTTGAGAAGAACGACACATGGGTGTTGACTGAGTTACCTGTAGGGAAGAGAGCTTTGCTGAACAAGTGAGTGTTCAGAATCAAGACTGAACCAGATGGCAAAAGAAGGTTCAAGGCTCGTTTAGTGGTTAAAGGATATTCACAAAGGAAAGGTATTGATTATGCTGAAATATTCTCTCCTGTTGTGAAGCTAACCTCTATTCGAATTCTGTTGAGTGTTGTTGCATCGGAGAATTTGCATCTAGCGCAAATGGATGTAAAAACAGCGTTTTTATATGGAGATCTGGACAAAGAGATCTATATGCAGCAACCAGAAGGATTTGTGGTTCCAGGCAAGGAACACATGGTGTGCAAGCTCACCAGGAGCTTGTATGGACTAAAGCAAGCTCCAAGGCAGTGGTACAAGAAGTTTGACTCCTTCATGACCAAGAGTGGATTCTGCAAAGCTGAAAAGGATCCTTGTTGTTACTTCAAGAAATACACTGATTCATATGTCTTTCTACTCTTGTATGTGGATGATATATTGATTGCAGGATCTAGTATGAGGGAGATTAACAATCTGAAGACAAGGTTGTCTGCAGCATTTGAGATGAAAGATTTGGGTCCAGCAAAACAGATTTTAGGGATGAAGATTTCTCGTGCAGGCTGAGCATAGAGTGAGAATCAGCCCTAGGAAGGAGGGTGGTAGCCATGATATGCGAGATCACACGAGACTCAAAAGGAAGGTCTTTGAGACCTATATGAGGAGGGATAAGCTTGGAGGCGTCAAGGATAATTTTATACTTAGCTTGATCGTACGAAACATCATAATCAGAAGGCCAGCCGTTCATTGGAGGGGCCATTATTCCAGAGCAAGAAATACCAAGCATATAATCCAAATTCTTACGGTCAATAAAAATTCACATAACTAAGGATTCAAGTTCACTAGGTTTAGGGGAGTGAAGATTGGCATAGAACAGACGAATAAGGGGATCATAAGAAACCATGGGAATTGTAAAGATGTTAGCCCAACCCTGAAATTCAAAGAGGTTCTTGATATGGCAGTCCACAGAAGATAGAATATCAATATGAACAACCCTTCCATGCACAAGGGTTTTATCTTTAAGGGAATCAAAAAGTGACCCGCGAGACGGGTTCCAGAAATAAACTTTAGTATTAAGAGAATAAATAATCAAACTTTATTTAGAGGAGGCATAATCATGAGAATCAAGAGGAAGCTTACCTCGAGACGAAGCAACAGAGACGGGATAAAAAAGATTGTCCGAACTCTCAGAGTCGATAAAGATAGCGGACTGCTTCTTGCTTTTATTTCGAGAGATTTTACGAGTAGCATGGGAGGAAGGGATGGAAGAATTTGACATTCTAGATTAGGAGAGGAAAAAGAAGACTGATAAAAAAACAAAGCAAATAAGAGAGATATAAAGACAAAGAAGGAAGGGAAGAGGAAGGGTTTTTGACATGACTAAAACATATGAGGAAGGGAGAAGTTAGAACATGTGTACTTAAAGGGAAAAAGTAGAAGAATTAACGGAAACACAATAATCAAGATGACAAAAATATGGAAAGATGAGCACATAATAAATTCAGGCAGTCAATTCAGCAATTAAGAGGATTTTCGACAATATTAAGATATTTTCTAAGGAAACAAAGTCTATCGTCCAAAAGAGATTTAGTAAAAATGTTAGCTAGTTGAAAATCAGTACTAATGAAAGAAATTTCAATATCACCATTTAAAACATGATCTGGAATAAAGTGATGCTTTATGGTTATATGTTTGGCCTTAGAATGGTGCACAAATAGCACTAGAATTATCACACAATTTTAACACGTTTACAAGATAACTCATAATCACTCTACTGATGAACCATCCGTATATTGAGCACAACACTGATATTCATAATATTTGAGCGCAAGACTGATCAGTAGCAATATACTTTGCTTGGGTAGTAGAGAGAGAAACATATCCCTATTTTTTTTGTTCCATGAAATCAAAGATTTTCCTAAAATTTAACATGAGCCATTGGTGATTTTCCGAACATCTTTATCACCTGTATAGTCAGCGTTAAGAAATCCTTCAAGAAAGAAATTTTGCTCTTTTGGGTGCCACAACCCGTAGGAGCATGTTCCCACTAGATAACTAATAATACGCTTAACAACAGTAAGATGAGATTTTTTAGGAGCTAACTAAAATCTTGCACATTTACATAAGTTGAAAATAATATTTGGTCAACTAGCAATAAGATGAAGTAAGGGACCAATCATACCTCTGTATTTTGTTTCGTCGACTTTCTTATCTTCTTCATCTTTATGAAGAGAGCAAGTTGAACTGGGAGTTCCCGAAGACTTTGAATTTTCCATTCCAATTTTTTGGATAAGTTCCTTGTAGTACTTAGTTTGAAATAGATTAGCCAAATTTATCATATGTCTTTCTCAGATTGACAAATTTGTAGTCTGAGAAAGAAGGTTAACTCACCCATCATACTCATTTTGAATTCGCTCTGCATAAGCTCAGAAAATTCCTTGCATAAAGAATTATTAGCACTGCCAAAAATAATATTGTCAACATAAATTTGAATAATGAGATTTCCAGAAGATGAACTTTTAATAAACAAAGTGTTACCAATTTTTCCTCGAGTAAAACCATGATTAATTAGCAAATTACTAAAACGATTATACCAAGCACGAGGTGTTTGTTCGACATTGTAGATATCTTTAGAAAGTATGAAAACTTGATAGGTAAATTTGGGGTTTTCAAAACTTGGAGGTTGTTTTACAAAAACTTCATCATCAATAAAACCATTTAAGAATGCACTTTTTACATCTATTTAAAATAGTTTAAAACCTTTATGAGTTGCAAATGTCAAAAGTAATCGAATAGATTCTAACCTTGCAGCGGGAGCGAAAGTTTCATCATAGTTGACTCCTTCCTGTTGAGAGTATCCTTGGGCTACTAGTCGAGCTTGTTTTGACTCACATATGCAGATTCATTAAGCTTATTCCTATAAACCCATTTCGTTCCAATGATGGATTTGCTTTCAGTTTAGGTACTGAGTTCCAAACCTGATTTTTCTCAAATTGCCCTAGCTCTTCTTACATAGCTTTGATCCAATGCTCATATGAAAGAGTATCACTCAGTTTCTTTAGTTCCAATTTAGAGGGCAATATGTGTTTCATTTTTTTATGCTCTATCTCTCATGCCTTCATTTAGGTTTCCAATAATAAACGTGTTTGGATAGTATGCTTCACTTCGTCATTCATTTGGAACTGTCTCAACAATAGGATCAACATGTTGTTTTTCAATAGTCGGCTCCTTTTCACTATTTGTTTCCTTGTGAGTCGATATGAAGAGTTGATTTTCTTCATTATCTGTGTTTATTCGAATCTCAACAGATTTTTTAGTATCATAAAAAAACATGAATGAATTCTTTAATATGTAAAGTGCGCTTATTAAAAGTTCTATAAGATCTGCTAGAGTTTGAGTACCCAAGGGATATAAATTAATTACTTCTAACATCGAACTTACCAATGTTATATTTGCCATTGTTCACCCAAGTGGATGAAAGTATCCGATGTTAGGTTTCATACCATTCCATAGCTCATATGGTGTCTTATTGAGGATGAGTCTGATTAAGCAACTATTCCACACATGACATGTTGTGCTCACGGCTTCTGCCCAGAATTTACGCGAAAGAGAGTGCTCAACGATCATAGTTCTTTCCATATCTTTGACATTCTATTTTTCCTTTCTATAACTCTATTTTACTGCGGTGGTCGAGGAGATGAGAAATTGTATGTGTAACCTTTTTCATTGCAAAAAGTTTCAAATAATTTGTTCTCAAACTCTCCTCCATGGGACTTCTTATAGATGAAATATAATATCCTTTGTCTTGTTGAAATTTTTCATAGAAGAACTCAAATTTTTTTAAAGTATCGTCCTTATGAGATAAAACATAACCCAAGTAAAACGAGAATAATCATCTACAATTTTGAAAGCATACCTTTTTCCTCCAATACTGGTTGTTCTGGTAGGCACGAATAGGTCCATATGTAACAGTCGTAGAGGTTTATTTGTCGACACAATATCCTTACAAGAAAAAGATCTTCGAGTTTGCTTACCCATTTGACATGCATCATAGATGTGATCTTTCAAATAGTCTATCTTGGGCAGTCCAATGACAAGGTCATTTTTGTCTAGCTTCTCAATTAGGTGCATACTTGCGTGACCGAGTTTTTAATGCCAAATCCGGGGATCATCAGTCATTGAGGCTAGGCATATGTGTTCTCCATTATTTTTCGCATAATCAAGAATATACACATTCTTTTCTCTGCTCCCTTGAAGTAGGTTGTTTCCAGAAAGATCTTCAATTAAGCATTTATCCTTTTGATATCGAACTTCAAGATTTGAGTCACAATGATGACTGATGCTCAATAAATTGTATTTAAGTCATATAACTAATTAAGTATACATTAGTAATATCACAAACATCATTGAAAGTGATTGTCCCAATACAAATAGTTGTTCCTTTTGAATTGTTGCCAAAGCAAATGCTTCCTCCTTTATATTCAACAACAGATTTAAACATGTTTTATCTACTGTCATGTGGTTAGAACATCCGCTATGCAGATACCATTTTTCTTTTATTTTCTTTGGAGATCTTGCAAAATAGAATAAATATCTTATTTTAGGTACCCAAGTCTTTAGGGATCCTTTGAGGTTAGAATTTTTTGAATTTTTTCTTCTCCAAGTCCATTTAGAAGAATCATAGTTTCAAATCCTGCAATTGTAACATAAGTGCTCAGTCTTTCCATAGTAATTGCAATATCTAGGAAAAACTTCTTCACAACTGGAATTGCTACTGTTAACTTTTTGACTCAGTCAACTTGTAAGACCGATTATAGCTAACATAGTTTCCTTTTGAAGAGATTTTTATCATTGGAACCCTTATTACTTTTAGAGGGTGATTTGAAATTCTTAGATCTATTTTAATGGTTTTCAAAAGAAGTTTTAAATTCATGAATTTCCTTATACAGAAGATCTTTTCAACTTCACTCACTTCCAATTTTATTCCAAGTTTCTTTTTTCATTTTGAATATTTCAAAAATCAGATAGAATTCTATTTAGGTCAGCCACAACAAGATCTAACAATATTTTAAAATCGTTATAATTATTACATACCTCTTTGCTTTACTCTCTGATTGCCATCAAGCAAATGTTTCCAATTTCTTCATGTTTGCTCTCAGAACTGTCTTCATCACTTGTAACGACCCAAATTGTATAATCCTAATCACAACCGACGTCATTGACCTCTCAGAAGTCGTAGACAAGCTCTTCTTGCATTCATCACATTCATATGGTTAATTTTAGTGGAATATATAAAAAAATTTAAATTATGAAGTATACATAGACTTCAAATAATTATTAACTAGTTACATCATATACTAAGCTCAAAGTAAAAAAAAACCATCTATCATAAAGAATCAATTCAAAGGGAAAATCAATATATCATAAATAAGTTTGCCAAACACGGATTACAAAAGCTTCGAAAAGAAAGTATCTGAATAAACGATAGGGACAACATCCACTAGCTATGTCTACTACTAGGCTAGACTAAAACTTTATCATCTTCGAAATCAAGAAGACCTACCAAATGGTTTGGAAAACGCTGATGTCCAAACCGCTGCAATGAATCTTCAATCTGCTTCTGACCTTCATCTATAAAAATAGTAAATTTTATAGGGTTAGTACAACACTTATACTAAGTATGGGTGTATGCACACATACACATAAGGCTATGCATGATCAAGGAAAGCTCTTCCTTAACAACATGTCATTTATGGAAAGTATAGTCACTAGACTTTCCTAATTCGTTAGTTGTGAATTGTGGTATGAATATGATGTATTTTAATGCATTCAAAGCACACAACTCATTTTCTATGTGATTACAAGACATTAGAATCATCAACATATTTTTAGAACAAATTTGGCGAAGATTTAAAATTTTAGTGTCCCCTAACCCGAGAGCTCTATTCTTGACACTTAGTTTATTTTTCGGTCTTTTTCTTCTTGTTATTGTGTAGTTCAATAATTCCTTTGGTCCTATGTTTTACTTACAAGTGTAATTATTCATTATAGTCCCATATCCACAATGAATCAAGTAAGTAGTCCAAGGACTAAGGAATGATTTCACTATCCTTACAATGAGTCTTTCATTACATTATGTATTCATTAACACTTCATAAGCCAGTCCTCTATTGGCTATGCCATTTATTTCATCGTTTTCATATTAGGCAAGTTATTAAGCTTTGATTTGCTATTATGTTTCTACTCCTTTTTATTGGCATCATATAAGAAGTCATTATAAGCCAATTTTATTTGGCTCTGCCCATTATTTGCTGAAACTTCATTGGTATTGATATTGTTATTGACATTCTTAAGCTCTTACTTTCATAGCACACTTTGAACATACGTTCCATCACCTTTGTTTAATGCTTTCTTAGAGACATCTTTAGAAGTAAGATCATGCGAGCTAACATGAAATCTAGTGTCTTTCCCACACTGAAAAGAGGTGATTCGCTGGTTAAAATGAATCTAGATCATGTGAGCTACTCATGAAATCCAGTGTCTGCCCCACACTGAAAAAGGGTGATTTTTGCTAAGGCGAATCTATCTCAAGTGTTTACCCCATATCAAAAGAAGTCGCTCACGGCTATAGTGAACCAAGAACATTCTTTTGAGCATTAACCTACATAAATCATGTGAGCTAAACATGAAATCCAGTGTATACCCCACACCGAAAAGAGGTGATCTCACTAGCCATGGTGAGATTGGAACATACCTAGGTCTCTTAGGTGGAAACCACAGGCTAGTTTCTATGTTGGATAGACATAGTTTTAAGACTAGGGACGTAAGGAGACTACTTATTCACCTTGGTGGTAGCCTCGTCTCATTAGACTTACACATGCAAGCACATGCTCATAACTAGTCTATCGGTGCTTTGCTCACTTTCATTATCTTCTTATCTTTTGGAGTTGACTCAAACATTATGGAAGCTTGCTTCTAGATTGAAATTTACTTACTCTATTGATGACTTGTCATCCATTTCTTTACATTTATGAAATGTGAATTTTCCTTACATAACATATTTGGTGTTAATTAGACTTGTCTCACACGTTCTAACACCTTTATTCTTGAATTATTTTTAACATAGTAGCTTAGTTTAAAGCGAGGCTTGTCTCACTTCTTTTAACACCTCATTCTGGTCACTTTCTTAATTAAGACATCTTTAGTTATGTTATTACTCGTGTTACTTGCTTACTTTCATTTAGTAGCTTCATATTATCGTTTATGGATGATGAGCACTTCATTCAATGAGTTGCATATTTTCATAGTTCAATCTCTTAGAGCATGTTGGGAGTTGTCCCAATGAATGGCCCGCCCTAGGATATGGGTTCGTTGAATTAGTTTAGAAGTGCTTGAGTTGTCATTTCATTAGTTTGGCTACCCAAGATTGGTATTGTCCTAAACAATTTTGGAAAGGATTACATAACCATCTTTCTTGGCATAAGCCAATTTTCATGTTCATCATGCTTAAGTTTTTATACATTATACATTAGCAAATATTTTAGGTATTTCAATAGAACATTATAGCCAATTCCATTCATCAATTAGACAAAGTATTGTTAGCCATTTTCTTGGCATAAGATAGGCAATTCATTCAAATGTGATAAAGCAAATCTTAGTTCATGACTTTAAACATAACATTTTTAAACATCTTGGACAGAATCATATTAACATTTGATGAATATAACATCTTCATAAAGTCACATTTACCGTAAGTATGCATCAAGACGTCACACATCAACACTTAAACATTTTTGGACATAACTTAAGAATACATTGTTCTTTAATTCACGTAAGAAACCCTTAGCATCATACGAGTTCCATTCATAGTTCATTTGGCATTTAACAATCAAGAACCCTACACTTAAAAGATCAGCAATCACCACATACGAACATCATGATAAAGACTAATCTATACAACATATAAATCTTAAAAAGGATACTAGGGAAAAGGAAAGTTCGACGAGAACTTTGGTAAAACAGCGCTAGTTTTGAGATCTCATGGACTACGTCGACGGAAAGTACTCTTCGAGAAATAATTCAAGTATAGAAACCCATACCTTAAGTAGAATTTAAAATACGAAGACAACCTTGAACAAAAAACTTGGACAAACTTTGAAATCACCTAGAACGTCTATGAACTTTCTACCTCTTTCTTTTATTCGCTTCAGCGATGTGTTCTCTGAGTGTTTGATCATGAGTTTTAGGTTTCGAAACTGATCTTGAATCATTCAACTAGGATTAATAAGTTAGTTAAAAAAATAAATTAATTAATTACTAAAAAGCCCCTACTAGATGGACTAGAACTAGAAAAACACAACAGTTAGTTAAATCTGAAATTTTTCCTCAGAATTTCATTTTGCCCCTTTAAATTAATTAATTAAATGACTAATTTAATTAATTAAGGGACCTATGGTAATTACTAAAGTAAACCTAAGTTATTGGAACCACTATTGCCTCATCAACTAATAAATCAGACGCAAACCTCTCTTATTAAAAGGAGAAAGTAATATTGTGGGGAGGGGGAGGGGGGGCTTTGTAGCATTTTGTGAGCAGATAAAGTCCAGAGAAATAATTGACAAAAGTAATAATTTTATTTACTTATTTGATTGTCAAAAGTACATTACCAAACAGCTAAGATGTACCTGAGATGATGTGAATACTACAAACACTAAAATAAAGACTTAAGTCAACTATGACCTTTCAAAATTGTTCGCATATTTCACTTAAAAACCTCAACTAGGACTAGTACATATTTGACTCTTTGTACTTGTGTACATGTGCACAACTTTCAAGTTCTCTTCTATAAATGTGTGAAATGTGCGTGTGCATACAGAACTTTCAAGTTCTATAAATATTTGAACAATTGTATCAAAAATATCATTTAAGTTAGTACGTATCTGTTTCTTCTAAATTAGTTAATCGTGTCTGTTTGGACTTGAAATTCATGTTGGCATTTAGGTGTTTTTCTGTCTTGTTTGTTTTGAAGTATTTAGCAAGTGTTTCATTATATTAGGATTATACTAATTCATAACCTAATGTAGTTTCGTTATGTCGAACTTCATATTTGCATTTCATTGAGTTAAGATCCATTTTCGAGTTTGCCCTATTGATATTTGAGTGAAAGGGAAGTTAATACACAGGTCTCGAATGCTAAAACATAGTGTTGTATACATCATATATGCATCTAATATACAGTAGATGTACACATCGGTATACAAATCAGAAATGGGCCAAAGATAAAAAATGATCAGCAGCTGAAGGCCCAGAGTCAGTCCAGGCAAATAGAACCTGATTTTTGGGCCCAAAACAGTCCACTTTAGACATTTGATAGCTTTAGATGTTTATTATTGTAATTAGGGAAAATTACGTGGCTATGCATACTTATACTACTTAAGTACTCATCGTAGCTATAGTTTGCTATAATTACCACTCGTGACTAACATTATACATTAATTACGTGGTTTGACTTTGAGTTTGTATAACTAGTCACGTTTGTATACGTATAATTCGCCAAGATATACAAATACATATGTATAATATATAATTATATATTTAACCTATATACATATACAATTAATCTCTCTCCCACTCTATACCCTCTGTTGATTGACTCTCTCCTTCCTCTCTCAATCTCTCTCACCTATCTCCTTCCTCTCCCAATCTCGCTTGCCAATATACAAATACATATGTATAATATACAATTATATACATATACGATTCACCACTCTCCCACTCTCTTCCTTCTCTTGCTCGCCTCTCTCCTCATTTTCCCAATCTCTCTTGCCATATATACAAATACATATGAATATACAATTATCTAACAATTGTAGATACAATTCACCTTTCTCCCACTCTCTACCATCTCTCGCTCGCCTCTCTTCTCCCTCTCCCAATCTTGCTTGCCATATATACAAATGCTATGTACAATATACAATTATATATAATTATATACATATACAATTCACCTCTCTCCCACTCTCTGCCCTTTCAATATACAATTATATATAATTATATACATATACAATTCACCTCTCTCCCACTCTCTGCCCTTTCTCGCTCGCCTCTCTCCTCCTTCTCTCGATCTTACTCACCTCTCTCCTCCCTCTCCCAGTCTCGCTCGCCTTCTCCTTCCTCTCCCAATATCTCTTGTCATATACAAATACATATGTATAATATACAATTATCAAAATACGATTTAACTATCTCCCACTTTCCCCCCCTCTCTCCCAGTATCGCTCGCCTCTCTCCTCCATATAACATGTAGCTACAAATTGTAATTATCAAACAATAGCTATGAAGAGTAATTAGTTACTTTTAAGTGGCTAGATGTCAAAGTTTCCCTTGTAATTATTTGTTTAATTCTAACTTCATTTTTGACTTATTTCCATGATTTCTTTCTTCAACTTTTTTTTTTAAAAAAAATTAATCAAAATATTTAGCCATGCTTTACTTGTATTTTAGTTTTGTTGTTCGGATGAACATGATAAAGCATATCCCACTTTGTTTTTACTTTTATTATCAAGATTTGTATTATAAATCATTTTTGTACGGTACTAGAGTACGTAAGCAACTGAAAAATACATTTTAATAACCTATAGTTTCTGTTTAATGTTTATCAAATATAAACACATACATCTATAAATGTAAGAGTGGACTGATACACTCAAACTTACTTCTCAAATGAGAAGTAAAGCGTTCGTATCAAGTAAAGAACCCAACTAATGAGGTTGGGATCGTTCCCACGGGGAAAATAGTTTAGACTTAATTTCAATCTATTATTACTATTATTTATTCAATTATTTCCTTAGAAAACAAAGACAATAAGTGGGGTTTTTTTAATTTCTAAATGAATGAAAATAATTAGCTAAACTAAAGTAGACAACTAACAGATTCAAATGTTGGAGTTTTATCAATTAATAAAAGTAACTAGAGTTTACATGTTCCCCACAGGTTCCTAATTTAATAATTCTAATTATAAAAATTCTTTCCTAGTATCTTGCATGCAAAGTGATAAGTTATGTATTTCTAAATTCTTCGTCCGGCGTCTAAAAAATTTCACTGCGCACCTTGGTCCGACTACGTGTGTTACTATACTAACCCTTACCTTTACCTTATATTAAGCATTGTATTCTATATTTGACTAAGTTATTACCTCGTACCAATCAATATTAGCCTATTAGATAGTATACAATAAATCTATGTTGATAATTCTTTTCCTATTATCTACCTCCTTGTATCGGCAAGTAGCATTAAGGCGAGTTCTAACGTTGGTCATCCGTTAAAGAGACTTCTAAGCGAAAGAATTATCAATACATGCAAGACACTATTATAGAATTGTTATTTTATTTAGATTTTATCTTATTATTCACCGATGGTTCCCACAACCCTAGTTATGGAGTTTAGTTACCCATAGTCATAATCACAATATTCATATATATAATATAAGAATTCATGCACTTACTTCAATGAGAAAGAATAAAATCTAGAAATTTACTTGATAAATAGACAAAAATCACCAACAATCAACTCCAGATAAAAGTGTAACAATCCAAAGTGTAATAATCAAAATAATCTACTAACAAAGAATATAACATAAAAGTGTCTAATAACCAAGAGTCTAACCCCAAAAATGAGGTTTTTTGATCTATTTATAAAAAAAACAAAAATCTAATGAAAGAAGAACTCTATTTGCTGAAAATCTGTCAAAACGCCGGCTAAGTCGACGGACCTCGCGACGGATCGTCGTGGTAACGACGGCTGTCATGGACTCCGTCGTCCCATACTTTGCAAATTCTTCTGCTACTCTCTTCATTACCCTCGACGGCAGGTATGACGGATCTTCATAGGCACAACGGTTCGTCGAGGGTCTCCGTTCCATAACACTTAAACTCTTGGAATTTGGGGTACTAGGACTACTTCTCTGATCATCACGATGAACCAGCAGGACGGACCGTCATGACTACGACAGTTCGTCATTCACTTCGTAACCCCACACTTGGTCAGACTTCCCATCTTCCTTCAGCAGCTTCACTAAAATGCCACCTACGGACCTTCACAGGCACAACTGACCGTCACAAGCTCCGTAGGTGGTAACTTTTTTGCATTTCTTGCTCAAAAACTTCCACGTTCATCTTTAGACAGATTTCCTGCAAATAAAGAGAAACTTACATAAAAATTAATACAAAAAGGCTTTTGGACACACACTAAACTTAAGGAAAAATAATTAAAAATACCGTGAAATCACGGTATATCAACACCCTCAACTTAAATTCGTGTTAGTCCTCAAGCGTCGCACTATGACTCACTAAAAAATCTTTGTACAATAGTATCCATGTTATATCCTTTGCAATCATTTGGCTATCAATCCCGATCAGTCTCATCATATTTATGCATGTTATCACTATTAGGGTTGAATTATGTGGAATCAAACCATGACACAGACTCACCACGCACTAACACCTATCCTCTTCAATTTCTCACTGAGCTGCTAATATTTCTGGTATTCCAACTAGTGTCCTCACTTCAAAACAACATCTTCATTTTTCACACAATGATTTCAGTTTGAGTATAAGGATTACTTTTCAACACTCACTCTTAGAAAAAATTCACAACTTATTCATACATCTTTCCATAAGCTTGCCCTTATTTTCACCATTTTATGTTCGCTATACAACTTTTAGGATCACGATAGGACTTTCTTAGCTTGTGACATAGGCTCAGGTTCAGGTAAGGTATATTTAGGTATACTTTAGAGACTTTTTACCCTCCTTGAAATATCGGCTAAACATACCGCTTTTCATCATTTTATTTCCCTAATTTCTCATATTCTTTCACCGTGCTATTTTCCCCTCTTTCTTCCTTGTATTAATGATTCTCTTCTTTTGTTTCTTGAATTTTTTGTATTTATTATTATTTTTATTATTATTTTATTATTATTTTACTTTTCTTTCAACTGGTTCTTGAGTCACTTTACTTTTGTTCTTTCTCTCTCTTTGTTCTTTCAACCCCACTTTCGAGAGCATTCCTTATAATAGTCACCCTCAACTCGTGTCTTTGCCATGAGTCAATGTACACAATACCCAAAGTTGGGTCAGGGCCATGAAAGGGTCGTTTACTGCATTAGCCACCCTCAATTATGCTTTTTGCATAAGTTGAGGTGCACATGTCCAAGGAGGGACCAGGGCCAACACATTATTCCCAGAAAAAGATCAGTTGGGGTGAAAAAGAAAGGTCTATTTTAAGCTCAAATCATTTGGATCAAAGAGGGATTAATTTCATTCGTTTTTTTATTTAGGCTAAAAATTGGCTATATTGAACAAGGGCCTATGATCCTTTCCTAATTGTCTATTACAACTTACTTTTAGCAGGACAAATCAGGCAAGTTCTAGCTCAGTACAAATAGTGTACTATTCAAATCTTTCTCACACTCACTTTACATGTCATTACTCTACTAGATTATCAGACACCTAGTTCAAATTTTAGATTTAGGGTCATGTAGTGGTGTATCTCTTTGTCATGCTTGGAGCCACACATTTATCAATTACTATGCCTAGTCATGCATCATTTTCATTTCATCATGATATCATTTTAGCCATCATGCTTCAGAGTTAAACTATGCACAGAAGATATAGACATGCCGGTTCAACATTAAAAATAATCAGTCTCTTGGGGAAAAAGAACACAGGTAAGAAAACCCCAAAAGAGGATATTGAATTGGGTTACTCAGACATCACCTGAGAACTCACTTTACATTTACCCCACCCCCAACAAAAAGACATGCAATTGTCCCCAATGCATAAAAAAATTGAAATATGAGAGTGGTAGGTGAAGCAAACTTGGGGCGTAAAGCGTCGACGATCAGCAAGCTGGTGGGTCCGGTTCCCCAGAACCCACTACCTCTGTAATCTGGACACCCTCAGTAGTGTCCTCAACAGCAACAACACTATCAGCAGTGCCTCCCGGTATGGCCACATCTCTCGAGATAGATGCGCCAGCAACTGACTCTACAACCCTCATCCGACGCGCCTCCTTATCAGCAAGTGAGGGTCTTCTCGCAGCCTCCATCTCACGGTGCTCCTTCTTCCGCAATCTAGACTCATCCTGCTCTTGACCCTTACACCTCTTGGCATGCTATCGGGGAGAGGTGGTGGAATCTCAGAAGTGGCGAATAAGGCCGCCATCACTGTGTCCTCAGCAGGCTCTGCAAAAGAAGCCTCAGACTCAATCATCCTAGCCTCTAGGATCATATCAATGTGTTCTCGAAGACTTGCGACTGCAGCCTGAAGGGTCGGCACATCCACCTGAAGGGCTGGCCGGGCTAGCACTCGCAACTCAAAAGCGTCCAAGCGCTGATGAACCTCAGCGATCTTCCGCTCTATGTGCTGGACCATTCTCTGCTCCAAGCGTTCTTCTGCCTCAGCAATTGACCTGTGCATCCAAGGCTGGATGTGACGCAGAAGTGTAGCCATCTGTGCCTTTAGTTTCTGGAACCTAGCAAGCGGGACCAGAGCGGGAAAAGGGGTTGAGCGAGAGGAGCTCAGGGCAGTGCTACTACCCTGGATAGACTCGATCGGGATAGTGTCAGTGGTTTCAGAAGCAGCCTGCGTAGCCGTGCGAGCCTGTGCTATCGTATCAGCCAGATTGTCACCAAGTGGAGGCAACTCTGGACGGGGCCCTGTTCGTAGAGCCAACTCATTGGCCTCATCCCTGATGAGGTCGATATCAACAGTGCCCAACGGAGTCTTGAGCTGATCAATGTGCCAGATAGGCACCCCTGCGGACCTGCATAAAGAAAATATCATGCACGGAAAAGGGTAAGTAGTTGTGACCTTAAAAGCCCTCTCATGCATGACCGCTTATGGAAGCCAAGCAAAGTCCACCTCAAACCCGGCTATCATCGCCACCATCAAAATTGCACGATCCTATGTGACTATATTATCAGCGGATGTGGGGGAAAGGCAGTAAAGGACAATCAACCATAAGAACTTAGCCATGAAGGTCAGGTTAGTCTTCTTGATGGCTCCCTTCGGCTCGATTACCCAATCGGCACCCTCTCCATCAACAGACAAGTGCAGGGACATCCACCTCTTGATGGTCTCTCTCAGCAATGGCTCACACAAGAATTGGCCATCTTTGACAATTTGCCACGAGTAGTTGAACTCGGCAGTGAGAGGAGTCTGATTGGCATCAACATCCTCACTGTATAGATACCGGTGAATGGCAAGCAGGGAGATATTAACTTGAATGCCACGTACTCGGACATGATCAAGTGGGTCCTGTTTGGCGGGGGCAGCCCGCCTATCAATCTGTGATCTGAGAGTAGCCACGTAAGAGGCGTGGAACTCTCTGACTAACTCTTCACTATAACGGACCAAAGAACACGTTGTCCACTCAAGTCGGTGTCTGGTGAAGAGGTTGTGGATCTCTGGCATGGTAGGGAGATTTTTTGTAAAGACTCGCCTCTCTAGTGTAAGGGTCTGTGTCATGACTCCTTTATCATTCAGAAACATTGCGTCTGAATAAACTTGATATTGCCCGTCGACACACCACCGGTTGGGCTGGTCGACAACCGAGGTGAGAGCACGAGTTGGTGTGCAGGGAGTGGATTGAATCGGCCATCGGAGGCGAAGGCGCTGCGGTATGGCGGGTGCAGGGACTTCACCAGACCCGGAGGCTTCCTCTGACCATGAAACTCCGAAGGAGCCAGACGCTCCTTCTTCAGAAGTAGCTGACCCAGAAGGTGTGACGGTCAGTGTGCGCTCCTCATCAAACTGGTAGGCAGTGACTACGCTAGACGCCACCTTTTTGGGTGTAGCTTTAGTAGCACGTGCAGCTCGTGATGGATTGACAGTGCCTAGGGTCACGTACTCGAGGTCACGCTCATCATTAGAGCCAATGACCAGGTGGGCTGATTGGGCGACAGACTTTGATCGCCCACGTATGTAAACTCGATCCTGTTTTAGTGCCATAAGAGATAGTACCTGTAAAGAATCAATATTAGTACGAGAAGGTTAAAACAAGATGAGAAAAAAAACGAAACAAAATAAGTATAAGAGCTAAGTTGTAATGACTTTTCTGCAGTAACAGTGAAATACGAAGGACCAGGTGACGGCTCGTCGTGAGTACGACCGACCGTCATGGGGTCCGTCATGTCTTACCTCAACTATGTTGATCTGTAGAACCCTGAAGGAAAGTCTTTGAAAAGTATGACAGATGAGCAGGACGGACCGTCGTGACAATGAAGGTCCATCATCGATGTCCGTCGTGGAGACCCTTAGGGGAGGGGTCTCTGACTGACACGACGGTTGTGCAGGACGGAACTTCGAGGGTATGATGATCCATCGTAGATGTCTGTCAGAGGACACTTAGAGAATTTATGGAGACCCTCAGGAGATGGGTCTCTAACCGTCACGTCGGTTGTGCAGGATGGACAGTCGAGGGTATGACGGTCCATCGTAGATGTCCGTTATAGAACACTTAGAAAAAAAGTAGGAGACCCTTAGAAAAAGGGTCTCTGACAATCAGAACGGTTGTGCAGGATGGACCGTCGCTCCCACGACGGTCCGTCGTAGATGTCCATCAAAGGACACTTAGCAAAAGTGGGAGACCCTTAGGAAATGAGTCTCTGATCGTCATGACAGTAGTACACGACGGTCCGTCGCATGTATCTGTTGGTGGACACTTGGAGAAAACGTACAGTGGGATGTTGGAACATACCCTAGACGATTCGTCGTGGGTACGACGGTCCGTCATCGGGGTCTTGTTCTGTCATTCAGTGATACAACTGGGTATGCCACAATCATCCTTTATGACTCACATTGAATACTTAGTGATAAGCTATATGTTTCTAACCTAAATACCTAGTAAACTAGAAATGCTAAAGCACCTATTTCTAGAGTTTTAACAAGGCAATTTTGAGGATTCTCAACCTAGGTCAGACAAAATTTGTAATTAATCCATTAATAAGAAATAGTCTAATACTAACTGATAAACAAAAATGCAATGTAAATGGGCAGAAATTAGAGACACATACTTGAGAATTTGAGAAAAACACGCGAGGAAGGTACTTGGTGATCAATAAGAGAATCACAACAGCAGACTCCGACCAGTAAAAAGGAGAAATCCGGAATTAGGGAATTTGGGGAAATGATCGGTTGATAGGGAAGGGGGTATGGAGTTGGAAGTTGAAAAGAGAGGGAAAATGGGAGAAAAAGGGAAGGAAATGGGTGAAATGAAAGGGTGGGTTTTTTAAAGGTTGTCAATTTTTAAATTACCCCAACCGGGTTGGGTCGGGTACACTCATTAATGACGGAACGAGTCCCTGATGATAGTCCGTCGCAGATGCGACGGTCCGTCATTGGTTCCGTCATGTGTGCCCTAGTTTTGAAAATAAATGAAAGACGTACCTGGCATGACGGACTCATGAGTCGGTCCATCACGTATGTGACGGCCCGTCGATGTGTCCGTTGGTAACTATTGCAGAGTGATTTTTCTGCAAAATTTCCTGGTGATGTGCCTGCAACTTTAAAAATCCATTAGTAGAAAATGCTACCATTACTAGAAATCAAAATTAGAAGTATTGGGTTTCCTCCCAGCCAGCGCCTGATTTAACATCGCAACACGACTGAGGATGATTGTGTAACGACCTGCTTAGTCTGTTCGAGCAGTAGAACTATTTTTGATAAAAACTGACTGGGTCGACAGATCACGCGACGGACCGTCATGGTCATGATGGACCGTGATGGACTCCGTCGTCCCATACTTGTGTAATTTCTTCTGCTGCTCTCCTCATTACCCTCGACGACAGGTAGGACGAACCGTCACAGGCACGATGGTCCGTCGAGCGTCTCCGTTCCAAAACACTTCAACTCTGATAATTTGGGTACTGGATCGACTCTCTGAACTTTGTGACGGACCTGAAGGATGGACCATCGTAGATACGACGGACCGTCACAAGTTGCGTAACTTCTCTACTGAATTTAACTCTCTGAACTCTGTGACGGACCTGCAGGACGGGCCGTCATAGATATGACGGGCCGTCACAAGCGGCGTAACCCCGACTGGGTCGGATTTCTACTAAAGGTTTTAAAGGGGTGTTTTGGACTATCATGATTATAATTATGGAATTAGTGGGGCAAGTGTAATAATTTATTTACTTAGGGGTTAAAGAAGATAATAAGGGAATAAATAGTGGGTTACTTTTATCATCTTTTATAATTGATTATATGATAATTAGGGTAAAAGAAAAAGAATCTGGAGAAGAAAAATAAAAAGAACAGAGAGGGAGAACGAGCGAGAAAGAGAGAACGAAGAGGTAAGCAAATGCATTGGGAAGGTAGCTTGCTTGATCACGATTCTTAGGTGGAGGTAGGTTATGGTTTATTCCTATGTGATAGATAAACTCTAAATAGCGATCGATATGTATTAGGTTGTATTGTAAAGTCTTATATGCTTGATTGTGTGTTTGTATGTTGTGATTGTGTAATTGTGGTGGTCAGAATGATGAGACTGTTGAATCTTTAATCTTAATCCACTCTATTAAGATGACGCCTTGACATAAAGAAGGCTTGATGAACTAAAATAATGAGATAAATGGATCGGAGTGTCACGTTTCGACACGGTAGTATTAGGGAATCGAGTGTCACATACCGACACGGTAGTATTAGGGCATCGGGTGTCACGTACCGACATGATAGTATTAGGGGATCGGGTGTCACGTTCCGACACGGTAGTAATAGGGGATCAGAGTGTCATGTTCCGATACGACAATGATAAAGAGAATGAATCTTGAATTATGTTAATATACTCAAATTCAAAGAACCTAATTCCCAAATGAGTATGGTGTGGAGGCTTGAGTTCTCATAGGTGTGCTTGGTGTTGTTGTCAATGGTTCTTATACTTGTTGATTGTCACCTGTTAAGTATTATGGTTGATTTTATATTATTGTTCAGTATATATTGTTTTCTATTTGAGTTGGCCGATGATACCTACTCAGTACGTGTTCCTTATACTGACCCCTACTTGTGATTTTCTTCTTTGTTATTTGTGGAGTGCAGCAAGCGTGCCATCGACTTCGAATCGTCCTCAACTCTAGCTAGTCTTCAGCACATCAGATTTCTGGGTGAGCTATTATTCCTAGCTCGTGCTGGATTCTCTCCTTCACGTCGTGATGTCTTGAAGTTCTGACATGGACCATCTTTTTACTATTTTTTAGCTTCTTAAATACTCTTAGATTTAGAAATTCGAGGATAGATGTTCTTGGTGTGATGACTTTCAGATTTTGGGAATAATAAGTATTTAACTTTAGAAGTTGATTAAATTGGTTTTTGTTAATGAGTTTTGGAGCTTCCGCATTATTTATATTATTTATTGTTGAACTATTGGTATATGTGGGGTTTAGATGTGTTGGTTCGCCCACCTAGGGAGTTAAATGTGGGTGCCACTCGCGGCTCGTTTTGGGTCATGACAAACTTGGTATCAGAGCCTTAGGTTCGTTGGTGTCATCACATGAGAACGAGTCTAGTAGAGTCTTAGGGAACGGTAGGGGGACGCCCTTATTTTTCTTTGAAAGGCTATAGGACTTTAGGAAAACTCCATTCTTTCTTTCTTTCGTGCTATTACTTGGATCCAATTGGTATCTATGTGATACAAATTGTTATCTGACATCCTCACTTTATTTCGCAAATTGTTAGAACTAGAGCAACAACTGAGCCAACAACAACACCGGCAAGACAGGGTGCGTCTGAGCCAAACATTGGGGCTGTAGCTCGAGGAGGAGCAGTGGCAAGAGGCCGTGGTAGAGGTCGCAAGAGGACGTCCTCTAGAGGTAGAGGACAAACACCTGGTCCAGCTAGTAATAGGGCGGTGAATCCTCCACCGACGGATGAGGTAGTAAGAGAGGGTGAGGAAGGGGAAAATGAGCAGGTGCAAGATGAGGAATTACCACCCCAACCTACCCCGGAGATGATCAACCAGGTTCTTACTTATCTTAGCGGGTTATCTGATCGCGGCCAGACACCTCCAGTGTTTCCTGTATCAGCACCTTAGGTTTCGGGAGTACAACATGCAGCTACGGTGGCTCCCCGCATGGATGCCTCATTGGAAGTAGGCACGTTTCCTTGATTGACTACAAGGTCTATAATGACGAGTGATCAGCATGAACTTTTCACTAAATTCTTAAAGTTGAAACCTCCAGTCTTCAAGGGTGCTTAATCTGAGGATGCCTATGATTTCCTGGTTGATTGTCATGAGCTGCTACATAAGATGGATATAGTAGAACGATTCGGTGTTGAGTTTGTGACCTACCAGTTTCAGGGGAATGCCAAAATGTGGTGGCGGTCGTATGTTGAGTGTCAACCAGCACAGGCACCACCTATGACTTGGACATCATTCTCTACCTTATTTATGGAGAAATATATACCCCGGACTTTGAGGGACAAGAGGAGAGATGAGTCCTTGAGCCTAGAGCAAGGTAGGATGTCTGTTGCTGCTTATGAGGCCAAATTTAGTGCGCTATCCTGGCATGCCACTCAGCTTTTCTTCAGTCCACAAGAGCGGATTTGCCGCTTTGTGAAAGGATTGAGGTCAGATCTGCAGATCCCAGCCTTACAGGTAGCTGCTGCAGCAAAATTTTTTCAGGAAGTGGTTGATTTTGTGATAGAGGTGGAGGGGGTGAAGCCAGACGACTTCACCATGGCGTCGACATCTAAGAAGTTCCGTAAAGGAGGTGAGTTTAGTGGTTATTACTCCAGAGGGCAGAGTTCAGGAGGTTACCCAGCCCGACCTATTCAGTCTTCACTACAGGCTGTAGCTGGGGGTCCATCGCAGACAAGTCAACATTTCTCTGAGTTTGGAGGTTATCCCCAGACTTCTCCATTCTCACAAAGACCTATGCTAGACTCCAGAGATTGTTATGGATGTGGAGAGACTGGACATATTAGGAGGAATTGTCCAAAACAGAGTTACAGACCCCCAATAATTAGAGGTAGAGGTGGTCATGGGAGAGGCCGCCATTCTGGAGGACGTGGTGGTCAAGGTAATGGTGGTCACCAAATCAGCCGAGGTGGCGGGCAAGTTGGAACTACTACAGCACAACATGGTAGGGGCAACGGGCAGACAGGTGATAAGGCCCATTGTTATGCTTTCCCCGGGAGGTCTGAAGCAAAGACATCTGATGTTGTTATCACAGGTAATCTTTTGGTTTGTGATTGCATGGAATCTGTACTATTTGATCCTGGATCAACATTTTCATATGTATCTTCCTCGTTTGCTACTGGTCTTGATTTACATTGTGATTTACTTGACATGCCTATTCGTGTCTCTACTCCTGTGGGTGAGTCTGTGATAGTTGATAAGGTGTATAGGTCTTGCCTTGTGACTTTTGTGGGGAGCAATACTCATGTAGATTTGATTATTCTAGAGATGGTTGATTTCGATGTAATTCTGGGTATGACTTGGCTTTCTCCAAATTTTGCAATCATAGATTGTAATGCTAAAACGGTGACATTGGCCAAGCCTGGGACAGATCCGCTAGTGTGGGAGGGTGACTATATCCCCACCCCAGTTCGTATTATCTCTTTTCTTCGTGCTAAGAGGATGGTTAGTAATGGTTGTTTAGCTTTCTTGGCCCATCTCAGGGATGATACTTCCAAAGTACCTTCGATTGAGTCTGTTTCGATAGTCCGTGAGTTTCTGGATGTGTTTCCTGCAGACCTTCCTGGTATGCCACCAGATAGGGATATTGATTTTTGTATTGATCTGGAGCCGGGTACTCGCCCCATTTCCATACCCCCTTATAGAATGGCCCCAGCCGAGTTAAGGGTGTTAAAAGCCCAACTTCAGGAGTTGTTAAGTAAGGGCTTTATTAGACCAAGTGCATCCCCTTGGGGTGCTCCTGTTTTATTTGTGAAGAAGAAGGATGGAAGTTTTCGGATGTGCATAGACTACAGGCAACTGAATAATGTAACTATTAAGAACAAGTATCCTCTTCCTCGCATTGATGATTTGTTCGATCAGTTACAAGGTGCTTGTACCTTTTCAAAAATCGATTTGAGATCTGGTTATCATCAATTGAAAATACGGGCAGCAGATATGCCAAAGACTGCTTTTCGAACCAGGTATGGGCATTATGAATTCTTAGTAATGTCTTTGGGCTTACGAATGCCCCTGCTGCTTTCATGAGCCTGATGAACGGGATTTTTAAGCCATATCTGGATCTCTTTGTCATTGTATTTATTGATGATATACTGATATACTCAAAGAGCAGGAAAGAACATGAGGAACATTTGAGAATTGTATTGGAAGTGTTGAGGGGAAAAAGGCTTTATGCCAAATTCTCCAAGTGTGAGTTTTGGCTAGATTCAGTGTCCTTCTTGGGGCACGTGGTTTCCAAGGATGGAGTGATGGTGGATCCATCTAAGATTGAAGTAGTGAAGAGTTGGGTAAGACCTACTAATGTTACAGAGGTAAGGAGCTTTGTTGTTTTAGCTAGCTACTACCGTCGATTTGTCAAGAGATTTTCTTCTGTCGCTTCCCAATTGACAAATTTGACTAAGCAGAATGTTCCATTTGTATGGTCGGACGAATGTGAAGAAAGCTTCCATAGCCTCAAGACCTTGTTGACTACTACACCAATTCTTACCTTGCCAGTGGAAGGTAAGAATTTCATTGTTTACTGTAATGCATCTTATTCTGGTTTGGGTGCAGTGCTAATGCAAGAGAGGAATGTAATTGCTTATACTTCGAGGCAATTAAAAGTGCATGAACGCAACTATCCGACCCATGATTTGGAGTTGGCGGCAGTTGTGTTTGCATTAAAGCAATGGAGACATTACCTATATGGGGTCAAGTGTGAAGTTTATACAGATCACGTAGTTTACAGTATGTCTTTACTCAGAAGGATTTGAATTTGAGGCAGAGGAGGTGGATGGAACTACTGAAGGACTATGATATTACTATTTTGTATCACCCAGGAAAAGCCAATGTTGTGGCAGATGCTTTAAGTAGAAAAGAAGGGAGCATGGGAAGTCTAGCCCACTTACAGGTTTCTAGACGTCCATTGGCTAGAGAGGTTCAGACTCTGGCTAATGACTTTATGAGGCTGGAAATACTAGAGAAGGGAGGATTTTTGGCCTGTGTGGAGGCAAGATCTTCTTTTCCTGATAAGATTAAGGGAAAATAGTTTACTGACGAGAAGCTGAGCCGAATTCGAGATATGGTATCACGAGGAGAGGCTAAAGAGGCGATAATCGATGAGGAAGGCGTTTTGAGAATTAAGGGAAGGGTATGTGTGCCCCGTGTTGATAATTTGATTCACACTATTCTTACAGAGGCTCATAGTTCAAGGTATTCTATACATCCTGGTGCAACCAAGATGTATCGCGACGTAAAGCAACATTTTTGGTGGAGTAGAATGAAGCGTGACATTGTGGATTTTGTTGCCGAATGCCCGAATTGTCAGCAGGTAAAGTATGAACACCAGAGGCCCCGAGGAACACTTCAGAAAATGCTCATTCCTGAATGGAAATGGGAAAGAATTGCAATGGATTTTGTGGTTGGTCTTCCAAAGACATTGGGTAAGTTTGATTCTATTTGGGTAATTGTCGACAGATTAACTAAAGCTGCTCTCTTCATTCCGGTCAAGGTGACTTACAATGCAGAGAAGTTAGCCAAACTCTATATCTCAGAAATTTTTCGATTGAATGGAGTTCCACTTTCCATCATATCAGATAGAGGTACGCAATTTACTTCTAAATTTTGGAGAACATTGCATGCTGAATTAGGTACTAGGTTGGATCTTAGTACTGCATTTCACCCTCAGACCGATGGTTAGTCTGAGCGAACGATTCAGGTGTTGGAGGATATGCTTCGTGCATGTGTGATAGAATTTGGTGGTCATTGGGATAACTTCTTACCCTTAGTAGAGTTTTCATACAATAATAGCTATCACTCAAGTATTGATATGGCCCCATTTGAGGCACTGTATGGGAGGAGATGTAGGTCTCCCATTGGTTGGTTTGATGCATTTGAGGTTAGATCATGGGGTACTGATCTTCTGAGGGAATCGTTAGATAAAGTAAAATTCATCCAGGAGAAGCTTCTAGCAGCTCAGAACAGGCAGAAAGAATATACAGATCGAAAGGTTAGGGACTTGGATTTCATGGAGGGTGAGCAAGTTCTGCTGAAGGTTTCACCCATGAAAGGGGTGATGCGGTTTGGTAAGCGAGCTAAGCTTAGTCTGAGGTACATTGGTCCATTTGAAGTTCTGAAACGCGTGGGGGAGGTGGCTTATGAATTGGCATTGCCTCCAGGACTCTCAGGAGTGCACCCGGTATTTCATGTGTCTATGCTGAAAAAATACTATGGGGATGGAAACTACATTATTCGTTGGGATTCAGTTCTTCTTGATGAGAATTTGTCTTATGAGGAGGAGCCTGTTGCTATTTTAGATAGAGAAGTCTGCAAGTTGAGATCAAAGGAGATTGCATCCATCAAGGTTCAGTGGAAGAATCGTCCAGTTGAAGAGTCCACTTGGGAGAATGAGGCTAATATGAAAGAAAGATATCCACATCTCTTTACAGATTTAGGTACTCTTTCTCGCCCTTGTTTTTCTTCCTGTGATCGTTCGAGGATGAACGATGGGTAAATTGGTATCTATTATAACGACCTGTTTAGTCGGTTCGAGTAGTAGAACTATTTTTGATAAAAACTGACAGGGTTGACGGATCACGCGACGGACCGTCATGGTCATGACGGACCGTGATGGACTCCGTCATCCCATACTTGTGTAATTTCTTCTGCTGCTCTCCTCATTACCATCGACGACAGGTAGGATGAACCGTCACAGGCACGACGGTCCGTCGAGCGTCTCCGTTCCAAACACTTTAACTCTAAAAATCTAAGTACAAGGATCGACTCTCTGAACTTTTTGACGGACCTACAGGACGAACCGTCGTAGATTCGACGGACCGTCACAAGTTGCGTAACTTCTCTACTGAATTTAACTCTCTGAACTCTGTGACGGACCTTCAGGACGGAGCGTCATAGATACAATGGGCCGTCACAAATGGCGTAACCCCGACTGGGTCGGATTTCTGCTAAAGGTTTTAGAGGGGTGTTTTGGACTATTCATGATTATAATTATGGAATTAGTGAGGCAACTGTAATAATTTATTTACTTGGGGGTTAAAGAAGATAATAAGGGAATAAATAGTGTGTTACTTTTATCATCTTTTATAATTGATTATATGATAATTAGGGTAAAAGAAAAAGAATCTGGAGAAGAAAAATAAAAAGAACAGATAGGGAGAACGATCGAGAAAGAGAGAACGAAGAGGAAAGCAAAGGCATTGGGAAGGTAGCTTGCTTGATAACGATTCTTCGGTGGAGGTAGGTTATGGTTTATTGCTATGTGATAGATAAACTCTAAATAGCGATCGATATGTATTGGGTAGTATTGTAAAGTCTTCTATATGCTTGATTGTGTGTTTGTATGTTGTGATTGTGTAATTGTGGTGGTCAGAATGATGAGACTGTTGAATCTTTAATCTTAATCCCCTCTATTAAGATGACGCCTTGACATAAAGAAGGCTTAATGAACTAAAATAGTGAGATAAATGGATCGGAGTGTCACATTCCGACACGGTAGTATTAGGGGATCGGGTGTCACGTACATACATGGTAGTATTAGGGGATCAGGTGTGACGTTCCGACACGGTAGTATTAGGGGATCGGGTGTCACGTTCCGACACGATAGTAATAGGGGATCGGAGTGTCACGTTCCGACACGATAATGATAAAGAGAATGAATCTTGAATTATGTTAATATACTCAAATTCAAAGAACCTAATTCCCAAATGAGTATGGTGTGGAGGCTTGAGTTCTCATAGGTGTGCTTGGTGTTGTTGTCAATGGTTCTTATACTTGTTGATTGTCACCTGTTAAGTATTATGGTTGATTTTATATTATTGTTCAGTATATATTGTTTTCTATTTGAGTTGGCCGATGATACCTACTCAGTACGTGTTCCTTGTACTGACCCCTACTTGTGATTTTCTTCTTTGTTATTTGTGGAGTGCAGCAAGCGTGCCATCGACTTCGAATCGTCCTCAACTCTAGCCAGTCTTCAGCACATCAGATTTCAGGGTGAGCTATTATTCCTAGCTCGTGCTGGATTCTCTCCTTCACGTCGTGATGTCTTGAAGTTCGTACATGGACCATCTTCTTACTATTTTTTAGCTTCTTAAATACTCTTAGATTTAGAAATTCGAGGATAGATGTTCTTCGTGTGATGACTTCCATATTTTGGTAATAATAAGTATTTAACTTTAGAAGTTGATTTAATTGGTTTTTGTTAATGAGTTTTGGAGCTTCCGCATTATTTATATTATTTATAGTTGAACTATTGGTATATGTGGGGTTTAGATGTGTTGGTTCTCCCACCTAGGGAGTTAAATGTGGGTGCCACTCGCGGCTCGTTTTGGGTCGTGACAGCTTGATTACTCAGACTTTATCAAGATGTATGCCTCGATTCCTTCATTCGCCGATTCAGCATGCTCGAAATAGGGTTTCATTCGTTGTCCATTTACCTTAAACTGCACGCCCTCCTTGGTTTCTAACTCAACTGCTCCATGAGGGAATAGTTGGGTAATCAAGTAAGGGCAAGTCCATTTGGACTTGAGCTTGCCCGAAAGCCAACAACCTAGAATTATCTAAAAGCACTAAATCCCGAACTACAAACTCTCGTTTTTCACTTAGGTCATAATCCTTCTTCATCTTTTCTTTGTAGGATATAGCAGATACCGATTTGAGCTCACCACACTGCCTCATGGACCTACAAATTTTGAAGGTCGCTTCTTCGTTGTTCAACCGAAAGTTCATCTGCCCCTTTTCCATATCAACTAAGGCTCTACCCGTAGCAAGGAATGGCCTTCCAAAAATAATAGGAACTTCAAAATCGACTTCACAATCAAGAATAACAAAATCTGCCAGAAATATGAATGAATCCACTTTTACTAGCACATCGTGGAGTATCCCTATAGGCCTTTTCACTGTTCGATCGGCCATCAGTAGCCCATCGCAGTGGGCTTTGGGTCACCCAAACCCAGCTTCTTATAGATCAAGAGGGGCATGAGATTTATGCTTGCCCTAGATCACATAATGCTTTCGCAAAATGTAATGACCCGACTGTACAAGGAATAGTGAACACACCCGAATCTTCCTTCTTTTGTACGAGAGATCTTGTAGCAATAGCACTACAATGCTACATTCTATCATCATCCTCGGAAGTGATCGATCTTTTCTTTGCAACCAGATCTTTCATAAACTTGGCATAACCGGACATTTGTTCTAGAGCTTCTACCAAAGAGACATTGATAGAAAGCTGCTTCAACATTGTTATAAAACGCCGATATTTACCATCCTTAGTCTTTTTCACTAATCTTTGAGGAAAGGGTGGTGGTGGTCTAGGCATGGGAATTACCTTTATAGGCATTTCAACATCTTTTCCAATGTTATCTTCTACTTCTCCACTACCCTCTATTGCCTTATCATTATCTTTTATCACCTTTTCCTCCTCAGACGGCATAGGTTGTTCAATGATATGCTTAACACCCCGGGTAATGATTCCATACAGTGTCCGTCATTTTTCAGATTTTGGACGGTGTTGCTACGAAGAGTTCTCGGTTGTCGTGTGTTCATAGTCGCAGATAATTGGGCCATTTGCAACTCAATCTGCTTAATCGATATTGCATGTGTATCGACTTTTTTCCCAATACCCGCTAAATTACTCCTTAACTCTTTAATGTTCTCATCATTAGCATCGAACCTCCTCATAATTTTGTGCAACATATCCTCAACTCGCGCCATACTATCTCCACCATCCCTAGGAGTAACTTCACGATTTTGAGGAGGGACATAGGGCTCATTCCTATCATTTCTATTACCATAGTTACCCCTGTTGAAGTTGTTGTCGCGGTTGTAGTTTCTATCTCGGACATAATGACCCTCACGGTTATAGTTACCATAGATCTGACCTTGGTTTCCTTGAACTTGGCGCCAATTCTCTTGATTTGAGCCTTGGGCACTCAATCGAAACCCCCCCGTCTGTTCATTTACCGCATAGGAATTCTCCTCATAATAGCATTCATCATTTGGTGGTGGTGGTTTAGACAAGTAGTTGACTGCATTTATCTTTTCTACACCCCCGGTGACATGTTTTAATACCAACCCAAGCTCAGTTCTCATCTGAGCCATCTATTCACGAATCTCATCTGTGGCTGGGTTGTGAGTGGATTGCACTGCGAAGGTATTTCTCCCAGTATATAATTTTCTAGTACTCCAAGCTTTATTATTCCGGGAGATTTTCTCTAACTTTTCGGCAAACACTAAATAAGGACACTCCCCATAGGAACCACCCGCTTTAGTATCCAACACCCCTTTATTATAATTATCCTGTCCCTGATAGAAGTATTCCTTTAGTGACTCATCATCTATACAGTGATTTGGGACGCTTCTAAAAAACGAGGTGAATCTATCTCAAGAACTACTAACAAACTCCCTGGTAGTGCCACAAAGTTGTTCACTCTGTCTTTGTGGTTTAGTTTCTTGTAGACCGGGTAGTAACGTGCTAAGAAAACGTCCCTTAGTTGGTTCCAAGTGAAAATTGAGTTATAAAAGAGCTCAGTGAACCAAATAGAAGTCTCCCCCGTCAGTGAGAGAGGAAACACTCTTAGCCCTATTACATCCAAGTCCAAGTCAGGCCTCCCTACACAACTTTTACACATTGCCCTTACCTTAGCTATATGGGCATGTGGATCCTCAGAAGGTAGCCTTGAAAACAAACCTCTGGCAGTGAGCATTTGCATCAGGCTACTAGTTACCACAAAGGTGTGGCCTGGTGGTAGAGGGGGCAAGACAAGTGGCCCATCGGAGTATGCTATATTGTCATAGCCTTGTAGTATTCTTGGGGACGTGGAGCGGGATTTTGTCCCCTCTATTGGTTTTCACCCAGAGCATCAGGTAATAAATTACCATGAACATCAACCGAAGCTAGGATGTTCTAGTTTGATCATCATTATTACTACCCAAGTTTTGATTCATGTTACGTAGTGTACTCTCTAATTCGTGATCGTAGGGAAACAAGAGTTCTCTTCCTCTCCGTGTATTTGGCATACAAGGAAGATAGTTCTTCAAGAATAAAAAAATAATAAACAAAGTAAATTAAAAAAAATCGACTAAACTATAGTAATAAGTTTAATTTAATCTAAAAGCTACTTTCCCTGGCAACGGCACCAAAATTTGATACGCTCAAACTTACTTCTTAAATAAGAAGTAAAACGGTCGTATCAAGTAAAGAACCCAACTACTAAGGTTGAGATTGTTCCCATGAGGAAAATAGTTCAGACTTAACTTCAATCTATTATTACTATTATTTAATCAATTATTTCCTTAGAAAACAAAGACAATAAAAGGGGGGTTTTTATAAAGACAATAAAAGGGGGGTTTTTATTTCTAAATAAATGAAAATAATTAGCTAAATTAAAGTAGACAACTAACAGATTCAAATGTTGGAGTTTAATCAATTAATAAAAGAAACTAGGGTTTACGTGTTCCCCAAATGTTCCTAATTTGATAATTCTAACTATAACAATTCTTTCGTAGTATCTTGCATGCAAAGTGATAAGTTATGTATTTCTAAATCTTCGGTCCACCATCTAGAAAAGTTTACTCCGCACCTTGGTCTGGCTTCGTGTGTTACTATACTAACCCTTACCTTTACCTCATATTATGCATTGTATTTGATATTTGACTAAGTTATTATCTCGTACCAATAATTACTAGCCTATTATATAGTATAAACTAAATCTATATTGATAATTCTTTTCCTATTATCTACCTCCTTAGTCCGACAAGTAGCATTAAGGTGAGTTCTAACGTTGGTCATCCGTTAAAAAGACTTCTTAGCGAGAGAATTATCAATACATGCAAGACACTATTATAGAATTGTCATTTTAATTAGATTTTATCTTATTATTCACTCATGGTTCCCACAACCCTTGTTATGGAGTTTAGTTATCCATAGTCATAATCACAATATTCATATATATAATATATGAATTCATGCACTTACTTCAATGAGAAAGAATAAAATCCAAAAATTTACTTGATTAATCAACAAAATCACCAACAATCAACTCCAGAGAAAAGTGTAACAATCCAAAGTGTAATAATCAAAATAATCTAATAACAAAGAATATAACATAAAAGTGTCTAATAACCAAGAGTCTAACCCCAAAAATGAGGTTTTTCGAACTATTTATAAAAAATAAAAACCTAATGAAAGAAGGACACTATTTGCTGAAAATCTGTCCAAATGCGGCTGGGTCGACGGACCTCGTGACGGGTCGTCGTGGTCACGATGGGGCTTCATGGACTCCATCGTCCCATACTTTGTGAATTCTTCTGCTCCTCTTTTTATTACCCTCGGCATGTATGACGGATCGTCACAGACAGAACGTTTCGTCGAAGGTCTTCATTCCATAACACTTAGACTCTTGGAATTTGGGTACTAGGACTACTTCTCTGATCATCACGACGAACCAGCAGGATGGACCGTCATGGCTATGATAATCCGTCATGCACTTCGTAACCCCACACTTGGTCAGACTTCCCCATCTTCCCTCAACAGCTTCACTACGATGCCACCTACGGAGCGTCACAGGCATGACGGACCGTCACAGGCATGACGGACCGTCAAAAGCTCCGTAGGTGGTAACTTTTTGCATTTCTTTCTCAAAAACTTTCACGTTCATCTTTAGACAGATTTCCTGTAAATAAAGAGAAACTTACATAAAAATTAATACAAAAAGGCTTTTGGACACACACTAAACTTAAGGAAAAAGTATTAAAAATATCGTGAAACCATGGTATATCATCGACCCATTAATTTATTGTAAATAATGTATATACTTATAAGTATGGCTGGCAATAAGATTAGGAAAAACGGATCGAAAAGGGATCACTGGACCGGAACGGGATGATTTGACCAATTCGTTGACTGGTACCGGAATAAACCAGACTGGAATTGCCGAGACGGATACTCGGTTCCGTCTCATCCCACTATATATCGGGATGAAACCGGAACGGACCAGACCGGACCGAAATGGAACAGGATGGGATAAACGGGATGACACATCTAGTTATTTCAAAAAATATTTTTTTTTGAATTACGAAAATATGAATATTTTTTATTTTTCTAAGTTTAAATTAATATTTTTTTAATTTTTTAATGTAATTTTTTACTTAAGTTATTCTTTACTTAAGTTATATAAAATTTTACTTATTAAGTTTGCAAGTTAAGTCTAATTAAGTTTTCAGGATTTAATTTTTTTGAAGTTTATGAGTAATTACTTATTATTTATTGTTATAATTTTTTACAAGTAATATTTTGTCACTTATAATTTAAATAAATTAAATTTGTAATTATAAAAAATAAATAAAAATGATAAAACAATTACACAAATTAAAATATATCAATTTAATTTATGTATATTTATATTATATATTACAATTTCAGTTTACAACTACTAGTAGAGTGCATAGTTTACGCAACCACCTTCTACGAAGGATGCTGTTTAAACTAAGTCTCGAATGTAATACTAATGTAATATTAATAGGGGGTAGTTGGGTTACTTGGGTAGTATTTATTATTTAATATAAAATATAAATTATACTTTATAAATATATAATATAAATTAATCAATAAATATATAATATAAATTAATTAATAAATATTAATTAACCAGAACCGGATCGAACCAGACAAGAACCGGGATAAATCGGCACCAATATATCGATACCAAACCTCGGCTGCGTTCCGTTCCGTGTCCCGATTAGGGATGTCCCGTTTCGTCCCGTAGGCAACCAAATCGGGAAGAACAAGAATGATACCGGTACATCCCGTTCCATTGCCCAGTCTTAGCAGGCAACAGAATCGGGAGGTGCCGGTTTCGGTACCATTCGTCCCGGTCCGTGTAACGATCCATTTATTCGTTTTGAGCAATAGAGCATTTTATTTCATAAAGTAATTTTCGATAGATTGTAAATGGGTATTTTGGACTATTTATACTATATTTATGAAATTAGTGGGATAGTTTTAATTACTTATTCGTTGATGGTTAAAGAAGATAAAATTATAATTAGTAGTGGTACACTTTTATAATTAGTTACATATAACAATTAGGGCATTAATGCTCAAAATTTAAAAATCAAGCTGAGAATAAGACTTACCTTAAGATGACATGAGGAGCCGCAGGTCTTAATCAAGGTAAAACTCGTCTTCAAATCGTAATGTTCATCGTGATGCAATTTGTTAATGCAGAGGTATACATATGGAAAGCATTAATTGTGTGATGGTGGGGAGGTTTGATTATTTATTAGTAGGTCAATATTTAGTATGTTTAGATTTCATATATATATTTGTCATTACACGGACATATGTGTTACCTAAATTTTCAATTGGATTTCTGTAGAAAATTGGGATAGCAAATATATGTATAATAATATTGATAAATGCTAAGATGGATTGAGGAGCTAGGTATATAATTGTTGGAATTTTACTACGGCTAATGATAACTATAATTAGGAACTAATGACAAATTCTTGATGTCATTCTTAGTTCATAATGATTATGACCAATGAGGTGGTAGTGATTGCTGGGAATACCTTATAGAAATGTACAGGATGCATGGATTACGAGTTTGACAATTGTTGATTACCGTAAAATTTTAAATCTATGATTTCGACCCTTAAGTTTTTTTTACAATTATCATATTATAATTCAAGTTTTGTTATATTGAAATAGGTAATTAAATATTAGGTATATTATGGTACTTTAATACTATTAAGGTTATGTTATTTAGAGGTTAAGACTTAGCCGTAGGCTTTAATTTAAGACATAGGAAACATGACATGTTAATTAACCTTAAGATGTTAAGAACTTGAACATAGAATTGTGCTTGATAATTTTTGGATTTAGGCTAGACATATAGTAATAGGGGTGTCTGTAGACTTGTTAACTTACAAAATTATGCACATATACTTGATAGATGGAAAAGGCTCGGTGGCATTGAGGAAAGGAAAAGTATTGGAGAAGTAGCATGTTGACTTCGATTCTTCGATGGAGGTAGGTTATGGTTTATGCTATTTGATAATAAACTCATTATTGTGATTGATAAGCATGGAGTGATATTGTGAAGTTTTTTATGTACTTGATTGGGTGATTGTGTGGCTTGGTCATGTGTTTTGTGATTGTTCTGAAATCCTGAGAGAGTAAAATGTATAATCTTAAACCATCTCTATCGAAGTAATTCCTTGAATAAAGAAGGCTCGATGAAATATTATTAACGAATGAAAAGGTGGTCGCATTCTTTGATCAGAGTGTCATGTTTCGACACAATATTTTTGGATCGGAATGTCACGTTTCGACACGGTATTCTTGGATCGAAGTGTCACGTTTCGATACGATATTCTTGGATCAGAGTGTCACATTCCGACACGATAATATTTAAGGAAAAGTATGTTGAATTAAAGGAAGATACTCAATCTCAAAGAACTCAACTCCTAAAATGATTTGGTTTGGAGGCATGAGTCCTCATGTGTGATCTTGATACCGTTGGCGTAATACGTACTTACTTTAATGTTGTTGACACTTGTTCATGTTGTTTGTTGTTTATCACCTATTAAGTGATATAGTTAAGTTCATACTAATATTCATTGTATATTAGTTTCTATTTTGGGTTGGCCGATGATACCTACTCAGTACATGTTGTCCCATACTGAGCCCTACTTGTGTTTTTCTTTGTTTCCTTTTATAAAATGCAGCGAGTATACCAATGACTTCAAATTGCCCTCAGCTCTAGCCTGTCTCACGCATATCAGGTTCAAGGGTGAGCTATTTATTCAAACTCGTGTTGGATTCTGTCGACCATGACATGATGTCCTATATTTTCGGACACATACCATTTTATTTTTTTATTTTTGTATATTTGATATTCTTAGACTTAGTATTGGAGAATAGATGTCCTTGATGTGATGACTTTCAGGTTTTGGGAAATGATATTTAGTAACATTTGAGTTTCTATGTTATGCTTGTATTTCGTAAGTTAGGTTAAGTTGGTTTGTTCGCCTACTTAAGAGGTTAAGTGTGGGTGTCACTCTCGACTCATTTTGGGTCGTGACAAACTTGTGAAACTATATAATTATTTTTTTTGTTAGATAAACTTTGTATTGTAATAAAGATTTTGAGACTATTCAGTGAGTAACGTGGTTGTATGAAATGTTTTGAGGATGTTGGGTTAGTGCTCAGATATAAATTAAAGGAGCTAGAGTCATAATGAAAAAAAATGTGGAATGTAGTGTAACCTTCAGAAAATGTGAGAACAAGAATATTTTCTCTAATTACAAGGGCTAAAGAGGTATATTTAGGATGTTGAGAATTGGGTTCAGAGACATGTGTTTTGATAATTCTAATATGGTGATGGTTTTAGTGTCACAGTTTATCAAATTGAATAAAAACTATTGAATAAGACTTAGAAAAGAGTGTACATACATTCAACTCAAGTGTGGCGATAAGTTCTTTTGTGTTTCTAAGTTAAGTAATGAGTAATACCGATTTTTTTAGCAAAGGTTATGGTAATATCTATGAAGATGTGATCAATGATAAGCTAAATACATGAATTTACAAAAATCTTCAAGGTATTAGTCATCTTGATAAATTAGGAGATTGAGTTACATGGTTCGGTTTACTATTAAAATATTTCATTGTGAATCTACTTTTGGTGGTGGCAAGGTATAATTTGTGAGGTAAAAATAAATTAAAATAATAATATATTGTTTATATCAAATATTAAACATATGAAAGGACTTATGCATAGTCTTGACCGGAAATTTTTTTACGTTTGGTTATTAAATGAAAGAAGGAAGGATTTCACTTTAAAGTGTTAGTTTAGAGTGTAAGGTAAAATATTACAGATTATCGGTCAACGAATAAAATTGTTAAGTGAGTTAGCGAAATGAACAACAATCTGATGTATTGAAGAGTTCAATGGATTTGAAATTAGTGTCATGGGTAGAATTTAAGAAAGGTAAAGTAATCAAACCTCTCATATATAGGCCCCTGGTTCAAAGTTGAATGTTGTATGAATTTTCTCTTATAAGCTTAGATATGATTGTGAAGTGTGGACTGGTTCAACATAAACTTATTAGGAGTTTATCATATACTTTTATTATAAATATTGAGTTTTGGTTTGGGTAGAAAATGGTGAGGTATGAAAATTTTAGTGTTTACGTAGGGGTAGGTTACTCAAATTATGATAGATGACTAAAGAATGATGTACAAGGTAAGATCTAATTCTACTTGGTTATTAAGCATTTAGAGTTCGGTTAATGTTTCTCTATTGATGAGACTACATAGAATAGTAAGATGTGTTACATATACATTTAATGATAAATAGAGGTTATGAGCTTATAGTATACAAAATAATTTGAGAGACCAAGAATTTTCCTAATTGTTGACCTGAGGTATGCGATGACTTAGAGTGGTAGCTAAAGCATGGTATGTGGAAGTGGTATGGAGTTGACATTGAGTGTGATTAGTTTTATCTCGATGAAAAGGTTCTATCAAATTTAAAATTAGTGTTATTAGCCTTGTTTGGGAACTCGTATGTTTCATGAAATGCTTAAATAAAAATAGATGTAACAGAGTTTGAACATGTAATTGATAAGAATACTTTGATACTAATTGTGGTTGCGAGTAAGGTAGATGGACGTTGTAGTTATGATGTTTGTTAGTGCTAAGAGTGTTGACTTCAATGGATGTGGGCTTCGATATGGACTAAATTGGTGATTGTGGGTAGCTAGAAAATCAAAGAGATAGAGTCAGTTAAATGAAAATGTATGATATGGGCATTATGGAAGAAGTGTCTGGAGTTATTCAATCTTAGTTATGTGCATTTTTTTATGTTACCAACTTCCATTCTTGCCGTAGTCTAAAGTATGATTCACTTTCTATGTTCGTTTATGTTTTATCTTCTACGGGTGAATCCTTTATGGTGGATCAGATGTATCGATTCTTGATTTTCCTCCTGGTAGGGTGGAATTCTTGGTTAGACTTGTTCATTTCAGTTATGGGAGATTTTATGTTGTTTGGGATAGTTGAAGTATATAAGTGATTCTGCATGCACAACTTTACTTATGAGAATTTATAGGATAATTGTCATGAAAATTTAAAGTTATTCGATAGACTTAAGATTTATCTCATCATCTGTTTCATGTTTTGGCTATGTGCGATTGAATGTGAGGACTATTGGGTCTAGTTTTTTCATTCTTAAGGTTTGTCTATGATAACTACTAATCTTGCATTTCGATAGTATTGTTAGAAGTTTTGTATGCTTGGGTGTATCACTCGATGGTGGTTACTTGATCTTTTCCATATTTGGATCAAATGAGTTCGATTTTCCTAGATGATTACTTAATGTCTAAAGATCATATTTTTATAGCTTAGGATCGAGGAAATGTTTTGTTGTGAGGATGTATTTTTGATAAGATCTATGATGGTTTGTGCATTATGAGTTGTGGTGGATGGTTTAGGAATACTCCTAGTATTAGCCAATATTGATTTAGGATTGTATCATGATTATGTTAAAAAAATAAAAAATTATCATGATAGTTGTGTCAAGGTCTAGTGGAAGAATCGATCAGTTGAAGAGTACTCCACTGAAAATAGTTTTGTTATTAGTTGAGTTAATACACAACGATATCATTGGAGTATTAAGATGGATCCATTTGAGGCATTGTATGGGAGGAGGTGTTGATCTCCAATTGGTTGGTTCGGTACTTTTGGGTGAGATCTTGGGTTGTAATATTGTAAAGGAATAGTTGAGACAACTATATATTTTACCCTCACCTTCTTTTGATCCTTCGAGGATGAGCGATGGATAAATTGGTATCTACTGTACCGATACATTGGTTCGTTTTGAGCAATGGAGCATTTTATTTCATAAAGTATTTTTCAATAGATTGTAGATGGGTGTTTTGGACTATTTATAACTATATTTATGAAATTAGTGGAGTAGTTTTAATTACTTATTAGTTGATGGTTAAAGAAGATAAAATTATAATTAGTAGTGGTAGACTTTTATAATTAGTTACATATAACAATTAGGGCAATAATGCTAAGAAGTTAAAAATCAAGTTGAGAATAAGACTTACCTAAAGACGACATGAGGAGCCCCAGGTCTTAATCAAGGTAAAACTCGTCTTCAAATCGTAATGTTCATCGTGATGCAATTTGTTAATGCAGAGGTATACATATGGAAAGCATTAATTGTGTGATGGTGGGGAGGTTTGATTATTTATTAGTAGGTTAATATTTAGTATGTTTAGATTTCATATATATATTTGTAATTACACGGACATATGTGTTACCACAATTTTCAATTGGATTTCCGTAGAAAATTGAGATAGCAAATATATGTATAATAATATTGATAAATGCTAAGATGGATTGAGGAGCTAGGTATATAATTGTTGGAATTTTACTACGGTTAATGATAACTATAATTAGGAACTAATGACAAATTCTTGATGTCATTCTTAGTTCATAATGATTATTACCAATGAGGTGGTAGTGATTGCTGGGAATACCTTATAGAAATGTACAGGATGCATGGATTACGAGTTTGACAATTGTTGATTACCGTAAGATTTTAAATCTATGATTTCGACCCTTAAGTTTTTTTCCAATTATCATATTATAATTCAAGTTTTGTTATATTGAAATAGGTAATTAAATAGTAGGTATATTATGGTACTTTAATACTATTAAGGTTATGTTATTTAGAGGTTAAGACTTAACCGTAGGCTTTAATTTAAGACATAGGAAACATGACATATTAATTGACCTTAAGATGTTAAGAACTTGAACATAGAATTGTGCTTGATAATTTTTGGATTTAGGCTAGACATATAGTAATAGGGGTGTCTATAGACTCGTTAACTTACAAAATTATGCACATATACTTGATAGATGGAAAAGGTTCGGAGGCATTGAGGAAAGGAAAAGTATTGGAGAAGTAGCATGTTGACTTCGATTCTTCGATGGAGGTAGGTTATGGTTTATGCTATTTGATAGTAAACTCATTATAGTGACTGATAAGCATGGAGTGATATTGTGAAGTTTTCTATGTACTTGATTGGGTGATTGTGTGGCTTGGTCGTGTGTTTTGTGATTGTTCTGAAATCCCGAAAGAGTGAAATGTATAATCTTAAACCATCTCTATCGAAGTAATTCCTTGAATAAAGAAGGCTCGATGAAATATTATTAACGAATGAAAAGGTGGTCGCATTCTGTGATCAGAGTGTCATGAAAAGGTGGTCGCATTCTTAGTTCATAATGATTATGACCAATAAGGTGGTAGTGATTGCTGGGAATACCTTATAGAAATGTACAGGATGCATGGAATACGGGTTTGACAATTGTTGATTACCGTAAAATTTAAATCTATGATTTCGACCCTTAAGTTTTTTTACAGTTATTATATTATAATTCAAGTTTTGCTATATTGAAATAGGTAATTAGATATTAGGTATATTATGGTACTTGAATACTATTGAGGTTATGTTATTTAGAGGTTAAGACTTAACCCTAGGCTTTAATTTAAGACATAGGAAACTTGACATATTAATTGACCTTAAGATGTTAAGAACTTGAACATAGAATTGTGCTTGATAATTTTTTGGTTTGAGCTAGACATATAGTAATAGGGGTGTCTGTAGACTCATTAACTTACAAAATTATGCACATATACTTGATAGATGGAAAAGGCTCGGAGACATTGAGGAAAGGAAAAGTATTGGAGAAGTAGCATGTTGACTTCGATTCTTCGATGGAGGTAGGTTATGGTTTATGCTATTTGCTAGTAAACTCTTAATAGTGATTGATATGCATTGAGTGATATTGTAAAGTTTTCTATGTACTTGATTGGGTGATTGTGTGGCTTGGTCGTGTGCTTGTGATTGTTCTGAAATCCCGAGACAGTGAAATGTATAATCTTAAACCATCTCTATCGAAGTAATGCCTTGAATAAAGAAGGCTCGATGAAATATTATTAACGAATGAAAAGGTGGTGGTATTCTTGGATAGGAGAGTCATGTTCTGACACAGTATTTTTGAATTGGAGTGTCACATTCCGACACGGTATTCTTGAATCGGAGTGTCACGTTTCGATACGATATTCTTGGATAAAAGTGTCACGTTCTGACACGATAATATTAAAGGAAAAACATGTTGAATTAATGGAAGATACTCAATCTCAAAGAACTCAACTCCCAAAATGGTTTGGTTAGGAGTCATGAGTCCTCATGTGTGATCTTGATACCGGTTACTTAATACGTACTTACTTTAATGTTGTTGACACTTGTTCATGTTGTTTGTTGTTTATCACCTGTTAAGTGCTATAGTTGAGCTCATAGTATTATTCATTGTATATTAGTTTCTATTTTCGGTTGGTCGATGATACCTACTTAGTACATGTTGCCCCGTACTGAGCCCTACTTGTATTTTTCTTTGTTTCCTTTTATGAAATGCAACGAGTGTACCAATGACTTCAAATTTCCCTTAGCTCTAGCCTGTCTCACGCATATCAAGTTCCAAGGTGAGCTATTTATTCAAGCTCGTGTTGGATTCTCTCGATCATGACATGATGTCCTATATTTTTGGACACATATCATTTTATTTTTTTTATTTTTGTGTACTTGATAGTCTTAGACTTAGTATTGGAGATTAGATGTTCTTGATGTTATTACTTTCAAGTTTTGGGAAATGATATTTAGAAACATTTGAGTTTCCATGTTATGCTTGTATTTTGTAAGTTAGGTTAAGTTGGTTGGTTTGCCCACTTAAGAGGTTAAGTGTGGGTGTTACTCACGACTCGTTTTGGGTCGTGACAGTCTGTTACCGGTCCAGTCCGATTTCAGCTAACCCTGGTAAGGACCGGTTAGTAGGAGGTCCAGGAGAGGCAATGGGACAAAAATCAGAATTTACCGGTTAGTCCCAGTCCCCGTCCGATCCAATAAATTTTATTTTATTTTATTTTTGAAAAATGTCAATTAGCCGTTGGGTAACAGGCTGTGGGCCTCACCAACGGCTCTATGATCCACTTTACTCCACCTTACACCCCCATATCCCATAACTTTTTTTAATACCTAATCTTTTAAAAAATACATTTTCATTCTTTTTCTTAACTATATATATCCCAAAACTTTCATTCTTTTCAATCACAAAAAAATCATCTTCTATTCTCTCTACTCTCTACTCTCGTATTCTTGTTGAAATTATTTGGAAATTGGATTTGGAGTTTCAAAATTCAACTTTCATCTTTCAATTTTTGACTTTCGGTCAACGTCTACTTTTTCGGTACATTCGTTCCAACTTCCACCTCACTTTATTTATTTATTTATTTATTTACAATAATTATTTATTTATTTTGTGAGTAATTATTTGTTTGCTTTACATTTTCATAATATATATCTATAATTTACTCACTTTTCATATTTGAATATGAATTCTGTTTAAAAAATTGTTTAAAAAGGTAAAAAAATTATAGTTGAGTCGATTAATAATTTGTTAAACTTTAAATCGACCACTAATAAAAAAATCGATATTTCTTCTAAATCTAAAACTAAAAAATCTAGTGTATTAAAAATGAATACGGGTGATTATACACATGTTAACTGTAATATTGTTTATATTGATTGTAATTGTGAATTAGATTAATAAACATTTACAAAGAAGGTTTGGTAATTTTGATGAGGAATTGTCCGAACATGATGAACATGGTAATGTTAATAATTATATTGATACACCTACTTTTGATGATGATGATGATGATGATGATGATGATGATGATGATGAAACTGAGCTACCTGCGTCTACTAGTACTCAAAGTCCCTCTCTCAATCTCACTCCTAGTCCCGCTCTCTTTCGTTGTCCTGCTTCCGACCTCGCCGTACATCCTAGACATAAGATAGAACGTGCTAAAAAATTAGTTGTGTGACAATTTATGACAGAAAATGAAGATAAATCACAAGCTATTCGTAATAAATATAAACATATATTGAATCGTGAAATTGTAGGAAACAAGGTGGGACGGGACATTTGAGTAATCATTTAATGTCACATTGTAAAAATGAATTTTTGCATGCTAAATCGGTAGCCGAAGCTAAAAAAAATGGTACTCCCTTCCTGAAACTGTAGGAGTAGGTGACTCTAGTATGGTCCAAACACAATTAAATGCTTCTAATGTTTCTGGCTCTAGTTTACCACGATCATATAGTAGGGAAAAAGATCTTGAAGAATTAGCTAAAATGATTGTTGCTATGGGTTTGCCATTTAGTTTTGCTGAAAATCTCGAATTTATTCATTATATTAAAAAATGTGTATAATCCACATTTTAACAGTTTTGCTAGAAATACAATTAGAAAGGTTTTATTTGATTATCAAGCTCAATATTTTCAATATCTTCATTGTTTATTTTATTATAATAATTGTAAAATAACTATTACTTATGATATGGGCCGTGGTGTAAACGATAATGATTATTTAACTGTTATTGCACATTGGATTGATGAAAATTGGAGTATGCAAAAAAGAATTATAGATTATAGATGTTGTGAAATGCAAAAAAACCGGTAGTTATATAGCTTAAACAATTTTAGATATTTTACAAACTATGAGATTTGTGATAAAAATAAGTAGTGGCACCTTAGGTAATGCTTCAAATAATACAACTACTGTTGACATGCTAAAACTGTCTCTTTGCCCTATTTATGATGATGATTTTCTAATTAAATGCGCTACACACATATATAATTTGATTGTTAGAAATGGTATAAAAATGTATGATAATGGTTGCACGAAAGTTGAAAGTGTATGTCATTTTATATTTAAAGAACATGATATAACTAATTAAGCGTTTTTTACTTCTCTATTAACTGAACCTCTTTGAGTTTTACATTCGATTACTTGAAAGACATGATACTATGAAAAGGTTAAAAAAAGGTTATAATTGTCATTGTCCCCATTTAATCGACAATGGTATGTGTGATGGTTGTTGTTCTTAAATAATATTTTTTTTAGGTTCGGATTTAAGTTTTACAAAATTGATAATGGTTTGCTTGCATTATAATATATTAATCTAGATTTGAAGTATAAAGTACAGAAACTCCAATAATTTGGATATTTATTACGTCTTATCTTTAAAGTTTTTTAAATTACAATAATTATGACCTTTACATTGTTTCTTCGCTCGACATAGAAAAAAAATAATATGTAAATTATGTATCGAATACATAATTATAAATCAAATTCGTACTGATTTAGGTTTAAAATAATTAAGTCGAAATGATCTAAAAGACCCTTATACTTGTACGTCTTTGTATTATAGACCCTTCTATTTAACATTTATCAATTGAACTATTACGTTCAATCAAAAAAAGATTTGTAGACCCTCTTATCATGTGTCTTGTTCACTCACCATTAAGTAAATGATATATGAAATCTATGTCTCCTAAATAATGACATGTATGATTATTTTTATAAACTATTTTTTAAAAACTATTAACGAAAATTACTTGATAAAATATAAATTAAAATATTTTTAATTTATTTTTTTAAAATAAAATTTAAAACTCCATATTTTTCTCCCCATTACCACCTTGAAACTGTCAGCATTCGTTGGCCGTCTTCATCTCAGTCATAGTCACAACTTTTGCTGACGACTAGATGTACTTTCTCCGTCACCTGTCTTAATCTCCGTCGCACCATGACCACCATATCTGACCGGAAAATCTCTTCGCATCGTGACCATATCCCATGCTCACTTGCCTCGTTCTTCTTCTGCTGACCCGCGTCATTTTTCTCTCACTCCATTCCAAATTAGTCGTCTTTAACGAGCACAACTACCGTCGCTCACTTCTCTGCCGGGGAATCAGTTAATTCAAGGAAGTGTCATGTCAAGATCTTCTAAAGAATATGACAAGAAGGTGAAGAAAGAAAAATGGATCGGGCATATGGATGGAGATGGATAGAAATTGGAGGTGGATCGTTTTGATGAAGAAGAAAACTTAGTTGATTTTTTAACAGTTTTATAATTCTATTATTTAAATTTTTAAATATTTTTTTAACTTAAGAGGATTGTCAAAAGAGAGTTAATTCACACGTATAAGTCTAGTCAATAGTTAGAGGGGTTTGATAAATTATGTTTTATTAAAGGCGTAACCAATCGGTGGTCCCCTAAAGTTGGCACCAATTTTAACTTAAACACTTTAACTAAGATTTGTTCATTTAATTTTGGACACCTCATGGCATGTCTCGTTGTGTCATTTTGACACTTTTTACTGAAATGGCATAGTGAGTGTAATACACTCAATACCAGCGCATGAAATGCTCATTTAATCATTTTTATTTTATGTTTTTTTTTCATTTTCTTCCTTATTTTTCAACCACCATCTCTTAAAACTTGAACTCCTTCCATGGTGAAATAGTTTTTATGATGCTAAAGACAAAAAAAAAAATGAATTTCAACAGGAAGAGATTTCAAAAATAAATAAATAAATTTCAACCCATTAGAAAAGCCACGATTCATGTTGTCGCAAAAAAGAAGGGCAGTGAAAAAACTTTAAAAAGACGATGGGTGAGGTGAGAGAGAGGTGGAGACGACTACGTGGGTGGGGAAGGGTTTGGGGTTAGGGTAGGAAAAGATGTAAAAGGCGTTGGTGGGGCCTTAAATTTAAGGGTTCAATTGATAAAACGTTAAATATAAGGGTTCACAATACAAACTCATACAAGTACAGGGTTCTATTAGACCATTTAATCAATAATTAAATATGTACCAATAAGAACATTTGTACTAGATACATTGTACACATAAAATTATAATATATTTAATAGCGATGAAGTGATATATTCAGATATTAAGAAAGAGAAAATGAAAGGGGGAAGGGGGTTTACTATTATTTTAAATAATAGAGATTTCTTTTATATGCATGTTAAGTCGTGTAACTAGATAATTTTCTTAAATTTGAATAAATTGAAATAAATTGGACTGAAAGCTAATAAATGGATGGGTTTACAATCTGCCAAAACATAATCTATACTTCCATTGATATCTTAGGCACTTTACTAAAAAGATAGAAGTAAAATTTCACAAAAATATGTTTATCACCTCCCTCTCCCCCCCCCCCCCCTCCCCCCGGCCCCCCAAAGTACAAACATACAGGGGAGAGTTGGAAAAATGGTCACTCTCCAAACATAATTGGACATTAAAATAAAAGTCTCAAAAAATAGGTGATATAGCCACTATTGATGTCATCACCCACATGCCCTAATTGACACATACAGAAGAGCTCTCTATGTTTTAATTAAAGCACTTTGGTCCATCCCCACCATCTTTTCCAACTAATTTGGAATAATATATATGTATTTGTATTTTTTAAAAATTATTATAAGAAAAAAAGGAAAAAAAGGCCAAACAAATGGGAGAGAAAGCAGAGCTCATTTTGTTGTTTGCTATTGAAAGAGTGACGATTCTGGCGAGTTTTCCGGTCAAAATATCCATTTTCAAGGTAACACCTCATAGTCATGTTTTTTCCATTTTCTTTCCAAAAAATAAGCTTCAAAATGATTTCCCACCATTTTAGATATTTGAGAAATCTTTTATAATAAACACTTTATAACTCATTATAATAACATTTTAGTAGTTTAAAAGCATTCAAATCTGTTTCTCCATTGCAAGAGCTGCATTTTGAACCACGGTCCCATATAGTCCCGTTTCTGTACGGATGTCAGACTTTGTCGATCGTTAATGACTGATACTGTAATCTATTTATATCTTTGTAGTCAATTATGACAGTAACTGAATTTGTTCTTCCTAGTGATGATTATATGAGAGTATGGGAGGAGACTCCCAAAAGCTGGAATCGGAAATCCTTTAGAAAGACGACAATGCCCATTACATTACATCGCAATTGTTCATATGATGATATTATTGCAAGCGTAATTGAGGCCGGTGAGTTAACGTGTGAGCCAAATGACTTGGTGATTAGCTATCATATGAATGGGAGGGGGAAAATACATCTCACATTCATAAAAAATGATAGGCACGTGAGCTTGTACATGTTAGATATTAGTATTGATGGCTCTAGGCCTACATTGAGGATAAACGTTAATGCGAGGCCTCCAATTGAACCAGCAAATTCATCTAACAACAATAATGAATCGATTGGAAATGAAAGATTAGTGAACATCCAAAGGGGGATCTTGGATGATAATTCAGATGAGTGTTTGGGTGATCATTCAATAAATATACATGATGATCCAACTAATGTGAAAAATCAGTCGATAGATCGGAAGGTCCTGAACCCGAATGTTGTGAAGAAATGCAGGGACAAAAGGAATTGGGATCGCAATCCAATCATTCCTTCTTATATGGAACTAATTTATGTATAAGCCAAATTTTTAGTAACAAGAATGAGTTGCAATTGTTATTAGCCGAAGCGGCGGTAAAAAAGTCTTTTGATATTGCTACTGTGAAGAGTTGTATTAAATACTTAAAGGTGAAATATGTATCTCGCAATTGTGCATGGATGTTTCGGCGAGAAAATATGAGTGTTTGGATAGATTTTGTATCTACGAGTACATTGAAAGACATAATTATGACATTGAAATACCAACAGTAGCAATAAAAAATTTCAATCAAAGTGATTGGTTTACTTTGTGTAAATATGTATCATGATGGTAAGGGTCCAAATGTTAAAGAGATTCAAAGAGTTATGTATAGTTCTTTCCATTGTAGTCCAAGCTATTGGAAATGTTGGAAGGGTGGTGTGGTTGCTAAGAAAATGGTTCAAGGTACTGCGGAGAATAGATATTCATGCTTACCGACTTTTTCTTACATGTTCGAGACACTTAATGTTGGTTCTAGTTATTGTCTTATTGTAAATGAGGATACTTATAGATTTATGTATTATTGCTTGGCCATTAGTGTTTGCATTAAGGGATTTGCCCACATGAGAAAGGTAATTGCAGTTGATGACACTCATTTACATGGTAAATACGAGGGCGTGTTGTTGAGCTTTGTGGCACAAGATACGGAGAATTATGTTTATTCAATTGCCTTTTGTGTCGTCGACAAAGAAATGATGCATCTTGGACATTTTTCTTTGAGAAATTGAAGGAGATTATGGTTGATGAACCAGATTTGTGTTTATCTCAGATAGACACAAGAGTATTGCCAACGGTACTGTGAATATTTACAATCATGCTCACGACAGGTCTTGTATGAGGCATCACGGTGAAAATCTCTGCGTAAATCATCATTGGGGAGATTACCTTTATCTTTACTACACTGTGACAAAGGCTTATTCTTTGGAGGAGTTTGACAATCATTTTGTAGAATTCAAGAACAAATGTCCCGCGGTAGCCATCGTCCTTGAGCATGATATTTGTTTGGAGAAGTGGAGTAGGGCATATTTTCTTGGCAATAGATATGACATGATGACCACGAATATTGCCGAGTCACTCAATGCTATGTTGATAAGTGAAAGAGAGTATCCCGTTACATCTATATATAATTCAATTGCTAAGAGGTTTGGAGAATTGTTTAGGGAGAGGAATGCATATATCCTCAAATCTATGGGTAATCAAATGTCGTCGGCTGCGGAGAAAATCGCAAGAAAAAAAATGATGGAGGGCGACTCCTTGTATGTGGAGAATGTAAATGGGGATGACAATCACTTTACTATATTCAGTGCGAGTGTTACTGCCTATGTGGACTTATTGGAAAATTGATGCTCATGTAGGGAATATGACTTGATCAAGATACATTGTGCTCACGTGATGGTCGCTTTGCGGTCGAAACATGCCAATGAGTATGGTATGAGTATCTATGAATACTCTTCGCCTTTGTATAAAGTTGAAGCGTACTTCTTGTATACATGAATTTTATCAATGTTGTCCCTCTCGAGTCGAAATGGTGTGTTCCAGAAGAATTGCTTAATGTAAAGATTCTTTCGCCTCTTGTCGATACCAAACTTGAAAGGAAAAAAGTAAACGTGTCAAAAGCATCAATGAGAATTTCAAGAGTAAGAAAAGGAAAAAAGGTTCGATTTGTAAGAGAACCGGACACAAAAGAACTGCATGGGTGAACAAGACATCTTAAACAAGTTTGATAGAATTTGTTTTTGTAATGAAGCTACTACTTGTTTTTTGCTCCTGTAATCGAGCTTCTGTTTTTTTGCTACTGTAATCAAACAACTACCAACATTTTGATCAATTTACTGTCATTATTATCGTAATTACGCATGATTAATAGATCAGTCAAAAGATTACATACATTTTCTACACTGTCTATATATATGAAAATTATTAATATATGAAAATTATTAACATATTAAAATTATTAATATATGAAACTTATTAACATATGATATTAATATATGAAACTTATTAGTATATGAAAATTATTAACATATTAAAATTATTAACATATTAAAATTATTAAGATGTGAAAATTATTAACATATCAAAATTATTAAAATATGAAAGTTATTAAGATGTTAAAATTATTAATATATGAAAATTATTAATATACGAAATTATAAAATATGAAAATTATTAACATGTGAAAATTATTAATATATGAAAATTATTAATATATGAAATCATTAAAATATAAAAACTATTAACATGTTAAAATTAATAATATATGAAAATTATTAAAATATGAAAATTATTAATATATGGCTATATATAATGCACCAAATCAAACAATGCTTAAAAAATAATCTAAGTATAACTAATTCAACTATAAAAAATACAAACTAAACGTATCTTTAATGAATTGTCAAAAAAATTGGAATTTGAACTATTCTTACCGTTGTAAAATATGTATATGAAAATATGTACTGGTTGTCAAATATATAGACCTCTCAAACTATCGATGCATGTATATTAGTGTTGTGTGTGTATGATCAATGAGATTTACACTCTGACATTAGTAAGTTATATTCGAATTTATGTCTAAGTTAAAGCATTATCGATAGTCCAGGTACTAGAATATGACAATTATATATAGATCAAAAGCAGTAGGATTTTACAAAAAGACAATTAATTAATAATAAAGTATATATTTGAAATTTATCCAATTAAATAAGTTTAAACAAGTCATATGATCATGTAAGAGTCCACATAAACTGGGTGTGGTGATTAGAGATGTATGAGAAAGAGTTGTGGTTATACAATCAACACATCCTCACAACATACTTATGTTTTCTCAAACATTGTTCTAAGGATATTGTTTGAATAACCACAATTCTTCCTCATACATCTCTAATCACCACACCCAATTTATGTGGACTCTTACATGATCATATGACTTGCTTACACTTATTTAATTAGATTAATTTTTAAAATATAACTTATTATTAATCAATTGCTATCTTTTTTTATACAACTGCTTTTGGTCTGTATATAGCTGTCAAATTCTAGTACCTGTAGTATCGATAATGCTTTAACATAGACATAAATTTGAATATACCTTACTAATGTTAGGGTGTAAATCACATTGATCATACACACACAACACATATAGACATGCATCGATAGTTTTAGAAGTCTATATATTTTGACAACGAGTTCATATTTTCATATACACATTTCACAACGGTGACAATAGTTCAAACTTCACTTTTTCAACGGTAACATCTGCTTATTTTTTAGTATACAGGGAAGGCAATTCCCCATAAACAACCCAAAAACCTCCATTTTTACAATGTCTCAAACATCTCAAACATCCATAGTGAAAAAGTCTTACAATTGTCATTGCAGTAAACCAGTTACGTTGAGGACGTCACATACCGATACAAATCAAGGTTGACAATTTTTTAATTGTGCAGTTGGCATATGCCCATGTTTTAGTTGGCATGAAAATGAATCATCAACGAGTAGTCCATCAAATTTTCAAGGCATCACCAAATTTGAATTATTAACAAATCTACGGAAATCTGAAGAAAATAAGAATATGCTAATGACTTTCTTAAAAGAGGCCGAAGAGCAAAGGAATCACTTGAAAGTGTTGCTAAAAGATGCTGAAATGGATCAAGATCAACTAAAAAAAAGGTTGATTTTGACGGAAGAAAAAAAAATTCCTAAAAGGCTATATTGTGTGGTTTATTTTTGTGTTTGCTTTTTGAAAATTTGTAACAAATGAATAACAGAAATGTAATGCTGAATAAATAAATTATTTCTCTCGATTTGTTGCACTGTTATACATTTTATTTTTGATTTATAATTTTGTGATAACAATTTATAGTATTAGGCATACAAGTTTATTAAGACATATATTTATAAGAAATATAAAAGCCTTCATAATATAATATTTAGTGTCAGATTTTTGTCTTTAAAAACAGCAAAACAACAAACCACTTTAACCTTGTCAAAAAACATGTCTTCACACTAGGGAAAAATTCGACTATCACAAAATCCATCCCAACTATCACAAAAATCAATTGTCTTAAAAAACGAACAACTTCACAAAATTGTCTTAAAATACCAGGGAATAACCATCCCAAAAATCAAAATCGCCGTTATTCACCACCACCCTGAGCACTAAGCTCCATCACTATACCCATCATGTCTATTCCACTTCAGTGGCCAACCATTCTTTTTCAAGCTTTTCTTTTCTTTATTCTCTGTTATCTTCTCGTGTTGTGTGCTTTCTCTTCTTCTCCGTTTTTTCATTTTCTTCTAGTTTCTCCTCTTCTTTTTCTTCATTGTTCTTTTCCGTCGTCTCCTATTGTTGTTTCTCTTCTTCTTTTGTACCCTCTTCATCAACTTCTTGATCAAAGTATGCATCAATTGCAGCAAGATCATCATCCACTAGAACTAATGGAAGGATATTGTCATCCACTGTGTCATCATCTACTTCAAGATCAGTAGCTAAGCATTAATACAAATACATTATATTACATAATTAATAAGTATATAAATTTATTTGTTTTCCTTTTTCTTTTAATTTCTTTTCAATTTCTCCTCTCTAACAAAAACAATGATTTCTACCATTGATTTCTCAAGGGATGCAACATGCTCACCCAGGCTTCCATCTTTAGATGTATTGGTATAGAATTCTCCCCATGTTGATTAGGAATGTGTTTGTTTGAATACTTATCCTCCACATGACCTACTGCAGAAGTGAGTACAATGACACCTTTCAAACTAGCCTTTAAAGCATCAATAATTATGTTCTCTACTTCGTCCGTCTATGGCTTTAATGTTGCCATATAATGTTGTTTCTTCTCACTGATAGTAGGTACTAGGTATGGATGCACAACCTAAAAAAATATAATTAGTACAAGACCTTCACTAATTTACAAATATTGTTATATAGCAAAATAATTTTACACATTTGTATACTTAAATGGATAACCTTCGACAATGTTATCGCTCTTTGTCATGCCTAATCTAAGTAAACGGGAAATTGGCCGTGGAGAATCCAATGACTTCTTTGCATATATACCAAGATAAGGAAAAGACTCGTATATTCACACCTGAAATTAATAAAATACAAATAAATGAACAGAAATATATAAGAGTTTAATATTAATCAATTCCATAAATGATAAAAAAAATACCAGAAACGCCCAGGGAAAGCCATACAAAGCATACAATGCATTCCCTCTTTCTTGTACACGTCACATTGTTTCTTCAAATTAACTTTGATCTTCAAATACTTTAATGTTAAATCAAAACACTCTTTTCCACACGGATAACTCTTGAAAAACTTTAAATCATCTACCATTTTAATGTGGTTTGACAATCTTAGATCGATCGTGGACAAGCAATATTGAGTGGACGAACCAAACTAAAGAGCACTTGAACTTCTGCTCCTTAATCGAACTCAACAACTTCGAACCACTAATATTCTTATTCTTGGTTACTTTATAGTAAAATTTCTCACCTTTGTCAAACACTTTTCATTTTTATATCGTGGAGGTATGTTCCATAATTTAGACCAGTAATCAATGCAAACTCTTTTAAGCCAAAACATGCAGATTTATCATTCACATAAAATTACATCTCATGCAATTTTTTTATCATGATTGACACGACGCAACAACATGTAATGGACCATTTGTTCATTAAACTTGTAAAATTTGGTATATGCCTTAAATGACCAAAACAACTATCTTTAAAGTCATTATATATTTTTTCATTAAGTAAAACATTTCTAAAATCATTATACAGAGTCATTCTTGCTCTCGCAGAAATCTTCAATTGAAAAAATCCTAACTCATCCATACATGTAGTGAGATTAAAGGACTTACTCGAGATTTCTCTTGCACAAGTTAGCAAGGACAGAGGATCATGCTCATTTTCATTATCTCGGCTATCTCCACTAGTGGATCGTCTCCATTTCTCTCTTCACTAGACTCAACCTCACCAAGACTCTCCTCATAGTTGTCTATTTCATCCATTGTATCAGAATTCAAATCATACTTGGGTTCTTCAACAATAATTTTTTTCTTTTTTGAACACCTAGTTGAAGCTTAAGGTTTAACATTCTTTTTCTTGTTTTTACCAGGCTTAGGAATAGATTTTTTAACCAGACCACCTCTAGTTTTAGTCATAACCACAGTAAACCTACAATACTAAAGTAGATCAAAGACTAACAAAAGAGTGCAATGAAAAATACTGCACAATGGAGAAAATATCAATCCATAACAAAAGCCAAAATTAAAAAATCAATAGACGAGATATACATAAATTATTTTTTAAAAACAAAAAAGCAACCAAATAAGGTCAAATATTTATACCCAAATAACAACATGAAGAAAATCATCCAGAAAAAGGGTTTATTAAATTACTATAACAAAATAAAAAATCAAATGCGACATCCTAAACAAGAACATGAAATAAAATCATCTAGAAAAAGAATTTATTACACTACTATAACAAAAAAATAAAATACGACACCCTAAATAACATAAAGAAAACTCATCTAGAAAAAGGGTTTATTACACTAATATAACAAAAAAAAATAAACAACCAAATACCACATCCCAAACAAAAAAATAAGCAACCGAATACCGCATCCCAAACAAGGACATACAAAAAAATCATTCAAAAAAAGGGGTATATTGTAAGAGTTAGTGTTTCAATTAATTTTGAAACAAATTCATCCGTTTTGAAATAACAACTTCATGAATGTGAGTTGTAACATTCATTTACTTTAATTTTTTGTAATAAACTTTTGCAATAAGTTTTTGTTAATTCTACGTTATGGGTTTTTGAAAGACAAATTTTTTGTTTTCAATTCATGAACCTAATAAATTCTATTAATTAAAAATCTTTTCTTGCAAAAATTTTTATCCTATAAATTGAGTTTCCTTTGGTTGAAAAAGAGAAGCATTTTCAAACAAAAAATACTTTCCCTTGATAACACTTGTGAGACATTGATCAAAAGGTGAAATCACCAATTCAAGAATAGAAGAGCAACATTCTTGAATGCTACTTGTTTTGTGGCTTAGTTGAATTCCGAAGATAGAGTTGTTATTTATTCTTCCGATTGCTCGTGGGAGAGACTCCAACTATCTTCAAGAAACGTATTAACGTGCCTCTAAGCCAAGCAAGTTTTATTTTGTATTCCTTGTAATTTTATCATTCTTGTTCATTTGTTCTAACAATTTGAAGATAGTTGTCTCTATGGCATCCACATCAATAACGAACAGTGTTCCGTCTTTGCCTAATCCTAATTTTGAAATATTTGATGGAAAAGACTTTTCTAGATGGCGTGGAAAGATGGAATTCTTTTTAAGACGATTAAAGTTAACGTATGTTCTTGAGAAACCTTGTCCTGAGGCTCCTAGTTCTGAGGTAGCAACGGACGAGGCTACTTTAATTAAAGAACAAATTGCCAAATGGCAAGATGATGATTACTTATGCAAGAATTATATTCTTGGAGGAATGTCCAATAAATATTATGATCAATATTATATTAAGTGTAAATTTGCTAAGGAGATTTGGGATACTCTTAAAGCTATTCATTTAGCAGAAGAGGCGAGTTCAAAGAAATTTCTTATTTCAAATTATATGGAGTTCAAACTGGTTGATGACAAGTCAATCACTGAACAAGTACAAGAATTTCAACTTATAGCTAATAAAATTGTTATAACTGGAATTGCTCTTGATGAAAACTTTCATGTTGGTGCGATTGTCTCAAAACTTCCTCCATCTTGGAAAGAGTACAGAAGCAAACTCTTACACAAGAAGGAAGATTTGACTCTTGAACAATTATTGCAACACTTGCAAATTGAACAAGAGACACGATACCGCGACAATAACATCTTGAGGGAGTCTATCATGAAAGCTCATGTTGTTGAAGAAAAGATCAAAAAGGAACCTGCCAATAATAAATTTTTGAAGGCAAAGAAGAGTAAAAATTTCAAGCGTACTAATTCTAATTCTAAGTCGATTGAATGTTATCATTGTCACAAAATTGGTCATTATGCACGTGATTGTAAAATTCTTAAAGCTGCAAAGAAGAAAGAAAAGGCAAATAACAATACAAAAAATGAACTGGTGGCAATGGTCACAGAAGCATTTGTAGCGGGAGATCAAGCGGAATGGTGGATAGACACTGGTGCAACTCGTCATATATCAGGTAATCGAAATTCTTTCACGACATATGAATTAGTGGGGGGCGATAAAGTTTTGCATATGGGAAACTCATCCTCTGCTAAGGTTGTGGGAAAGGGAACTGTTGAACTAAAATTCACTTCCGGAAAGATGGTCACATTGATAGACGTATTGCATGTTCCTGATATTCGAAAGAACTTGGTGTCAGGTACGCTTCTTTCGAAGCATGGTTTTAAAATGATTTTTGAGGCAGATAAATTTATTTTGTCTAAACAAGGCATGTTTGTTGGAAAAGGTTATGCTACAAATGGCATGTTCAAACTCAATATTGAAAATGAAAATATTTCTGCTTATATTGTGGAGTCTTTAGATTTATGGCATGAACGTCTTGGTCATGTGAATTTTAGATCCATTAAACTTATGATGAAAAATGGATTAATTAAAGACTGTGGAAAGGATCATGTTGCTAAGTGTATTACCTGTAGTAAATGTAAAATAACAAAGAAACCTTTTAAGTCTGTTGAAAGGATATCCACACTTTTGGAATTAATCCACACTGATATTTGTGAGATGGATTGTTTATCACGTCATGGAAAGAGATATTTTATCACTTTCATTGACGATTACTCAAGGTATACATATGTCTTTCCATTAAAAACAAAAGATGAGGCATTTGAGACTTTTAAAACATATAAAGCAGAAGTTGAAAATAAATTGAGTTTGAAGATTAAATCAATTAGATCTGATAGAGGTGGAGAATATTTACAATCAAATTTTATTGATTTTTGTGAAAAAGAAGGCATTGAGAAACAATTGACTATGTCTTATACACCACAACAAAATGGTGTAGCAGAAAGAAAAAATAGAACTCTCATTGAAATGGTTAACTCTATGCTTTATGGATCTGGTATCACTGAAAATTTGTGGACTGAAGCCTTATTTTCTGCATGTCATATTTTGAATCGAATTCATTCCAAGAAACATGATTCATCTCCATATGAACTTTGAAAGAATCGAAAGCCAAATATAAATTATTTTAAAGTATGGGGTTGTTTGGCTCATGTTAGATTACCAGATCAACAATTGGCTAAGATTGGATATAGAGGAGTAGATTGTGTATTTATTGGTTATTCACAAACCAGTAAGGCTTATAGATTTTTGAATCTTGAGACTCCAAGCCCTCACACAATTATTGAATCGTTGCATGCTAACTTTTTTGAGCACATATTTCCTAAGAAAAAAGAGTCTTTGGAACAAAATACAAGTTCTTCTATATCTACTCTTAAAAGAAAAATAGTTGAACCTTTGGAAGAAAGTCAACCAAGGCGTAGTGCAAGATCAGCCAAACCAAGAGACTTTGGACCAAATTTTCAAGTCTATTTAGTTGAAAGGGATCCTGAAAGTTATGCTGAAGCAATGGCTTCACATGATGCTCCTTTCTGGCGTGAAGCTATTGATGATGAAATGCACTCCATTATGTCAAACAATACATGGATTTTATCAGACCTCCCTCCTGGATGTAAGTCTATTGGTTGTAGATGGATCTTTAGAAAGAAATTAAAATCTGATGGAACCTTAGATAAGTACAAAGCTCGTTTGGTGGCAAAAGGTTTTACTCAATTGAAAGATATTGATTATTTTGATACATTTGCTCTTGTAGCTCGAATGACTTCTATTCGACTCTTGATTGCTTTAGCCGCAATTCATAGCCTGGTAATACATCAAATGGATGTGAAGACTGCATTTCTGAATGGAGATCTAGATGAAGAGGTTTACATGAAACAACCAGAAGGATTTGTCGTTCCTGGTCAAGAACACAAAGTTTGTAAGCTTCTTAAATCTCTTTATGGATTAAAACAAGCTCCAAAACAATGGAATGAGAAATTTAGAAGAGTAATGATTTCTAATGGCTACTCAATCAATGGTGGTGATATTTATATATTTAGCAAATTTCAAGAAAAATCTAGTGTTATAATATGTCTTTATGTAGATGATATGTTGATCTTTGGAACTGATATTGAAAGAGTCAAAGAAACAAAAATTTTTCTAGCTTCTCAATTTGAAATGAAAGATCTTGGAGAAGCTGATGTAATTCTGGGTATTAAAATTATAAGATTAGCGAATGGCTTGACTCTTACTCAATCAAGTTATATTGAGAAAGTTCTAAAGAGGTTTGGTCACTTTGATGACAAACCTGCTCCTACACCATTTGATCCTAGCATCAAACTAATGCGGAACTCTAGTGATGTTCTCGATCAGCTGACATATTCTCAGATTGTTGGGAGTCTTATGTATGCCATGCATTGTACCAGGCCGGATATTGGTTACGCAGTAGGAACTTTGAGCAAGTTTACTAGTAATCCTGGAGTTGAACATTGGAATGCCTTAATTCGTGTTTTAAGATACGAAGGGTACAATTAATGTTGGCCTGCATTATTCTACATTTCCCATTGTTCTTGAAGGCTATAGTGATGCTACTTGGAATTCTGATCCGAATGACTCTAAATCTATTACTGCTTGGATTTTCACTTTGGCTGGAGCAGCGATCTCTTGGAAATCAAAGAAGCAAACATGTATTACTCATTCAACCATGGAGTCAGAATTTATAGCTATGTCTTCTGCTGGAGAAGAAGCTGATTGGTTGCGATCAATGCTGATAGATATTCCTTTATGGAGTAAGCCAATACCACCTTTAACTATCTATTGTGATAATCAAGCTGCTATATTTCGGGCTTCAAGTGACTGCTATAATGGCAAGTCGAGACAAGTTCGTCTCAAACATAATCATGTCAGGAGATTATTGGAGGAAGGCGTGATATCACTTCAATATGTGAAGTCCAGATTTAATTTAGCGGATCCTTTGTCTAAAGGCTTAGGCAAAGAGTTAGTGGTGGAAACTTGTAATGAGATGGGAATAAAGCCTGTTGTAAATTAATTGTACTTTATGGTAACCCTACCTAATGATTTAATCTTGGGTTCAAAGGGAAAAACAAGTAAAGTTACAATTGTGAAGCACATCAATAAAATTCTCATTTTCAAAATAAAATGAAATAAGTCGATGTGCATGATTGAGACTCGTTTCTCTTCATAAATTTATAAGACCAATCTCGGTTGGAGTTAGTAAGAAAACTCTTGATAAATTTTTCGATATTCCTACTGAAGAGAAGGATGAGATTATGCTCTCTTAATAAGTCTATAAATCGATTTCGATTGGAGTGTGTAGGAATACTCTTGATAGATTTACCGATACTTTGTGTAAAGGAGGATGAGATTAATTTCTCTTAATGAAGTTCATAGACTATTTGGTCGGAGTATGCAAAGTTACTCTTGATGAATTCACCGCACTAAGTGCGAAGTGGAGGCCGCTTCAATAAGATTTTAACAGGAAATCTTAAAGCACTTGGCTAAAAAGGATTCAGGACACATGGCCGTAAGGTGTCAAAGGATTTCGATTTTCACCGGAACATAGTGATATGCGTGGAGTATTTTTCTAACTTCATTCAATGATGCACTTAGTTCAAGATTTGTTCACTAAGTAGTCAATGATTTAGAAAAACCTTCACTAGCTAATGGTTCAAGTCCAAAAGACACCATTATTGATGCATGTTGCTAGATTAATGTCTCAAAATATTTTTTGGATTTTTTAAAGATAAAATTTCTTGAAACAAGTGGGGGATTGTAAGAGTTAGTGTTTCAATTAATTTTGAAACAAATTCATCCGTTTTGAAATAACAACTTCATGAATGTGAGTTGTAACATTCATTTACTTTAATTTTTTGTAATAAACTTTTGCAATAAGTTTTTGTTAATTCTACGTTATGGGTTTTTGAAAGACAAATTTTTTGTTTTCAATTCATGAACCTAATAAATTCTATTAATTAAAAATCTTTTCTTGCAAAAATTTTTATCCTATAAATTGAGTTTCCTTTGGTTGAAAAAGAGAAGCATTTTCAAACAAAAAATACTTTTCCTTGATAACACTTGTGAGACATTGATCAAAAGGTGAAATCACCAATTCAAGAATAGAAGAGCAACATTCTTGAATGCTACTTGTTTTGTGGCTTAGTTGAATCCCGAAGATAGAGTTGTTATTTATTCTTCCGATTGCTCGTGGGAGAGACTCCAACTATCTTCAAGAAACGTATTAACGTGCCTCTAAGCCAAGCAAGTTTTATTTTGTATTCCTTGTAATTTTATCATTCTTGTTCATTTGTTCTAACATTTATTACACTACTATAACAAATAAAAAAGAAAATATTGCTAAAATAACCAAAAACCACCATTAAACTCAAATGAACAAACCAAAGATGAAATTTTTGAACTCAAAGAAGAAGAAACATGGGAGATGAAGATTTGACGTTTTAGGACGATGAAATGGTTGAACATTTGTTTAATGGACGATGAAACAGTTGAAACGTATGTGAAAGAGAACCGATGATATGGGAAGAAGAAACAGACGATTTCTCTGCTTTCTTTTGAAACGTTTGGAGAAGTGTATAGGGAAGAGAGGCGGGACGGGAGGCGATGATATGATAGAATCGATGTATGGGGAAGCAGAAAAGTTGAGAAGAAGAAACGTCAGAACAGTCACAAAAAGTATCTTTTAAATATATATATATATATATATATATATATATATATATATATATATATATATATATATATATATATATATATATTAAAACTTTAAATCAGAATATAATATAAAATAAAATATATTGAGATTATAATATTTTTGGTAAACATATATAGTTTTAAAAACACCAAATAAGTCCTTGACCCTACATTCACAAGCATATCCCAAGTTTTAAAAAAGCCAAACAAACCCATGGCCCCACAATTTTTTATTTTTTTAAAGTCCAATCCTACAAAATAATGTAAAAATAAATCTAAGTGTCTATTGAGTGAATTAAATTTTATTGGTGTCTCCAATGTCAATTCTTCTAGCATACAACTAAAAGTTAAAGTTCTCAAATTCAAGAAACAATGCAGCAAATCTTCCCTTCTTGGGAAATATATAGTACGGACTTCGGAGTATTATGGTTTTGGACCTATTGGTAAACATTATTAGCTAATAATTATTACTTCTTTCGATCCAATTTATATGATACGTAATAATATTTTTAAATATTTTAAATTATTAATTATTGTGAACTATAACACTTCTTATATAATTTACAAATATATAAAGTTTATTTCAAAAAATTTTAAAATTTCATAAGCAAAATCTCCATCATACTTAAGAAATATCATATAAACTAAAACAGACAAAAACATGGTGTTGTTTTTTTTTGGAAAAATGACAGAATTCTCACCTTTAAGTTCTCTTATTAACATTATCTTCTGTTAGTTTTACAAATCTTCAAAATTCCTCATTTTCACGCATCAGATTAATATATCAACGCATTAAATTAATGTATCTGGCATATCAGATTAATGTATCTCGCATCATATCAGTGTATCATGTATAAAATATACATCAGATTAATGTATCATGTATAAAATGTAGTGTATCTAATTTAACAATTAATGTATCTCACGCATCAAATTAATGTCTCAGCGCTTATATTATTATATCAGTTTGAGAGATTTCTTTAATTATACACTTATAAAAAATATGATAATTTACCTTATAAATATTTGATTTATGTCCTTTCACTTCTTATTTTTTTGGATGTTAATGTTTTTAACCTAAGGCACCACATGTGTTGATAGGATATGTCATGACAAAGGAAGGACCCTATATTTCATATTAATTGACAAGAGATGAATATGTGTGACTGAAGAAAGGCATTCAATATTGCTATAGATTCACATCTAAGTTGTCAATTTTGTTCAATCAAACACCTCAAGAATGGAAAGAATATCACACGTATAAATAATATTAGATATGTATATATAAATACATGTATCTATTACATATATCTAATATATATATATATATATATATATATATATATATAATGAGTTTCACTCTCTTCTCTTCATAATAGTGAATCTGATAGAAAAACTATATTTACTTAAGTGTATTTTCTTCAATATATGATTGAAACCCTTAATTAGTGGTAAAATACATTTCCTCTATCCCAATTTAAGCGAGAAATTTTGGATTTTGAGATTTAAAAAAGTTTATCTTTGACCGTAAGTTTTTCATATATCTTCTAAATATTTTGAATTGTTAATTATTGTAACTTAAAAACTTAATACAGTTTAGAAATATATAAATTTTATTTTTAAAAAATTGAAGATTCCATGAGAAAATTATCGATCAAACTTAAACAATTTGACTCTAAAAAAACGAAATGGGATAAAGAGAACAATATTTTCAGGGGTCATATTGTAAAGTGTATTAGAAAAAATAATGAATGTATTAGTCTTTGTATCACTAGCACCTTGTTTGGTACTCTTTTTCAATCTATGCATAACTAATGCTTGCATGAGTTATACAATCTATTATGTATTAAGGTGTGCACTGATAATACCATGAATTTCTAGGTATTAGCAATGCAATGATTTTAATGCATGCATCAATATGATAGAACACTCAATTGGCCCTCAAAACGTTTCATCTGCATCTTTTTCTCGAAGGATATCTTTGTAAATAAAAAGGTTCAAATATGCCATCGAACTTTTAGAAAATGCTCATTTATGTCATCCGTTAAAAGTTTGACTCGTTTATGCCATTGCTGTTAAAGAAAAGGCTCATCGATGCCATTTTTCTTTATCTCCGATTTTCTAAAACCATTTTTTATACACCAAACAAGGTTAACACTTTTTATTGGTTTTTTGGATCCAATGTAAGTTTTTTGCTTCTACATACTAAGAACAACAAGAACACATAAGAACATTAACAATTCCCAAATTTCAAACCTATTCAATTCTTCACGAATTCGCCTCAAATTTCAAGAGCAGTTTCGCTCTGAGATAGATACCAAAACTCAATTTCTTTTGAGCTCATATTCAACTTAACTCAACAAGACCCAATTGAAATTTCGTCAAAGTTTCAAACTTCAAAATTCTTTAATGGTAGATTCTCCATAACTTCAAATTATTTGAAATTTTGAACATAAACTCAAAAAATACTAGTCAACAAAGATCTAATGTAAAAAACTACAAAAAAAAAAAAAAAAAGAATCAAAGAGAATTTTAAAATTTTGAGATTGATTTTCGTTTTTAAAATACATTTTTTAAATATAGGTGAGTTTTTTGAACTCTGCAAATGATGTTAGAATTTTCATTTTGTTTAAGAAAAAAATTAATGACGTAGCCAAAATTTGAGATGATTTAGTGAAAATTGAAGATGTTGAAAATTTGGGAGTTGTTTATGTTCTTCACGTGTTCTTGGTGTTTTAAAGAAAAACAAACAAAAAGTATACATTTAATCCAAAAACACCAATAGAAAAGTGTTAAACCTTGTTTGGTGTGTAAAAAATGGTTTTGCAAAACCGGAGTTAAAAAAAATGGCATGGATGAACCTTTTCTTTAGCAGTAATGACATAAATGAGTCAAACTTTTAACGGATGACATAAATAAGTCTTTTCTAAAAGTTCGATGACATATTTGAGCCTTTTCCCTATTTTTTATGCATCAAACCGAACAATGCATTAAAATCTATGTATAACTAATGCAAGCATAACTAATACATGTATTGATAATGCAAGCATTATTAATATACTCTATTTAACATCATGTTTATAGACAATTCTTAAAAATATAGATAATAATAATATATATGCATGATAGAGAAATTAATACGTCTAATTATATACTTTTCCTTTAAGTTATTCTCTACGGTCTGAACACATTTTTTTTTTCGTTTTCCATATATATTCTACTTGGAGTAAGAGACAAATTTCTCATAAATGAATAATGAATTATAAGTGTAACATCCACTAGGTCAGTTATGTCTACACGCTTTACTTTGACCCTTCATAGTCTCACGTGGTTGTGGAATTCAAGAATTGAAGTTGTCTTTTTCAGTATAAATGGGAGGAAACTGGTTTGTTCATACACTACACAAAAATCAAACTACTCATTATTATTCAAAGAAACAGAAAAAATCAAGGTTATTGTGTACATATATGCATGCTATGAGATTCAAGCGGATGGAAAAAATAAATAGTATTTAATTAACAATTAAGGAGACATAAAAACTCGAATTTTGACGATAGGAAAGGAAAGACATCTTTCATAATGTGTATAATGTATTTATGCACAATAATTTGAGAGACCTTCGTACTTGATTTCATAAGTAAGTTGACCTCTTATATTTATGATCTTGTCAATTGAATCTCTAAACTCACTGTAATATGATATTTTTAACATTTCTAACCAATGATCGAAGTACACATATGACATAATAATATTGAGTTGGAATAATGCGTGATTCCATGCATTGTAAACAGATTGAGTATAACATTTTTTATTTTAAATATTTTAAAATATATAAAATAAAATGGACCCCCCCCCCCCCCCCCATTACAACAAAAAAAAACTTTTAGCGGCATTAAATATTGATACTAATAAAGAGTGCTAAAGTCTTTACCGGTAGGGTTGTTCATGGTTATGATTAACAATCAAACCAAATCACAATCCGAACCAAATCGATTTAAAAAAACCGATATCTGATTTAGTTTGGTTAGGTTTGGTTTTTAAATTTTGAAAATCGATACTATTTGGTTTGGTTTTGGTTTTACTAAAAAACAACCGCAAAAATAACCAAACAGAACCGATAAATTAGATATATAAATTTTATAATTATTTATATATTATTCATAAATAAATTAAAAAATCTTGTTAAAATTTAATTAACTTAAGGCTTTAACTTTATCATTTTTTTCAAGCCTAACACTTTAGCCAAGGTATAACAATCTCAAATCCAAGTCCATCAAAATCCATTTTAGTTTTTACTTGATGTACTTCTCATAAAATAGTCACATTTTATCTTAAATAAATTACTTTGTTCGTGTAATGATAACTCTAATATTGCTTAATTGCTTGATTGAACTGACATTACTTTTTTTGTAGATTGTTCATGTATTTGGTATTTGTGTCTATCGAGATACTTATGCCCTCAAAAAAAATATTAATTTCAAACCAACTAAACCAGAAAAACTAAACCAAACCGATAATAACCAAAATCGATGGTTATTTTTTTTGTTTGGTTTGATTTTAGAAATTTTAAAAACCGATTAAATTGGTTTGGTTTTGGTTTAATCAATATCCGATTCAAACCGACCACGAACACCCCTATTTACCGACATTAGTTAAGTGTCGTTAGAACTAATGTCGCTAAAGCTTTAGGGACATATACAAAGAGTGACAATTGCAGCTAAAATTATATATTTAGAGGCAATTAAAAATTAAATACCGCTAATGGTCATTTTTGTTGTAGTCCCCCCCCCCCCCCCCCAAAAAAAAAAAAATAACGGACAAAATAATGCTCGAAATATTTAAAATAGCACAATAGCTTCTTTTTTTTTTTTACATTTAATTTCTTATGTTCCATTAAAAATGACATGAAATTCCATACATAACTACTATACTGCACACACATATAAAATGAAAAAGGGGTTTAACATATTATATTTCAGTGAGTTTAATTAGGATTCACTTAGTAAAGTCACAAGTATAAGGTTTAAAAATACCTAACATATTCAATGTCGAAGGTTTATGTTTTAGAGGGTAAAGTTTCCCTCGATCCCTTAGGATTAGAAAACTCATATCCATGATGAAATTTTCCTCTTTTACCGCTTGTCCCTCGTTGTGCAGGATGAACATCTGAACTTGTCCCTCGTTATATAGGATGAACATCTAAACTTCTCGACCAGGCTCCAACAAACCTTTATCGCGACCATGATGAACACCTGGAGGCAAGAGAACATTCTTAGAATACAAATAAGCAGATCCTAGCTACTCCACATCCTAAATTACTAATTGAACTCCTTGGGGTAATCACGGAAGGTTAAAGTCTCATGTAACTAACAATGTGGTAGGTGTACCCTTGCTTACTGTGACATAATTTTTTTCGATATATATATATATATATATATATATATATATATATATATATATATATATATATATATATATATATATATATATATATATAAATATTGTAGCTGAATATTAAACTACCTAGTTAAGTTATATATATTGGTGGTAATTGGTTTTTATTTTCAGCACACTTGATTTTATCCATGTATACTATCAAATATTAGGTTTATTCAAGCAAGAACAAGTTATGCACAAAATGTGAAGTCACTATGTTACGAGAAGGACAGAGGTATAGACTCATTATTTATGGAATTTTATGCCCTTCAAATAAACTTGTTCTTCTTCTAAAATGAACGAATATCTACGTATCGATAAGTTTAAAAAGTATTTAAGTTATGATCGTCATACCTCATCATTAGGTAGAGTTAAAGAAGAAAAGGAGGTTCTATTTTGATTGTTTGCTCTCATATTCATACTTTAAAGGGAAAATTGTATAAAATAGCAAACTAATAACCTAAATTAAATTGAATAGCTAGGGTTTGATTTAATTGTGCTTCATAGCAAACATTGACAAAAATTTGCCAGGCGTCTCTCTCCCAGAAGTCTCGCTCGCCACTCTCCCATTCTCGTCTCTCTCGCTTTATACACAGAAGTGTATAATTTACATTCTGCTTTTGTATAAAGCGAGAGAAAATTGTATATACACATGCAAAAATGTATATCTTCGTGTTATACACTTAATTATATAATTTACAAACATTTTACTTCAAATATTGCAGAGAAAAAGGCCAAAGAATTATACAATTATGAATTATACAATTGCAGTGAAATACAATTTTTTCTAGCTTTATACAACAGAAGTGTATATATTGTGTTTCTGTTTTTGTATAAAGCGGGAAAAACATATATCTTCTTGCTATACACTTATAATTATGCAATATACATACATTTTAATTCGATTCAACTGTATGCAAAACTAATTATACAATTGCAGCGAAATAGGCCAGCAAATTATACAATTTAGGCCAGCGAATTATACACTTTTATATGTATAGCGAATTATACAGTTTTTATGTTTGCTATGGAGCGCAATTATAAAAAGTTTGCTATATTATACAAATATGATTTTTTTGTTTGCTATATGTGAAAGTTGCCCTACTTTAAAATGTCAAAATAGACACTAATAAGTCTTCTTAATTAAGCCTTCTTAGACATTGTATTAATTATCGAGTAATTTCCTTAGATAGTCACTCATGTTTGAGAAATAACTTAATAATATCACTTATGTTTGTTTTAGGACTACAATATCACCAACCTTTATCTATTTTTCTCAAAATATATTTGACAAAAAAAATATTATCTCTCTCCAAATGAGATGCCATGTCACATTTTTTAAATTTATTAATGATATTTTTTTTAATTCTTAAATGTATGTAGGATCCTAATACTAATTTATTTCAAACATTTAACCACCATTATAAATCGAGGTTAATTTTAATATAAAGAAAAAAATAATTTAGATAGATAAAGGAAATAATAGATAATGAAATACGAAATTCGTGGAATTTAGATAGATAAAGGAAATAATAGATAATGAAATACGAAATTCGTGGATAGTAATATTTATTAAGTGTTTTTTATTATTAACTTGAAAAAAAATAAGTTATAAAAGTAATTAATTATTACACCTGTGATATTTATTATGTGCATGATTTTCTTCGCACAAAAAATCTCCTTGTTAATCGTAAAAATAAATTCATGTCGATTCTCATAAGAAATTGAGAGCGGAGCTAACCTTTGGTTACACAAAATTTAGTTATATTTATGATTTTAAAATTATTAAAAATATATATAATATTGATTTAGAACTCTCTACTTTAAAGAAGTAAAATTTAAAATTTACCTGTAAGCTTAAAACTAGACACAAGTGTCTATGCTAGCACGAGCCCAATATCTATTATTTTAATTTATGTGATTGATAGAATTTAGAAAGTTAATTAAATTTTAATATGATTATAGATATTTTAAGTCGTAACTACTTTTTGTTTGCACAATTTGATGTAAAAAGGTCCATTAATATGTCCATAATTAAAGTTTCGTCATCGATGATTGATTTCATACTCAAAGTAGCTACAAGATATTACCGACATCTAAAATAATAAAGATATTGCTAAAGAATATAAATTTAAAACTAAAAGATATAACGAAAATAGATTCTATAATTTTAGAAAAAATTATCCACGATTAAGTTAAAATAGAACAAACTAAATAATTTTTTCAAATAAGAGAAGTAAAACAAATAAACAAAAAACATCGTATAAATAATATTGAAAAGCAGGGGCACAAACACTTAAATGATCTAAAAAAAATATTATTAATAAATTAAAAAATATGACATCACATCCTAATAAGAGAGATAATGTTTTTTTGTGTCAAGTATATTTTGAGGAAAATAAGTAAAGTTTGTTATTATATAATAGTCCTGAAACAAACATAAATGATATTAATAGGTAATTTCCCAAATATGAATTGACTATCTAGGAAAATTACTCTTAATTATCTCATTTATCCTAAGCGCGCCTGACCTTTGAATTGTCTCCTAATTCATTTGTTGCACTCTTTGGGTTTAATTGATTAATTACTTGATAACGATGTGTTAATTTTAAACTAACAAAAATTACGTAAATATATTTGAAACTTTCTCTATTACTTAGCGGCCGCTTGATGTAGCAAGTAAACATCCCTCTCTTCTCATTCACATCTTCTTCAATTGCATGAACAAGATTTGATATTATGCAAAAGGGTACCGATCTCTACATGGTTATTAAAGGACACCTCATCGTAACTTTTATAATTTTAACATTTCAAAGAATTAAAATAAATAGATGAATTTAAGACTATGTTGGTCTTTAAGTACTTCATCTCTAGGGTAAGTGTAGTTCTGGCCATTCAGATTGAATATGAAATTTTTGTCAATTTTTTTATTAATCGAAGAAATTACAATTCAAGTATTTCGATTTTGGATAATCCTTTTGGATATTTTGATTTTTGACTTTTGAGCCTATAATATAGGTGATACTAGACAATCTTAATTCACACAATAGTTTGTTCTAGAATGTATAACTTTCTACTGTTAATAATATGATAAGAATTGTGGTCTACCATAGGATATTAATCTATTGAACATTTGGTAATTTTTTTATTAGACTTATTTGCATTGGACACCTGATATGTGTAATGCTGAATAAAAAGCACAAAAAATTGAACTGTCCCCTAACGTATATATCAATCATCATATATTACTGAAAAAGGAACATTAACCAAAACATCCAAAAAAGATGAACAAATTAAAGGGATTATTCCATCTACAGTTATCAATATAGCATATACCAAGCTTGACGTATTACTCTTTTTGTTTCATTTTGTATAATATAATTTAACTGAACATAAAATTTAAAAAATAAAGAGCGACTTTTGGAAATTGTTGTTCAAAACATGTATAAATATTTATGTTAGTTAAATATTGTCTCATTAAGAATAAACTAAGTAATTCTTTTAAAAAGGAAAAATGCACAAATATCACAAAAATTAGAAAAGTAATAGTATCATTTTGGAATATAACTCCATTTGTCCTACTTTATTTGGCCCCACCAGAGTTTCGAAATTCAAAATTTTAATCCCTAATTCAAATATAGAAACCTTAAGTTTGTTTTTTTTAAAAAGTAAACTTTATATACTCCTCCTTAAACTTTTACTTGTTACTTATTCCTAAAATAAATTTTAATTTTTATTTGTCACTTTTGACATATAAAGATAAGACAATTTTTTTTTCCATATTTTACCCTCAAACATTAAACACTACTCCAAACTATTTTCTAACACCTAAAACTAAACATCATTCAATAGGTACAGTGTGGTAAAATACCTATATAAACAATTGTTTTCTTAGTAAATTGTGTCAAGTCAAACAGTGACAAGTAAAAATGAACAGAAAAAATATCTAAAAACTACGAAACGTATGATATAATTTACAATAATTAATAACTTAAATTATTTAAAATATGTAAATGAGATTGACTCTCGAAAATTTCAACTACATCACTAAAATTGGGAAGGAGAGAGGGAGGAAGTAAGTAAGAATAACTAAGGGACAAATTAGGAAGTAGTGAGGCTTGAGGGTGAGGGAAAATGAACTTTCTTGGAAATAATAAAAGCTTTTGAGCTAATAATATTCCACAGGCTGAAACCCTCCTCTTTCCTATATATAAGCAATATTCAAACTTTGTGAAGTATATGTATGACCCTTAATTGGTGAAAGCATTTACTATATAGTTATGGGAGAAGTAGTGTTCCAGCTGCAACATGGCAAAAACATGGGTTATGTTAAGAAGGGTGCTTGGTCTCCTCAAGAAGACAAAAAATTGATTGATTATATCGCGAAATATCGTATTTGGAACTGGAGCCAGATGCCCAAATTTGCAGGTACCCCTACATATTTTACTAGCATCTGATCATAATTTATCTTAAAAGAAACATAAAGTCTTCATCCTTGCTTTTTTTTTGTTGCTTTCTTATTGCTTTTAGGGTTTCAGCAAGTAATTTACATATAGAATAGGGCAGAGCTAGCTTGTAGTCAGGGGTTCATCTGAACCCTTTCGATGGAAACTTATATTATATATACATGACTAAATTTATTTTCTTATGTATATTATAGATGTTGAATCCCTTTTGTCTAGTTAACTAGGTGTTCAATTCTTAAGATTTTGAACCTATGAATGAAAATCGTAGCTTCGTCACTGATATAGAGACTACTTCTTAGGCTCATATATATATATATATATATATATATATATATATATATATATATATATATATATATATATTAATTTGTTGTTATGGCAATATGGATGGTGTAGGGCTATCAAGAACTGGAAAGAGTTGTAGACTGAGATGGATCAACTATTTGAGGCCTGATATAAAGAGAGGGCCATTTAGCCTTGAAGAAACTCAAACAATCATCAAAATGTATCAATCACTTGGAAACAGGTGACGATTAATTACCTTTCAATTTTTATCATCGAAGATGTGATTAAGTAAATAAAAGTGTATTCTCTCTACTATATTATTAGGTTATATGCAGTCATAAAATCTAACCTTTTCAGTTTATACATGCTAATTAGCTATGAATTCATGACCAACTTTAGCCAAAAGTCTATATATTTATAAGTAAATAAAAGTGTATTCTCATTCATGACAACTCAAAGTAAACCACTACATATAATTATTTGCTGACACTATTTTGTTGTTATGTAATTTGTTGAAGGTGGTCAACTATAGCTAAAGAATTGCCTGGAAGAACAGATAACAAAATCAAGAATTTCTACCATACCCATTTAAAGAAGCACGTTGGGACAAAAGTTGAAGTGAAACCTAAATCAAGGAAGAAAGCTAAACAAATAGAGATGAGTACTCAAAAGAAGCCTTTGATAACTACTAATTGTCCAAATATTCAATCATTTGATTTCACCAACTCCTCCTCCTCCTCTAGCTTCATCATATTTGATGAAAATTATGATTTCTTGGAAACATATAATCAAGAGAATGATGTTACTTCAATTGTCAATCAAGTTGATGACGAAAACATAGTTATATTGGAGAGTAATCCAGAGAGTATTAGTACATCAAGTGTTGATTTGTACATACAAGATTTCATGGATGTGAGTATGGATTCATCTAATGTTGATTTCTGGTTGGAGCTATATATGGCGGCAGACAATCTGAACACCTAGAAGCTGAATCTACTTGAGAAGATTCAGTTACAATTTAATGTATGCCTTTTCATGTCCATCATTGTGTGTTAAGTTTATGTAACATAAATCTATAACTATATATGCACTGTGTATATACTTGCAATAACACCCTTCGCTGGAAAATTGTGTGGTATACAATTTAGGTTTAATGTTATTAGCTATTATGAGTGTATATTTAATTTTGCACACGATTCACCAAATTTTTGGCTCCATCTCCAATTTCAGTTAAATGATTAACAGTGATTGCTTCGCGATTAAGGACAAAAACCCTACTCAAATTTCCAAATACATGATAGAGAGAAAACATTGATCAAGGGAGAATATTTTGAAACACTGATAAAGTTTCCTTGTGCAAGATTGTTTAGGTAACAATTTTTTGTTAATTTAATCGATTCAATCCACCTTAAACATCACATACAAACTTAATTGTGATTAAGTTTCCTTATGCAAGATTGCTTAGGTAACAATTTTTTGTTAATTTAATCAACTCAATCCACCTTAAACATCACATACAAACTTAATTGTACAGCCAGAGATGGAGCCAAGATTAGAAGTTTGGGCGCCTTAAATTTTAGGACGGTTTAAACCCAAAACACACTAAATGAAATACATTTCCACCGCCCCTTCCCTAAATTGTCAATGAATTTTGTTATGGGGTTCACAAGTTTCTTGCATAAATTAGGGTCTACAGAAAAGCTAATGAGTTCAAGAATTCCCACCTAGATCTAACCCTAATCATACCTTTTCCGATATAAATAACACAATAATCCACGGGTAGGCTAAAGAATAAAACACTTCCTATTATGAAGCAATTGTTTTTTTTTTCATAAGGTTGAATATATATTATATATTTACATACTTGTAAGTTGTAATTAAGAAAAAAAAATATTATTGTTAAAGAATGACAAAAGTCCCACATCGGTGGTTAATGTGATGGGTGGACTCCTTATGAGGCTTGGGCAATCCTTCTCCTTTTGAGCTAGCTTTTGGGGTGTGAGTTAGGCCTAAGACCTTATTTCACATGGTATCAGAGCAGGGCCCGTCTCACCCGATGTTGGGTCCTCCAAAATTAAAATTGCTCAGGCACCAAATGCTAAGCACTGGGCGTGAGGTGGGGTGTTAAAGAATGACAAAAGTCCCACATCATTGTTATTGAGATGGGTGGACTCCTTATAAGGCTTGGACAATCCTCCTCCCTTTAAGCTAGCTTTTGGAGCCTAAGTTAAACCTAAGACCTAATTTCTACATGGTTTCAGAGCAGGGCCCGTTTCACCGGATGTTGGGACCCCCAAAATAAAAAATGCTCACACACTATAAGACACACGATAAGGAATCTACTCATCTCATTAACCACCGATGTGGGACTTTTGTCATTCTTTAACACCCACCTCACGCCCTGTGCTTAGCATTTGGTGAGTGGGCAATTTTAATTTTGGAGGGTCCCAACCGGTGAGACGGGCCCTGCTCTGATACCATGTGAAATTAGGTCTTACACCTAACTCACAACCCAAAAGCTAGCTCAAAGGGAAGAGAATTGCACAAGCCTTATAAGTAGTCCATCCATCTTATTAAACATCAATTGGACTTTTGATTCTTTAACAATCATGTCATTTTCATCAACCACTTTAGAGGAAATTAATGGTTGAATATAATGTATTACTAGTGAGAGTTTTTTTTTTTTTAAAAAAAATGTATCTTATTATTGGATGATGATATTGATGGTCAAAATTAACCTAGTAAGTTGAGTATGAAATGAAAAAGAAGAGAATGTTCAGAAGTAGCTCGTGCTTGATATTTTGACCACAAAAACAACAATTAAAATGATTAGGGAGACCAACTGTTCGAAAAATAACTCAAAATTGAAACAGTAATCTTAGGTTGTTTAGTATTTGTTATTTAATATTTATTTAATTTTTTCTAATTTATGTTGGAATAGATTTGTTAATATTTAGTTTGGTTTTTTATTATTATAAATAAAAAATATTATTAGTTATTATTTTCATTTTCATCATTATATATAAAGGTGAGATTCAAGAATTTTTTAAGTTCACTAATAAAATATTTTAGTTGAGCAACTTGTCACTCAAGCAAATTAAGCGTATAGGCAAAGAAACATCATTTGTTATCGTCATGCCCATAAAACTAAAAGAAGAAAACGATATTTCCTTGCCAAGTTGAAATAAAATCATATTTGTCACGTGGGGCTGCTCAAGTAGGACTTACAAAAAAATGATAAACAATAATTTATATTCTCTTTATCTCAATTTATACAAATATTTGCACAAAAAAATCATTTTTTTTATATGTCCTTTGGTCTTTTTGATGTGAAATCTACTTATTGGTGTCGTTTTTGTTTTTGTTTTTTTTTAAAAAAAAATGAGAAAAATTATGTGAAGATTTTATTGAGTTGGCACAAATTTTAATTATCTATCTTTTTTTTTATGTGATTATAAATCATCCTATTTGAAAATGAAAAATTGATTAATAAAATAGTCAACAAGACACTAGTCTATCACTCATTTCAAGAGTATACTTACCAAGAGACGTGTTTTCTTAAGATAAACACATTAAAATGTAAAGATTAAAGAGTATTACTTTCACTTGTTTATTTTATACATATTCCTTATGAAAAATATTAAAGAAAATATTTAAAGTCTATTATTATCCTTCTGATTATTCTTCGACAAACTCATAAAAAAGTAAGAATTTCATTAAATAAAGGATGAATATGAAAAAAGTTTCAATAATTTTCTTTGACTTTGAACAGTTCACTTATTTTGAACTATGAAAAAAATTTCAACAATTTACGTGTTACAGACTAAAATACTATATATCAAACATGAAACATCGATGAGATAAAAACACGGAACACACAAATAAGCAAATACAAATTGAAAGACCTAAAATTTTGGAAATTCAACCTGAATAAAGAAAGGGATATGTTGCTAGCTCAACCATAATTATTGTTTTAATAAATAATTTTTATAATAAAATAACGACTAATTTCAGTACGAAAGGGAAGGTACGTTGAACAAGACCTCAATCATTTTATTATTTAAAGTTAAAGATTTAATGTTCAAATTGCTAATTAATCCACCATCGTGCTTGTACATTGACATACTCACGATGACCATTTATAGTATAAAGAAAAATTTTATCGGAATGTGAAGTGAATAATGATAAAAAAATAAAATAAATGTAGATAGTGATATAAGAAGCTTGATTTTGACCCTTCACTGTGGAATATAACCAACATTTATCCTCACATATTACAAATGTAAACTCTTAGAACAATGGGAAATATATTTGTGTGATCATATATTGATGTTGTAATATCATAAATCCTTGGCCTTTTTTTTTTTCAGAACCATTACCAATTGGCTGTGAGTCGTCATTGAGCTAAGTAATTAGGTTTGATCCCTACCATGTCCATTAATCCAAAAAGTGCATAAAATTGGAGGGAAACATGAACCTTAAACATTTCACATCCGATTAATATGAAAGAAATTAAAATTTAAAACCTTAGAATTCCTCAAGCATGTGAATGAAACTTTAAAAGGTCAAAGTAAAATTGAATCGAAAAATAAAATAACATAGGTCATTATTGTGTATATCTTCAAAGTATTCTTTTCAATTGTCTTGGCCTTTTCGATGTCCATGTTAAGTTCATTTCTCATCTCTTTCCACTACATATATTTTAACCCTTTTATATTTAATCTATGGTCTAAACCTAATTAGTTGAATATGAATGAGAAAAAAAGAGTACCTAATTAAGTTTTATTAAGATTACCTAGGATTAGAAAAGGAAGAACAAATAGATAAAACAAATATTATTAGTGTGAGAAAGTATTAAATATTTCGACTCATGTATACAAGTTTGACATCAGAATTTCTTTCTTTAAACCAACTTGTCGATTCAGAAATGGAATCCAATTTGTTTTCATTAATTTATCATAACTTGACATCCTTAATTAAGTCCAACCTCGTAAGCCATAAATCCTAATCCCACTTAAGGTTAATATTTCGAATTCATTAGGAATGATCTTAAAGTAGTTACATGTTAAAACTACGACAGAATTAATTTATGAACGTGTTTTTTTACTTGATTTTAGTAGATATTTTTGTTCTTAACTTTGAATGTACATGAGTAAATATTTAAGCTTATATAAATTGAACAAGTAACACATGCATACTATGTGGCTAAAGAAAGGTGATTTTTGGAATTAAGGCTAAAAAAAGTGAGTAACTAATCCACTTAAGTTGTCCCATTAGAAGAACTTTGAACAAAATTATATATGTCCTATTTAATTGTAGAGTATGTTTGGTAGGAAGGGAAATATTTTTCTAGAATTGGGACCCGACCTCAATCCTAACACTTGAATGAGGAGATGATCTCAATGAACGATCCGGGATCCAATCACGAAATTGGACGTATGGCTTGAACTCGACTTTTGGTTCGAGACCTGACATTCAAATTGGGATCTAATCTTGACCCCGACCTCGACATCCAAATTTGGACACAATCTTGGCAATCAAACCAGTATATGAGCTCGACACTTGACCGGGGACAAGGGACTTGATCTCGACTCCCAACCCAATGGCCAACATTAAAATTGGGCCCCGACCCGATACGATAATTTGGACACAACCTTGACAATTGATCTAGGATTTGAACCCAACACCCTATTTGAGATTTGACCCCGACTTCCAACTCGAAGCTCGACATTTGAACTGGATCTGATCCTGACCCTAACATTGACATGTTACCCTAACGACTGATCAAGGACTCGATCCTAAAATTTGATCTGGGACTCGGTCCTAACACCCTTTTGGAGACCCAACTTCCAAATCGAATTCCAACCCCGACATCTGATCTCTACCTTTGATGCGTTACCCAAACCCAACATTTTGCTTTGGATCGGACCTCGACTCTAGACTTGAAATGCGCCTCCTACACCCAACTCAAAACCCCACCCTGAAACCTGACTTAGAGAACCAACCCCAACATCTGATCCAGAATCCAACCTCACTTAGGATCCGACCCCGACCTTGATCCGAGACCTGAGACCCGTAACCTGAGAGTTGAATCTTGAATTGTGGTCGTCGAGAGTTGGGTTCCTAATCGATAATCATGCGTTGAATTGTGGATTAATATCGGAGATTGGTACCGAGACTTGAGTTAAGGTGGAAAGTTGAGGTGTGAGGTTGGATTTGGAAAAGAGTTCATGAAAAATGCTTTCCTTATTTTTGGAGGTAACTCATTTTCCATTTAAGCCTATTTGGATTGACTTACTGAGTACTTTTAAACAACTTTTGGAGTGTTTGAGTAAATTTAAAAAAATGCTTATAAGCATTTGATATCAAGGTAAAATGTTAAAATAAGCCAAAGGAAGAAACAATCCAAACAGGCTATCAATTTGGATAACATTTTTCAAAACATTAAGCCAACCAAACATGAAAAATTTGAATATTTTCTCCGTACCAAACTCACTATATCCCAGCTAGTTTGAATGAAATGGCAAATATAAATACATCAGTCTCAGATACCTAACCATGAGGATCAACTGAAAGTAAACAGTAGATATAGCTTCCTGAAATTAGTTTAATTTGCTTCAAACTATTGGAACAATATTACTATCCAAAGCATGAATTTTTCAATCATGTCATTGAATATGCAGTATTAACATAATAGACATTTTCAGTTTGGAAATTATATTACTACTGCACCACCACAATCACTACCACGGATTTTTATCGCGATGGATCTGTACCATGCATTCATTTCCTAAATCATAATGAAAATAACAATCCCCCGACAGAGGGATGCAAACAGAGTGGTTCTCGTACAGTAGACCGACTCCCACTCTACAACAACTAGAAAGGGTACACTTACATTCATGAGTCTATATCTATATATCTTCCATTCAATTTGCAGCACATACTTTACAATGTAGCAATAATATGAGAAGCCGCAAAACAGTGAAGAATTATTTAATAACTGCTTTCAAATGTACCATTAAACGACTAGGTTTATCCAGCAAACAAAGAGTATATGTATGTTGTGCCCCGACTACGCCTCCCAACCTCTTAACATTGTAGCACGTGCAACACGATTCACTCCCAAAGTGAAAGCACCCATACGAAGATTGCAATTGTGTGTCTTACACATATTCTTCAGGTTATGGAAGGCATTCGTCATGTACTTCTCAAGCTCCATGTTAACCTTCTCCTCATTCCACATAAAACCTTGAATGTTCTGCACATGAGACACAATATTAACAACTCATCAATTGCATAGCACGTCCAATCCCGAGACAAAAAATAACGAAAGTATAGCCATTTTGGTAGCAGCGGAAAAGAAATCGACTCCAAAAAGATCACCTAGATACTTAAAATATCTAATCTAATACCGGGCTTGATTTAAGTTGTCCGATAATTTATTACCAATATTGTGACATCATTGAAAGCTGATGCCCATTAACTTCCTTATCTTGAGCAAATCGTGTTAAGCTAGATAAACCCAATGCAATAAAAGCATATATGGATATCGAATATTACCTGAACCCACTCAAAATAGCTGACAGTAACACCTCCAGCATTGGCATATATGTCGGGAAGTATAACAACTCCTTTCTTACACAAAATCTGCATAAGGCAGATATCTTTCATCAAAATATGGTAATACTCGTAGTGAAATGACTAGAAGACCTGAATGAGTGGCACAGTACCTCATCAGCTTCGGGATCAGTAGGATGATTTGCTGCTTCTATTATGAACTTGGCCTTGATATGCTCAGCATTTTCTCTTCAGTGCAGAAACAGAATGCACAATGATAAAATTAGATGTATGTCGGCGTATCAAAAGTTCACATAGATGTTTCAGCAGTATAAATAGAATAAAGAAGAAATTGAAATGCTACTACGCGTCTTTGTAATGTGACCAGCTACTTTTCATTTATCGATCCTTAGTATAGACGCAAACAATTTGGCAAGAATTAAGCAGCGTAATTTCAAAAGTAAAATAAGGTTGTAAACCTGTTCAAAACTCCTCCCAAAGCACAAGGTATGAGAACATCACACTTGTGTGTAAGCAATTCGTCTGAATTCATCGAGTCTCCACCACTAAAACCAGTCAGTGTCCCTGTTGCTTCTTTGTAATTCATCAAAGCGGCTATATCAAGCCCGTTAGGATTCTTGACTGCTCCAGTTATGTCACTCACTACAATCACCTTCCCGCCTTTCTCATGAATAAGCTTTGCTGCCCAAGCTCCCACATTTCCAAATCCCTAAGAAATATAAATATTCGAGCAGTAACGTACATAGACAATCAGGAACACAAAAGGAAATTGAACAAGAATGAAATTTTACCTGAATGACAAAAGTCAAGTCCTTAATATTCTTTCCATATTCAGCAAGTAAAGCACCTGTTGCATAAACTACACCACGGCCAGTTGCAGCGTCCCTACCCAATGATCCCCCAAGATCCTAAGACAATGAATAAAATAGGATACTTCAAATTACAGAACGTATGTATGAATTCTAAGATGTAAGTATCAGATAGGAGTATGTTGCAAAATACATCTTACAATAGGTTTTCCAGTCACAATTGCAGGTGAGTGCCCATGGAACTTTGAATACTCATCCAACATCCACGCCATGGTCTGTTTGTACAAAGTATCGATAAGCATATTTGCTTGCATTTATACGTTCTAAAAATGTTTGAGATATATAATGATCGATATTACTAACCTGGGAATTAGTGCCCATATCAGGCGCAGGGACATCAGTATGAATTCCAATAAGATCATGAATTTTCTGAGTGAAAACACGTGTAAGGCGCTCCAACTCACTAATGCTTAAATCTTTCGGGATGCACCCTATTCCACCCTTGGCTCCTCCATATGGAATATCTGCTACAGCAGTCTTCCAAGTCATTAGTTGAGCAAGGGCATTCACCTCGTCATGGTCAACCTTGCAAAATAAATTTACCAAATATCTCAGTACAAAGACCACTGATACGAAGAGAAGAAAACATTTAACATTGGCAAAATCCTCACATCTACAAAATCTCTTTCACAATACAAGACACATTGCAGTCTAGATACCAAAAAGGAAAAAAAAAAGTGTTATTAAACCTTTTTTTTTTCTGTTACCCTTCCCTAGAAGCTCCTACCTTTTTTCTCCCTCCATTTCCACCAACTTAGGGTTAGAGGTGAAGATCCTTACCATCCCTCTATTCAAGTCTTATCCAACCTCAATTTTTCCAAAGTCAAAAAATTTCAAATTGAAAAATAAGAGTATTACAAAAGTGCTAACAAGAAAACAATCCAATTATGTAAGAATCTTCTCCCTTCATTTCAAGTTATTTTCTTTACCTTTTTTTTTAATCTGTTTCGAAAAGAATATGTCTTTCCTTTTTTGTGGACAAATTTTAATCTAAACTTTCAATCTGACAAATAATTTCGGTAGATTCTAGCAATTTTAGTTTAATATCACAAATTTTTTTTAAAAAAATACTTGATTAAATTCGCTGTCAAATCAAAACCAGATTATAAAGAGCAAATTGAAATAAAGCAAAACCTCAGGATGGTATCTGATTCCCCCTTTCATAGGACCTCGAGCGTTATCATGTTGAACTCTGAATCCAATGTATGAAACTAAGGTTCCATCATCTTTAGGAATTGTACATTCCACCTGATCAACACATGTAATAAGACGTCGAGTGATGTATTCGAAAATAATAACAATGACAAACCTTGATTTCTCTGAAAGGTATCAAAAGACTCTTCTCAAGTTTAGAATCCAATCCAAGAATGCGACTGGCCTTGCGAAAGTTACGATTAGTTGCAGCAAGAGCATTCATCACTCTGTTTTACCCAAAAAATGAAACAATTGAAACGTAAATACTACTTTTAGTTGAGGAAAGAGAGAAATATATATATAATCCCAAAGTTGACTATAAGTAGGACGTGACAAATCTATAAAGTCTCCCGTTTTATATTTTGCTAATTTATGTATTATTATACTTTTTGAGTTTGGATAAATATAAAATTTATTATATATAAAATACAATGTATTTTATAATATATTATTTCGCTTAAATAATTCATTATATTAATAAATTCATTATACATAATGTTCATAGTTTCTAATTAATAATCAAATATTATTCATTGTATCTTATCTAAAACATTCATTGTATTATGGTGAGAGAATAAACTATATAAATAAAATAAGAGATTTCTTGAAATCGTATTCAAAAGTGGATTCTCATTTAAAAGGTTACAAAATCAACAATAACATATCAAATACGTGAAATATTATGTGAATACAAAAGAGATCTTTCCATATATGTTCAAAAATTATTTGCAATCATGTAGACATTGAATTTTTGGATGCAATAAGAAAAGTTAGAGATAAGTTTCTATAAGATTTAAATTTTAACAAAAAAATAAAACACAATGGAATCATATATTTACTAAACTGTTTTAGATATATTTGTCATTTTAAAGAAAATTATTAATTTTTAATATTATATGGTCTATCGAAATGAGTGATTTCTTCCATTGGCCCAAGTTAGGCGGAAGAAAATTATTAAAATTCTATACCCTTCGTCCGTTTTTAGATATTATCTACACCCTTCATTCATTTTTACTTGTCCATTATATTAAAATAATTGTCAAATAATATTTCTCCGTTTAATTAACTTATATATATATATATATATATATATATATATATATATATATATATATATATAAATCAATCTTTTGCACTTTTTATTCGTAACTTTACGTATTTACTTTAGGTGTTTACGTTATAATAATTCAATTTGAAACATAATTTTGATAAAAACTATTGAAGAAGCGACGATGAGATGTTGGTCTTGGGGTATAAATGTTGTAAGGTGTGGATGTGTTGATTGTGTTATTTCATGCAAATAGCATTTATACCATTTTCCCATTTTTGCCTCCACATTAAAAACGGTCAATCCTACATATTTATAGTCTCTTGAAAATCAATACTTGACTCCTCTTATATTAGTGGAAAGTAAGGTCTAAATACACATTTATTACATGACTTTACTATACAAGAAAAAACAAAATATTTGTGGTATGTAAAATTAGGCACAATTCCTAGTAAATTTAAAAGAAAAAGTGTCTTGAAATATATTTTAATTTTGATTGAAGTTGTTGCTATGATAATAAATTTTATAAAGGATATTTTATCCGTGAACAATTTAATAGTACATCTTAAAGATATATATATTATATAATATTTTTTATGTACTCATGGACACATACATAAATATAAACAACGTGGAATAAAAGATTCTTTTCAAAATTATATCGTAACAACAATTTCAATCTAAATTTAAATATATTTCAAACATTTTTCCTTAAATTCAAGTGTTGGATGCATAAATCTATCAAATTTTTGTCATACATTAATGGATTTCACTCAATGAATACATTATAATTAATTTTGTGATAGATTATTTGCCCATTTCATTATTTATTTGTGTTTTTTCATCATAAAATAATTAAATTTACAAAGTTTTCCGTTTAAATTTCGAGATAAGGGTAAAAAATATACCTAATTTTTTTTGTTTCATACCTAAACTATTAAGAGTGTAAGCGTCATATCTAAACTATCACTTTTTAGTTTGAGAAACACACCTCAGTGGTGATTGTAATGTACTCTCTCTTTTGTTTGAAAAAACCTTGACACTTAGTATTCCACATGAATAAATTATTTCACCTTGACAAAAATTAAAGTATTATTATCCATTAAAAAAAATTAAGATTATTTTTTATTTTTTACTCCACTCCACCACCTCCTCCATGTACCCCAGGCAATCCTCCATCCTTTGTTTTTTAAAAAAATCTTTTAGATGATATTTAAAAAAAATTCATACTCCCCCCTCCCCCCCCCCCCCTCCTCCGAAAAAAATTGATATTATTTTATTTTAAAAAATCAAAAATTCTACAGCATCCTATTTTACCCTCTACTCCTAATTTTTATTTTTATGTTTTTTTCATTTTGTGTTATATATGTACGTACTACGTACATAGAGTACGTACATAGAGTATTTTTAGAATTTGTTTCTACTAGTGTATGAATATAACATAAATAAATAAGTAAATATAAAAAAGTCTTGCGTCGACAGGTAAAAGATATTTTCGATATGTATATATCTAACATAAAATGAGGAAAAAAATTGGAAGCGGAGGGTAAGGGAGGTGCATAGAATAATTCTTTTAAAATATTAAAATAATATCTAAATTAGTATTTGAGGGGGGAAGGGGAGAGAAGAGATGAAGTAAAAAAAATACTTTTACAAAATAAATTTAAACAAAAAAATTAAAATGGTCGGCGGGGTGAGGGCGGTGAGAGGGAGTGATGGAGTGGAGTAAGAAAAATATTTTATATTTTATTATATAAAATAAATTAATTTTTTGGATATTAATTTTTTAATTTTTAATTTTTAATCTTAATCGGTACTAATAATTTTTATGTTTTAATGTTTTGTCCATGTGGAGTGTGGTGTGATAATTTTTTAAAATAAAAGAGTGTATTACACACACCATAATTAGAGTGGTATAAAAGAGAGAGATGTGTTTAACAAACTAAAAAGAAATAATAATTTATATATGAAACTCATACTCTCAAAGGTTTAGACATGAAACTCAAAAAAATATATAATTTAAATATATTTTTTACATTTTTTAAATCTTTCATATACCTACTCTTGAGTATATTTCTAATACGTCTATAGCCTCAAAAATGGGTAAAAGGCTTTCTTCTAATCTACTAGATATGTATAATATATGTTAGACCTTTTATATTATATATCTCATATATCTTTTTTTAGTAAAAAAATCAAATATTTATTAATAAAAGTATCCTTATTAATATTATAATATCTCACTTTAATTTATTTTAAGATAACTTGTTAACCAACTAATCGATCCTATCGTTTTTTTCAATTTTAAAATAAAAACGTGAACATTTATAGAATAAAGACAAAACATGACTTTGCATTCTAGTTAGTTAGTGATTGGTCATCATCATAGAAAAATTATATTCCAGTTGGTTATATTTTATTAGATAAATAAATAACACCAGCAGCTTGCCTAATTATTGTCGTAGTTTTGAATGTTTACGCTATCAAAAATATAAGTTTATAATGTACTTTTTTAGCATTGTGATTAGGTTTCGTATTTTTTTTATTCATGGTAAATTTGTTTAATATAAAATAAAATGAATCAAATTTTAATATTTAATTAAAAAATAAAATAACAAGAATTGACGGTGGCTACAAATTTAGGTGGGAGGAATATTTTCTCCTTGACGTGCAAACATTAAATACCAGAAGATATTTATTCAAATTAATCGGATTTATTACTTCTAATGTTGCTGGCATTTTTATTTATTAGATTTTAAATTTGATTTTAAATTTTAATTTTGATCTTTAGCTTCATAATGCATAGCAGATACTTTAACTATCTAACTTTTAAGTAAATAAACATATGAGTCTTACATGATATAATACACATATGATAAAAATATGACATATAGAATATGAGTGTCTATTTGTTCAATTTTATACAAATTTAAATGTCTATTTATAGACATCCAAAATTAAAAAGCATAAATATAATTTAAAATACACATTTATATTTATGCTTTATTTTAAGTGAAAAAATGAATTATTGACTTTGAAGCAAATGGAGGCTTTGAACTAATAAAATAGAGTTATCAATATTCCGCGTTTAGTATCGAAAGTCAGCATATGAATACAGACGTACGCTATCAAAGTATGTCGCGTGGCTTATGGAAACAGCAGAGAAGTATCAAGTTCCACAGAAAATCAGTTTAGCATAGGGTACAAGCTTTCTCTCTCTCTTTAATAAACCACGGGGGAGGAAGCGGAGAGCAGGGCGTTCAAAATCGAATTGAAATTGATAATTCAATATTAAAAAAAGGTTAGTGACTTATTGGTCATAGGTTATTAGTTTAGTAGTTTTGATAATAAATTTGATTTTTTTTATCAGGTCATCTATTTTTAACGGTTTAAATTTTTTTCTAATTTGATTGTAAATTAAATAGTTATCTTTATACTAGTTGGTATATAAAGTCCTTTATTACATTTTGTTTGGATCATTATTACGTATTGTATTATATTATTACTATATATATAATGTTTCTTTTGAAGGTTACTTAAAATATATTCTATTGTATTGAAATTTCGTTGTTACCTAACAATCAAAATCCACATTATATGGAACAACTAATTTGATGTGTTCTTATTGTTATTTAATTTCTTTTTCCAATATTATCCTCACTTAACATTTTATAATTATACTATTTTCCCTTTACCCTATGTGATTTAATCTCATTCAAATCTCCTACTCTAGAATAATTAAGGACGTTTTAGTAAATTTTTAAGTTACAATATGTTAGTGAAAAACTTACAAGATAATAAAATTGCAAGATTACAATTGAAAATAAAATGAAGAAATTAATCTCTTCAGGCTGAGGCGCGGATATCTCGCTCTCTTTAAGGAGATTCAAGCCCACTGCAGCAAATGTTTTCACCGGTCCAGCAGTAGTCCTCTTTGACTTGTCCCCTCCAGGATACAACAGTCTTTACAAAGTATAACTCAAAAACTCTGAACAAGAGTTGAGTCCAAAGCTCCATAAAAAAGAACACCTCCCTTCAACTAATAAGAACTCTCTTTTAGACTAACTCTTTCACTCTTTGTTTCTCTTGTGTTTTGTGTGTGTCTAAAACCAAATGAAGACTACCACTATTTATACTACAAGATGTCTTCCTAGCAATGAATAGGAAGATAATGGAGGTAGTAAATAGTGAAGATAATGGCCTTAGGAGTTTCATAGGTTACAATGGGAGTTACATATGTTACAAAGAGTAATGGAGGAATTAAGAATGAAATATATTGATGGATAACCAATGCTAATAGATGATGTAGAAGTCATTCATTCCAATGTTCATTCTTATAACTCTAAAATAAAGCAATTTAATATGTTAAATATTAATATTAAAATGCTAATAACCTAACAAGCCCCCACTCATTTTAATATTTAGATAAGAGAGTATATCAGTTGAAGGAAGACTATTATGTATAATGAAGGTGTGCTCTGATCTGCATTGAACCTCCACTTAGTGAAACAGTAACTTTTACGCCAGAGTCGTAGTGGTCTCAGACTTGAACTATGACTGCTTAAGGGAAATAAAATATCACTGCTCACACATAATAATCAAGGTGTTGACATGAGCTTTAACAACCAGCACGTTATGGCCATGTGCTATCCCGGTTTCATGAGTGCATTTGAGAATAAGCCCCATTCTCATAGGAAGCGACCTACTTTCACACATCACATAGGTGAAATCTGTCGAGAGTGATCCTGCAAGATTAACACTCCACCCATACTGGCTACAGATATTCATTAAGAATTTTATCAACTCAACCTTCACAAACTACAGGAAACAATGCACTCACATCATAGGGAGGGAAAAATTAGTGCATTTTTCACAACAAGTCAACATATGATTAGTTTTTCCCTTTGAACCTGGTTATAGGATCTCTAGTCCCCAGGTTGGGTTTCCTCATATATGACTTAAGGATTTGTAGGCTTTAATCCCATCCCCCTCGATGTGCTCCAGACCTTTTCTCTTGTTAAGGCCATCGTAAGAGGATCTGCAAGATTATCACAAGATTTGACATAATCAACATTTATGGTACCATTTGTCAAATACGATCTTACATTACTGTGTTTCCTCCTTATAGGTCTGGATTTACCGTTGTAATAACGGTTTTGAACGCTACCAATTGCAGCGGTGCTATCACAATGAATTAAAATAGGAGGAATTGGTTTTTCAAAATAAGGAATTTGAAACAATAAATCTCTTAACCAATTCGCTTCCTCACTAACTGAAGCTAAAGCAATTATTTCAGCCTCCATGGTAGAGTTAACAATTATAGTTTGCTTTTTTGATCTCCAACAAACAGCACCACCACCTAAAGTAAAGACATAACCAGTGGTAGAACAGGAATCACCTGACAAAGTTTTCCAATCCGCATCACAAAAGTCTTCAAGTACAACAGGATATTTTTTATAGAACAAACCACAATTTTTCGTTCCAATTAAATATCTCATAACTTTTGTTATAGTATGCCAATGTTCATTACCTGGCTTGCTTGTAAACCTGCCAAGTACTCCTACTGCATATGCAATATGAGGCCTAGAGCAATCAATCACATATCTCAAACTTCCGATTATACTAGCATATTCCTTTTGATTTATTACATCATTTTCAATTTCAACAGGAAATAAGTGAACACTTGAATCAAAAGGAGTAGCAACATGCTTGCAATCATGACAGTTATATTTTTTCAAAATTTTCTCAACATAATGTGATTGGTCAAGGAAAATCCCCTCAGATGTTCTTGTTATTTTTATTCCAAGAATAAAATTTGCCTCACCAAGATCTTTCATATCAAAATGGCTTCTAAGAACATTTTTAGCTTCATCAATAACATTCATGTTAGAGCCAAAGATCAACAAATCATCAACATATAGGCAAATAATCACATGAGAATTATTCCAAGACTTATGATATATGCACTTATCACACTCATTTGTTTTAAAACCATTTTCAATTATGCAGGAATCAAACTTTTCATGCCATAGCTTTGGTGCCTATTTCAAGTCATATAGGGATTTAGTAAGTTCACATACTTTGCTTTCTTGGCCTGCTTCAACAAAACACTCGGGTTGGTCCATATAAATTTAGGTCTCCATTTAGAAAAGTAGTTTTTACATCCATTTGATGAATTTGCAAATAAAAAATTGCAGCTATAGCAACTAAAAGTCTAATGGATGTAATTTTCTTACCGGAGAAAAAGTATCAAAAAATTCTAGGCCTTCTAGTTGTTTAAAACCTTTTGCGACTAGCCTAGCTTTGTATTTATCAATAGATCCATCCGGTTTCAACTTTTTCCGTAAGACCCATTTACAACCAATTGTTTTATAACCCGGTGGTAAATCAACTAACTTCCAAGTTTTATTAGAAATTAGAGATTCCATTTGATCATTTACAGCCTCTTTCCAAAAAATAGAATCATGTGAAGATAATGCTTCTTTCAAAGTTAGAGGGTCATTTTCAACATTAAACACATAAAAATCAGGATCAAAATCTTTTTCTACTCTAGCTCTTTTACTTCTTCTTAACTCAAAATCAACAACTTCTTTATTTTTCAAAGTTGAAGTAGAAGAACTAGGTAGTGACAAAATATTTTATTCAATCCTTTGACCCCCACTATTTTTTGTATCAAAAGGACATTTATTTTCATGAAAAATAGCATCACCAGATTCTATTACAACATTATCTTCAAGATTAAAAAATGTATAGACTGTACTATTTGAAACATAACCAAGAAAAGCACAAGTAGTAACTTTCTTACCCAACTTTGTAATCTTGGGATCCATTAGCCTCACAAAGGCTAGACAACCCCAAACTCTTAGATATCCGAAACTTGACTTGTAACCTTTTCACAATTCAAAAGGTGTCAATTTAGACTTTTTATGAGGCACACGATTCAACACATAACAAGCAGTTAAGATAGCTTCACCCCAAAAATTTAAAGGTGCATGTGACTCAATAAGCATGGCATTAGTCAATTCAACCAAAGTTCTATTTTTCCTTTCTGCTACTCCATTAGACGAAGGAGAGTAAGGAGGAGTAGTTTCATTAATTATTCCCAATGATCTAACAAAAGAATTAAACTCATTTGATTCATATTCACGGCCTCTATCACTTCTAATTCTTTTTATTTTTCTTCCAAACTGATTTTCAACCTCATTGAGATAAGTTTTGAAAATTTCAAAAGCATCACTTTTATTTTTCATCAAGTAAACATATGTAAACTTATAAAAATCATCAATGAAAGTGATAAAATATCTATTACCTCCACGAGTTAGAATTCCACCAAGTTCACAAATATCAGTATGAACTAATTCTAACAAATCAGTTTTTCTTTCAACTTGAAAATGAGGTCTTTTAGTGATCTTGGCTTTACTAAAAGCCTCACATTTTTCAAAATTCTTTTTAACCATTGGGATTAATCCTAAACTACTCATGATTTCAACATAACGATCATTAATATGACACAAACGAGCATGCCAAAAATTAGTACAAGAAAGCATATAAACAGAAGTAGAAGTTTTATTCATTTCAACATTCAACTTAAACATCCCATCACATGCATACCCCTTCCCCACAAAAATACCTTTCTTCACTATTACATATTGATCAGATTCAATAATCTGTTTAAAGCCTACTTTATTAAGAAGAAAACTAGACATCAAATTTTTTCTCATAGGAGTATAAAGTACATCTTTCAATGTTAATATCCTTCCAGAAGTAAAACACAATTCAACATCTCCCTTTCCAAGCACTTGAGTAGTGTGAGCATCAGCAAGCATGATGGTTTTGGGCTCCTCAAAATGAGTATATTTTTTATACCAGTCTTTGTCATAACAGACATGACGGTTTGCACCAGAATCAGCCCACCATCCATCAACATTCTCAACCATGTTTATGTCGGTAATCACCACCACAAAAGGTTCTTCGGTAACGTTTGCCTGAGGGTTAGGACCACGTTTTTGGAATCTGCAAAATCGAGCAATATGCCCACTCTTGCCACAAACAAAGCATGGTCCCTTTTCTTGAACTTGTTGATTTTGTGCTTGGTGGTTTTCACCATTATTTTTCTTGGGAGGTCTACCATTATTTTTCTTGAACTTTTTCTTCTTAGGCTTTAAAGAAATATTTTTGTGAGTTTCAGGAGTAGCATTATTCGAAGTAATTAAATTTACCTTCGATGTGATGTTATTCTCTTTTGTTTGTAAAAGTGCATCTTGGCCTATTGCTTCTTCTTCCATGCGGATTTTCATTATCAAGCTTTCAAGAGAGGTTTCCTTTTGTTTGTGGCGCATAGTTTTCTGAAATTCCTTCCAAGAAGGTGGAAGTTTATCCACTATGCCACAAACCATAAGGTTATCTCCAATTTTAACCTCTTCGGACCTAAGATCTCCAACAATTATGATGAAGTCTTGAGCTTGATCTACCACTGATTTGTTGTCCACCATTTGGAAACGAAAAAAATCTACTAGCTGCATATTTTTTCGCTCCAGCCTCTTCGGTATCATACTTACTCTGCAATGCCTTCCATATTTTTTTTGCACTAGAGTAAGTTCTATCATAATAATCATAAAAATTATCAAATAGACAATTAAGAAGATAATACCGACACTTATAGGAATCACCATCGTACTTTTTCACTTTCTCTAGATGAGAAATAGTTTCATCATCATTCATAGTGGTGATGTCTTCTTTATTTGGATTCTTCTCGGTTAAAACGTAAGAAACATTGAGAAGACTTAAGTAGAAAAGTAATTTACCCTTCCATCTCTTGAAATGGTTACCATTGAACCGAAATGGCTTGTTAAGATCTCCCATCTTGACATCCGCGGTTTTTTCAATTGTAGCCATCTTTGGATCTTCTTAAAATTGTTAGTGAAAAACTTACAAGATAATAAAATTGCAAGATTACAATTGAAAATAAAATGAAGAAATTAATCTCTTCAGGCTGAGGCGCGGATATCTCGCTCTCTTTAAGGAGATTCAAGCCCATTGCAGCAAATGTTTTCACCGGTCCTGAAGTAGTCCTCTTTGACTTGTCCCCTCCAGGATATAACAACCTTCACAAAGTATAACTCAAAAACTCTGTACAAGAGTTGAGTCCAAAACTCCACAAAAAAGAACACCTCCCTTCAACTAATAAGAACTCTCTTTTAGACTAACTCTTTCACACTTTGTTTTCTCTTGTGTTTTGTGTGTGTCTAAAATCAAATGAAGACTACCACTATTTATACTACAAGAAGTCTTCATAGCAATGAATAGGAAGATAATGGAGGTAGTAAATAGTGAAGATAATGGCCTTAGGAGTTTCATAGGTTACAATGGGAGTTACATAGGTTACAATGGGAGTTACATAGGTTACATAAGCTACAATGGGAGATACATAGGTTATAAAGAGTAATGGAGGAATTAAGAATGAAATACATTGATGGATAACCAATGCTAATGAATGATGTAGAAGTCATTCATTCCAATGTTCATTCTTATAACTCCAAAATAAAGCAATTTAATATGTTAAATATTAATATTAAAATGCTAATAACCTAACACAATATCGTCAAACCAAACAATAAATTTTAATGTATTCAACAACATCAAACAATATAGTCTGACCAAACATTATATCTACCATACAGTACAATACAAAACAATACAATATAATATAGTATATATAATAGTATATTATGAGAAAATGAGTAACAATGAACCAAACAAAGTGTTAGTAATTTCATACTTTAATTTAAGATTTTTTCAAACTTTCAGTTATTCTAAAATGTAATAATGTTTGTTTTTGAGCCCGATGCATTTTGAAAACTCACGTTCGTAGTTCATTTTGTTAGTCACATCATTTCTAAGTAATTTTTTCATATTTTTTTATATGTCAAATTTTAGCACGATTAAACAGATAATAATCAATAAATCAATAATCGTTAAGTCAATCTTAACGGTTTAGCAAATCTATAAATTCATAATTGATAAATCAAATTGATTAACTATAAAATTAAACCGACCAATACGCAGCTTAGGAAGAGGGTCTATTTTTTTCTTCTTAAAACAGAAGGATTTTACTTTAATTATCATATATATTAAAATCCGTTTGTGAATATACAAATTGGAACTAATCTAAATTACAAAATAGTTCCACAAAAATCTCTATCGATATCATACGTTACAAAAGAAGGAAATACAAATTATTACTGTTAAACATATAGAAGAGATAATATCCTTTTGTATTTCTGTTAAAATAACATTTGCTATTATCCTTCTGTAAACTTAACTTGTGCCTTCATTTCCACTTTTGATCAAAATCAGTATTGTTTAATTTGAGGAGGATGTCAAGATACAAGAAGTATGCATTTTGGAGATGATATTTGGAGTTAGGGATGTTCATGTTTATGATTGAAAAAATCAAACTGAACCACAATTATTAAGCAAGAGGGGAGGAAGTCACTCAACCAAAATATGACATTTTATTTCTTATACTATTTTTTAGTTGTAGCATTATTAAGTATCACCTTTTATCATTAGTTAAGCAGGTCTACATCATAAGTTATGGGTTCAGTAGTACTTCTTAGGTTTGGTTCAGATTTTATATTTGTATCGATAAACACATGTAACAAATAAAATATACTGACCTCAATCGACGTCCTTCCTTAAAATTCAGATTCTATGAATTTATTAAAATCTAAAATCCAATATTGACGTAGACATTTTAGTTTCTCTATGGTGCAATGCTATAAGCATACTTAAAAAAAAATAGTTTTACTCCATATTGATATAAATTTGTTTTCCTGATATACTTTCTCCATCTCAATTTATGTGACATATTGAATTTCGAGATTCAAAAAAATCTATCTTTGATCGTCGATTTTTCATGTATCTTTTAAATATTTTAAAATTTTAATAATTGTGACTTAAATACTTTTTACATATATCTATATCTATATCTATATCTATAGTTATATTACCTTAAAAATTTAAACCCTAATTTGAATGTTAAATTATTATAATACCCTAACTTATGTTGTGATTTTTTTCGATGAGTGTGATTTTTTCAATAAGTAGTGACTTTTCAAAGGGTTGTGACTTCTTGGAAAAGTCAATGACATTTTAGATAAGACACAAAAAAATATTTGTTCATACTATCATTTATTGACTATAAATAGAGGGGTTTCCTCTCATTTTAACCACAATTTTTTTAATCTTCTACTCTTCCTCTTCTTGCATTTTAAGAAATTCGTGCAATTTGTCGTCGTTGAGTGGGTTCGAAGTTTAGCGGAATTTAGTTACCACTATTCTGATGAACTAAATTGTTCTATCCTATAAAATATATTCTTTAACCTCGAGTACTTGAAAAAAATAATTATTATATCAAAAAATAATTCTGAAGATATAATAATTATTCTTTTGTTTAATATACACATTAGTATCTAATGTCAATATATGAAGTTAACATATGTAGTCTAAAGTCATTTGTTTTGTTAACAATTTCTCTTGATGTCGATATGTGCTTCTAAATATCTTTTTTTTAAAAAAAATATTTAACTTTTCAAGAGTTACAAAATTGTCGAGATTTATTTTTTGATGCTCAATACAAAATAATAACTTTATTTGTCAATGTTACTTATGTAATTTAGATGGGCAGGAATTATCATATAAATATTGTCCTTTTGTTTTTTAATTACTATTTCTTATTATCTAAGTATTATCGACGAAGAAAATTTTTTATGGCTTGTAATAACACTAATTGAAATTTGTATTAGTTTAATTTTTACCATAGTCTAAATTCATTTTGTTTTGTTTACAATTTCTCTTGTGATTTAGATATATGCTTCTTGATATCTTTTTCCAAAATTATTAAACATCTCAAGGGTTAGAGAATTGTCACGATTTGTTTTTTGATGCCCAAAACAAAAGAATAACTTTATTTATCAATGCTACTTGTGTGATTTAGATTGTCAGAAAGTTTGCTTCAAAATATTTATTACTAGATAAACATTGCCCTTTTTTTTTTATTGATTTATTGTTTTTTAATATTTCAGTATTTTCAACGAAAGAAAGTTAATATGACTTGTAATAACGTCAGCTGAAATTTGTATAAGTTCAATTTATATTGTAGTATAACGTCATTTGTTTTTGTCAACAATTTCTCTTGTGATGTAGATATATGTTTCTGAATTATATTTTCCCAAAATTATTGAATTTCTCAAGAGTTAGATAGTTGTCATGATTTATTTTTTGATGCCCAAGAAAAAATAACACTTTGTTTATCTATGCTACTTATGTGATTTATATATTTAGAAATTTACTTCAAAATAGTTATTACTATTTAAACATTGTCCTTTTGTATAACTAATTTACTATTTCTTAATATTTTCGTATTTTTTACAAAGAAAAGTTTATATGACTTCTAATACGACACTTGAAGTTTGAGAGCTAATTTTATAAGATATATATTTTTAGTAATGCAAACACAAACACGCACACAGGCATACGCGCACAGACACATATAAAAATTAATATACATAAATAGTTCTAAAAAATAAAATATTAATTTTTCTACATATGTTCATATGACATCTAAATGTATTAAGTGGAATATATGTTCACAACACATCTTGTTAGATGACAAGAGAAATACACGATATATATATCGTCTATAAGTTAATATTAATGAGATATGACTAATTACATGATTCAACCTCATCAAATTGAAATAAATATAGACATTATTCCACTTAAATAATAACTTTTTTTATTGACCATGTTCATAGGTTTGTATGAATAAGATATATATATGATCAACATTGAACATTCACAAAAGAATCTGCAATATTATTTTTTGCAAAACTTATTACTCAAATCTTCGCTTAAATTTTTTGAATTGATAATCACGTGCAACATACGTGTCCAAAAACAAGTAGTTTATAAATATATGAATTTCATTTAAAAAATTAAAGATTTCATACGCAAATTTCCGATCAAACTTAAACTACTTGACTCTAAAAAAAATGTCACATAAGTTAATTAGAAAAGTATTATTTTAATTCTGTTAGACGTAATTTTTCCATACACCTTGTACTTTTCTTGAAATATCAAAATAAAAATTCTTCTATATAGTAAAATTATACCATATTTCCTTTAAAATTCTAGGAGAAGTAATAAATAGGACTTGCCTATTATCATTATGTGAAAGAAGGAGTTATTGTTATCATCTGCTTTATCTTAAAAATGACTTCTTGTTGCAATAAATTCTTTGAGCTATTTTTTTTCTTTTGTGTTGATTTATATATTTCTCAGTTCATTAAAAAATAATATTGCATCTAACTCTCAATTCTAGTAAGTTGCATCATTTAATTTCATTGGTCGCAATATGATTGTGACGAAAAAATATAGAGGATCCAGAATCGCGTAAACAGTTCCACTCAAAACACAAAAATATCATTATTAAGAAGTCAAATGAGTTGGGAGTTCTATGTGACCCAGATATTGCACTGTTAATGTTTTCACTAACTGGTAAAGTGACTAGCTATTCTAGCGGAGAAAGACTGCTTCAAAATATTTATTACTATATAGAAAAATTCATATGACTTGTAATAACATCAGTTGTAATTTGTATAAGCAATATATATTGTAGTATAACATCATTTGTTTTTGTCAACAATTTCTCTTGTGATATAAATATATGTTTCTGAATATATTTTCTCAAAATTATTTAACTTCTCAAGAGTTAGAGAATTGTTACAATTTGTACTTTTTATACTTAAGAAAAAGATAACTTTATAAATCAATGCTACTTATGTGATTTATAATATCAGGAGTTTGCTTTAACATAGTTATTATTATGTAAACATTGCCTTTTGTTCAACTAATTTACTATTTCTTAACATTTCAATATAGTCTGACCAAACATTATATCTACCATACAGTACAATACAAAACAATACAATATAATATAGTATATATAATAGTAAATTATGAGAAAATGAGTAACAATGAACCAAACATAGTGTTAGTAATTTCATACTTTAATATAAGATTTTTTCAAACTTTCAGTTATTCTAAAATGTAATAATGTTTGTTTTTGAGCCAGATGCATTTTGAAAACTCACGTTCGTTTTCATAATTTTTTTATATGTCAAATTTTAGCACGATTAAACATATAATAATCAGTAATCAATAAATCAATAATCGTTAAGTAAATCTTAACGGTTTAGCAAATCTATAAATTCATAATTGATAAATCAAATTGATTAACTATAAAATTAAACCGACCAATACGCAGCTTAGGAAGAGGGTCTATTTTTTTCTTCTTAAAACAGAAGGATTTTACTTTAATTATCATATATATTAAAATCCGTTTGTGAATATACAAATTGGAACTAATCTAAATTACAAAATAGTTCCACAAAAATCTCTATCGATATCATACGTTACAAAAGAAGGAAATACAAATTATTACTGTTAAACATATAGAAGAGATAATATCCTTTTGTATTTCTGTTAAAATAATATTTGCTATTATTTTTCTGTAAACTTATCTTGTGCCTTCATTTCCACTTTTGATCATAATCAGTATTGTTTAATTTGAGGAGGATGTCAAGATACAAGAAGTATGCATTTTGGAGATGATATTTGGAGTTAGGGATGTTCATGTTTATGATTGAAAAAATCAAACTGAACCACAATTAATTGTTGGGCTTTGTGGAGGCTTGTGAGCAGGCCCGACCCATTACTGAAACCCTAGGTTAACCATTTGGTTTTCCTATAAATATGATCCTTGTATTTGTAATTCTTGAAGGAGCACAAGTGAAATAAAAATCCTCCTGTTACAGTCGTGGAGTAGGGAAACCGAACCACGTTAAATTCTTGTGTGTCCCGTTTGCGTTCCGTTTCTCTTTTCTCTAGATTATTTGTGTTTGTTGTGTGTTTAATTCCCAACAATTGGTATCAGAGCGAGGTTTCAACAACATTGTAACACAAACTGTGAGAAATTGTCACCTAGGGTTCTTGTGTGAAGAAGCGTAATGCGGGAAGGAGTGTGCCGCCGCCGTTCGCAAGCTACAGCCGTGCAAGACGCCGAGGATCTGGAATCGCCATTCGCGAGCAGCAGCCGCCGCGAACCAGGCAGCCCAGATCGAAGGAGATCTGCCGCAGATCGTAGCCCAGCGAGGGAGAAAGCCGCGCAAAGAGCGATAGGCAGAACGCCGCCGTGTCGACCGCCGGCGTCGAGAGCCTCAGATCCAGCCGCGAGCGCCCAGATCGTGAGCATCGCCCAAATCGCCGCCACGCTGTAGACGCCAAGTTAAGGGAATTGACGGTCCTTTGAGATGGCGAGAAGATGGGAAGTTCGAATTGAAGTTCGATGGTACGATTTGATTGGTGGAAGATGCAGATTGAAGATTTCTTTGGTTCGAAAGATTTGGGCGTAGTGTTGGGTGACAAGCAAGGAAAATTGTCGATGCGAGTGGCGATTTGGATCGGAAAGCTATGTCGATTATCCGACTCGTTGACCAAGAATGTTGCGTTCAACATTCTTAAGGAAAAGACGGCGAAAGGCATCTTGGAAGCCTTGTCTAACATGTACGAGAAGCCATCTGCAAGAAACAAAATTTTTACGATTAGAGAGTTGGTGAACACAAAGATGAAGGAAAGCGATTCGATTCATCGAGCACATCAACTCATTGAATTCGATCTTAGCGGACTTTTGTCGATTGGCATTAAGTTCGATGATGAAGTTCAAGCTTTACTCTGTTATCATCATTGCCTGCGGTTGGTGGAGCGATTCTGGCGATTGCGATTGATGGGACCTAATGGATTCACCTTTGAGAAGATTCGTGATCTCGTTCTTGGCGAGGATGTCGAAGGAGTTACGGAGAATCATCGGGTGATATGCTAAACGTCGTCGAGGCGGAAAATAACAGAGGTAGTGGGAGCAGGAACCGAAGAAGGAGTCGATCGAAGGCTCGGGATGGCTCGGGTGTAACATCTTTGAACCGCATGAGGTGGGGCATTTCAGGAATCAATGCCGGAAAGACAAACAAGTCAACATTGCGGAAGGCGTCAGCGAGGATTTGTTTATCCATTGCGCGGAGAGCAATGTGGATTCTGGGTCATGGATTACGGTGCTTCTTTTCACGCTACCCACGGTGAAGCATTGCGAATCTGGTTATTGGAGACTTTGGAAAGGTAAGGCTTGCCAGGCGATAGAGCTCTTGATGTTACGGGCATGGGTGACATGGTCAAGACGCCCGGTCGGTTCGGACCTTGAAGGATGTCGAGTTGTTCCAAGCTTGGCGAAAAGTTTGATTCTGTTAGGCGATTGGATGAGCAGGGGACATCATGTGAAGTTCGGAAATGGCGGTGGAAGGTCGTGAGGGCAATCTTGTCATGGCTCGTGGAACAAAAAGAGGATCGTTGTATATTGTCGGATTACCGTCGAGGAGTGACCGTCCCATTCGTAAGAAAAACAAAGTCCGGTTCACGTAATCTCGTGGCGAAGAAGGTTGTCTTTGCAAGAAAGAAACCCGAGCCACAGTCGATTCAGGATGAACGAGCAAGGAAAGGTTCAGGAAGACCCGGTCGAGGCGTTTGTGGCGTGGGAGCACCGCTTTCACCAAGGCTCCTAGAAGACATGGGTCAAGAGAACCAAAGATTCCAAATTCGCTGATACGCCTCCGTAAAATTTCTTCTTGAGTATGGAGAGTGTTTGTTCTCGGGGAGTTCTAGGATCCGGCGATTCGTGTCTCAAGTGGGAGCGGTAGGGACCGAGGACGAGTCAAGGCGATTCGGCCGTGGTGATGTGTTGAAGCTTGAGGGAGCTTCAGCGGGCCTTCGATTGACTGATGAGAAGGCATAGCGAGAGAGAGTTGAAAAAGATTACTAGACATACAAGTATTCTAAGTGGATGACAGTTGAAATTCTTCAAGCCTCCAAGTGGGAGATTGTTGGGCTTTGTGGAGGCTTGTGAGCAGGCCCGACCCATTACTGAAACCCTAGGTTAACCATTTGGTTTTCCTATAAATATGATTCTTGTATTTGTAATTCTTGAAGGAGCACAAGTGAAATAAAAATCCTCCTGTTACAGTCGTGGAGTAGGGAAACCGAACCACGTTAAATTCTTGTGTGTCCCGTTTGCGTTCCGTTTCTCTTTTCTCTAGATTATTTGTGTTTGTTGTGTGTTTAATTCCCAACATTAATAAGCAAGAGGGGAGGAAGTCACTCAACCAAAATATGACATTTTATTTCTTATACTATTTTTTAGTTGTAGCATTATTAAGTATCACGTTTTATCATTAGTTAAGCAGGTCTGCATCATAAGTTATGGGTTCAGTAGTACTTCTTAGGTTTGGTTCAGACTTTATATTTGTATCAATAAACACATGTAACAAATAAAATATACTGACCTCAATCGACGTCCTTCCTTAAAATTAAGATTCTATGAATTTATTAAAATCTAAAATCCAATATTGACGTGGACATTTTAGTTTCTCTATGGTGCAATGCTATAAGCATACTTAAAAAAAAATAGTTTTACTCCATATTGATATAAATTTGTTTTCCTGATATACTTTCTCCATCTAAATTTATGTGACATATTGAATTTCGAGATTCAAAAAAATCTATCTTTGATCGTCGATTTTTCATGTATCTTTTAAATATTTTAAAATTTTAATTATTGTGACTTAAGTACTTTTTACATGTATCAATATCTATATCTATATCTATATCTATATTATCTTAAAAATATAAAACCTAACTTGAATGTTAAATTATTATAATACCCTAACTTATGTTGTGACTTTTTTTGATGAGTGTGATTTTTTTAATAAGTAGTGATTTTTCAAAAGGGTTGTGACTTCTTGGAAAAGTCAATGACATTTTAGATAAGACACAAAAAAATATTTGTTCATACTATCATTTATTGACTATAAATAGAGGGGTTTTCTCTCATTTTAATCACAATTTTTTTAATCTTCTACTCTTCCTCTTCTTGCATTTTAAGAAATTCGTGCAATTTGTCGTCGTTGAGTGAGTTCGAAGTTTAGCGGAATTCAGGTACCACTAATCTGATGAAGTAAATTGTTCTATCCTAGAGAATATATTATGTAACCTCGAGTACTTGAGAAAAATAATTCCGATGATATAATAATTATTCTTTTGTTTAATATACACATTAGTATCTAATGTCAATATATGAAGTTAACATATGTAGTCTAAAGTCATTTGTTTTGTTAACAATTTCTCTTGTGATGTAGATATGTGTTTCTAAATATCTTTTTAAAAAATATCAAACTTTTCAAGAGTTACAAAATTGTCAAGATTTGTTTTTTGATGCTCAATACAAAATAATAACTTTATTTATCAATGTTACTTATGTAATTTAGATGGGCAGAAATTATCATATAAATATTGCCCTTTTGTTTTATTAGTTACTATTTCTTAATATTTAAGTATTTTCGACAAAGAAATTTTTTTATGGCTTGTAATAACACTAATTGAAATTTGTATTAGTTTAATTTTTACCATAGTCTAAATTCATTTGTTTTTGTTTACAATTTCTCTTGTGATTTAGATATATGCTTCTTGATATCTTTTTCCAAAATTATTAAACTTATCAAGGGTTAGAGAATTGTCACGATTTATTTTTTTGATGCCCAAAACAAAAGAATAACTTTATTTATCAATGCTACTTGTGTGATTTAGATTGTCAGAAAGTTTGCTTCAAAATATTTATTACTAGATAAACATTGCCCTTTTGTTTTATTGATTTATTGTTTCTTAATATTTCAGTATTTTCAACGAACGAAAGTTAATATGACTTGTAATAACGTCAACTGAAATTTGTATAAGTTCAATTTATATTGTAGTATAACGTCATTTGTTTTTGTCAACAATTTCTCTTGTGATGTAGATATATGTTTCTGAATTATATTTTCCCAAAATTATTGAATTTCTCAAGAGTTAGATAATTGTCATGATTTATTTTTTGATGCTCAAGAAAAAATAACACTTTGTTTATCTATGCTACTTATATGATTTATATTTTTAGAAATTTACTTCAAAATAGTTATTACTATTTAAACATTGTCCTTTTGTATAACTAATTTACTATTTCTTAATATTTTCGTATTTTTTACAAAGAAAAGTTTATATGACTTCTAATACGCCAGTTGAAGTTTGAGAGCTAATTTTTATGAGATATATATTTTTAGTAATGCAAACACAAACACGCGCACACGCATACGCTCAAACGCACATATAAAAATTCATATACATAAATAGTTCTAAAAAATAAAATGTAATTTTTCTCCACATGTTCATATGACATCTAAATGTATTAGGTGGAATATATGTTCACAACACATCTTGTTAGATGACAAGAAAAATACACAACATATATATCGTCTATAAGTTAATATTAATGAGATACGACTAATTACATGATTCAACCTCATCAAATTGAAATAAATATATACATTATTCCGCTTAAATAATAATTTTTTCATTGACCATGTTAATAGGTTTGTATGAATAAGAGATATATATGATGATCAACATTGAACATTCACAAAAGAATCTGCAATATTATTTTGTGCAAAACTTTTTATTCAAATCTCCGCTTTAATTTTTTGAAATGATAATTACGTGTAACACACGTGTCCAAAAACAAGTAGTTTATAAATATATAATTTCATTTTAAAAATTTAAATATTTTATACGTAAATTTTCGATCAAACTTAAACTACTTGACTCTAAAAAAGATGTCACATAAGTTGATTAGAGAAGTATTATTTTAATTATGTCAAACGTCATTTTTCCATACGCCTTGTACTTTTCTTGAAATATCAAAATAAACATTCTTCTATGTAGTAAAATTATACCATATTTCCTTTAAAATTCTAGGAGAAGTGATAAATAGGACTTAACTATTATCATTACGTGAAAGAAGGAGTTATTGTTATCATCCGCTTTAACTTAAAAATGGCTTGTTGTTGCAATAAATTCTTTGAGCTATTTTTTTTCCTTTTTCTTTTGTGTTGAGCTATATATTTCTCAGATTATTAAAAAATAATAGGGCACCTAACTCTCAATTCTAGTAAGTTGCATCATTTAATTTCATTGATCGCAATAGGGTTGTGATGAAAAAAAATAGAGGATCCAGAATCGCGTAAACAGTTTCACTCAAAACGCAAGGATAGCATTATTAAGAAGTCAAATGAGTTGGGAGTTCTATGTGACCCAGATATTGCACTGTTAATGTTTTCACCAACTAGTGAAGTGACTAGCTATTCTAGGGGAGAAAGACTTCTTCAAAATATTTATTACTATATAGAAAAATTCATGACTTGTAATAACATCAGTTGTAATTTGTATAAGCAATATATATTGTAGTATAACATCATTTTTTTTGGTCAACAATTTCTCTTGTGATGTAAATATATGTTTCTGAATATATTTTCTCAAAATTATTTAAATTTTCAAGGGTTAGAGAATTGTCACAATTTGTTCTTTTTATGCTTAAGAAAAAGTAATAACTTTATAAATCAATGCTACTCATGTGATTTATAATGTCAAGAATTTGCTTTAACATAGTTATTATCATGTAAACATTGCCTTTTGTTCAACTAATTTACTATTTCTTAATATTTCAATATTTTAGAGGAAGAAAAATTCATACAACTTCTTATAACGCTATAGCTACTTTTTATGAGATATATATTGTAAGGAATGCAAACAACACACGCACACGAGCACACACACGCACACACACGAACAAACACACACATGCGGCACACACACACGAACACACACACGCACACACACGAACGAACACACACATGTGGCACACACGCACACATAAAACATTAATATACATAAATGGTTCTAAAAATGAAAATGTAGTTACTACATGTTCATATGACATCTAAATAGATTAAATGGAATATACGTGCACAACACATTTGGTTAGATGACAAGAAAAATACACAACAAATATCATCTATAAATTAATATTAATGAGATACGACTAATTACATGATTCAACCTCAACAAATAGAAATAAATACATACATTATTGCAATTAGCTAATAAGATTTTCCATTGACCATCTTCATAGGTTAGTCTGAATAAGAAATATATATGATAATCTACATTGAACATTCGCAAAAATATCTGCAATATTATTTTGTGAAAAACTTATTATTCATATCTTTGCTTAAATTTTCTGAATTGATAATCACATACAACACACGTGTCGAAAACTAGTAGTCTATAAATATATAAATTTCATTCAAAAAATTTGAAGATTTCATGCGCAAATTTCCGATCAAACTTAAACTGTTTGACTCTCGAAAAATGAAAAATGTCACATAAATTTGTACATAGATTTGTTAAATGTAATTTTTTCATACATCTTGTTCTTATCTTGAGATATCAAAATAAAAATTATTCTATACACTGAAATTATATCATATTACCTTTAAAATTTTAGGAAAAGTAATAACTAAGACTTGTCTACTATCACTATATGAAAGAAGGAACTTAGGTTACTGTTACTTTCCACTCAACAAGTTACCGCCCACATATTTTTATTCATCAATTGTGTGAATATGTAGAAAAACACTAATTTTGATTAAAGATTAGCACTGAAAGTTTGTTTCTTAAATTTTTTTAATCTAATTGTCTATTAGGTTGTGACATATTAATTGCTTTAACTTATAAAATAAATATTAATATACATAAATAGTTCTAAAAAATTAAAATGTAATTGCTCTCCACATGATCATATGACATCTAATTAGATTAAGTGGAATACACGTTCACAACACATCTGGTGAGATGACAAGAAAAATACACAACAAATATCATCTATAGGTAATATTAGTGAAATACGACTAATTACATGATTCAACCTCATCAAACTGCAATAACTATATCTAGTATTGCATTTAACTAATAAATTTTGCATTGACCATCTTCATAAGTAATAAGAAATATATATGATGATCCACATTAAACATTCACAAAGAATGTGCAGTATTATTTTGTGCAATGCTTATTATCCAATTTTTCACATAAATAATCTAAATTGATAATCACGTGCAAAGCACGTATCGAAAAAATAGTAGTTTATAAATTTATAAATTTCATTTAAAATTTTTGAAAATTTCATGCGCAAAATTTCTGATCAAACTTAAATTTTCTGACTCATGAAGAACGAAAAGTATCACATAAACTGATAGAGAGGGAGTATTATTTTAGTTCTGTTAAATGTGATTTTCCCATATACTTATCTTGAGATATCAAAATATAAATTCTTCTATACAATGAAATCCACACTTCTCTTGAACTCAGAGGAATCTATTGAATGTTGTATCTCTAAATTTCTAGGAACCAGTTGGGGATGGAAGATTTAAGGAAATAGATTCGATCACAGTGAGAGGTAGTTGGATGTGTTCAATAGATGCAACAAGGAATTATGTTATACTAATTTATATATTAAAAATTGAGTAGAATGAATAACTTGCACCAAGCAAGCAAGCAAGAAAGAATATAAATTATGTTGCATATGGATATTATTAATGCAACTTTAATAGTTATTGTATGATATCAAAACATATATATTGTGTTTTGGAATAGAAAACACTTTGGTTTGTTTGAAATGTTTTTATTTTAATTTGATAACGTCTGCATCCTCGTAGTTTATAAAGTTTTTGTTAATTTTTTTTATCTTTAAATAACAAGCTAGATATAAGAGATCTGAAAAAATTATTTATTGTTTTTACTCATTTTGTAAGTGGTTAAGAATCTAAATATCTCGACTTAAAAACACTTCTACAAAATTCTTCTAACTTTTTAAAATAACTAGGTTTGCTTGTTGGTGTGCACATGATCAGAATTACGTGTGCAAAAAAAAACCTAAACATAGATAACCCGCTCAACCTGTCCAAAATTTTAATGGTTGGGCTCAAGATATTTTGAATTAGATTCAATCTCAACCCATTCAAGCTTAAACCGATTTAAAGAAATTTCTCAGTTGAGTCCAATTCAATCTCCAATTTCAACTCATTTTAGAACTTTTTATTAAGATATGTTCCTTTAGTGAAGGTGTGAATTATTATCGATTTAACATCTTTTAGGATTTATCTATCCATTTTTTTACTATTTTTAACAAAAAATTATTGAGCAAAAGTTCAGATTGTGATTATAAAAATTAAATATCAATATGTTAAGTTATTGAGATTAATCGGATCAAATTGGGCGGGTGAAAACCCAACCCGTTTTTTAGCCCATTTAACTTGGGCAAGTCAAGACCGACCATCCCGATTTCTATTCAACCCATTTTAATATTTCCAATTTCAACACAACCCGCCCATTTGACAACCCTAATCAAAATAATTGATTGGGCCTTATTACCATTAAGTTTATATGGCAACAACATCGTAAGAAGTCTCAAAAGTACCAAGCCAAAGGCGAGGGCCACGGTTAGGCTAATGATTTTCAGCCATCCATTAATCCTACGTACGTTATAGAACATCCTTGTAGGTGTAACTATCATTTTCAGGGCCCCCTTTTTCTCACACTGAAACTTGTTTGGTTGATTTTCTTATTCCATGTATAAAGGTGTAATATTTTGGTAAAAGAGATGGATTTGCAACAGAATTGAGTTGGAGTTGTTAAAAATAATGTTTTAAGGATTGTATTTGTAGTTAAAAAGACATAAAAAGAATAAAGGAATTTGATTTCTGCTACGTGTCTCTCTCTCTATATGTGTGTGTAAACTTATGAAATTACCTAATACTTCTTAAAAGCAATCAAAGATCTTATATCTATAGTAATTAACATGGAAGTTATGCATGCAACTTTTTGTTTGGTTCCATACAAAGGTCGCAAAGAAAATAGCATCTGTCTGAGCTAAATATTCAAGAAAAAGAACACACCAGCAATCTACGAGTCCGTAACTCAACTTCTCTAATCCATAATTATCCACATTTAACTTTTTCAGCGCTAACGTTAGGGTCTGCTTAATTTTTTTTTATATAAACATTCAAATTCATTCACCTTGAAAGAAGACAAAAAAAAGTAATAATTTTGGTCAGCAGTGTTAAAATTGGAAAAGTTTAAAAAGGAAAAAAATTCAAAAAAGAAGTATTCTGAGATGTATTGCGTTGTCCCCTCTCGATGATCTTTGCATGAGACCAAAGAATATGCATGCGTAACTTTCTGCTACAAGCAAGATGTTTGATTGTCTTGACAAGTATAAGTAAATATTCTAAGTTCACATGTATACAGACACATGGGAATAATCAAATTCCTCCATTTTCTATCCTCTGAACTACAAATACAACGCAAGAAGTATTTTGAGATGTATTGTGTTGTCCCCTCATATGTAACCTTTTCTTAAACTTGCTCGGATGATTCTCTTCTTTTCAGTATAGTAGTGTAACATTTTTGAGCAAATGGAATTGATCTGGAAATTGGAATAGAACTCCGTTGAGTTGTTTAGCATGTTTTAGGTGCTGTACTTTTAGTTAAAAAGGTAAAAAATGGAGGAATTTGATTTCTCCTACTTGTCAAAAGCAATCAATTATGTTCCTTGTATCACAATTAACACGGAATTTAAGCATGCAACTTTTTTTGATCTCATGGAAACATCGCCAAAAGTGGACAATGTTTTACCTTAGCTTTTCTTCTTTTTCCAATTTTTTGTGTGCACGTGATCGGGAAAATTGAGTTGGACCGTATCACCACAATGTTTGTATGCAACATCGTACCATGCCAAAGGCGAGGGCTATAGTTAGGCTCATGGATTTCAGCCTCCCAATTTGCCGATGTATGACGGAGGACACCCTTGTTGGTGCAACCTGCATTTCCAAGGTAACCTTTGTCTCGCATGCAACTTTTGCTAAACTTGCTTGGGTGATTGTCTTCTTTACCATTTAGTAGTGTGATATTTTGGAAAAATCGGACTGATTTAGAAGAAAACTCAGTTGAGTCCTTCAACATGTTTTAGAAAATGAATGTATTAGAGCAAGCTCAAACTTACCAAAATGCCGCGGAGAACTCGAGAGAAGACGTAAAATATCACCTACTCGATAAAACTGAAATTTCACCTCCTAAATGAAAATTTGATTAACACTAACACATTTGGTTTAAAGTGTAGCAAAAAAAAAAATCATCATGAATTCAAAGTTTAGATATATAATTTTTACTTGTTTTTCTTTTATCCGTGGGATCAAAAATTGATGAAGCGCAGGTAGATCAAACTCACCAAAATCCTGCGGAGGCGAAAACTTATTAACTTGATCCAATTTCTTCTACGCTATTTCACCTGCTTAAACAGTGAAAAAAATACATGAAAATTGCAGCAAAAACAACATTCATCATAGATTCAAAGTATCAATATCAAATTGAAGTGCAGGTAGATCAAACTCACCAAAATGCTGCGGAGAATTCGAGAGAAAATTAGTAAATTCACCCAATTTCTTCTACGCTCATGAAAAAATACACCTGAAAGCTGCAGCAAAAACAACATTCACCATAGATTCAAAGTTTCGATATCAAATTGAAGTACAGGTAGATCAAACTTACTAAAACGCTGCGCAGAATTCGAGAGAAAATTAGTAAATTCACCAAATTCTTCTACGCCCATGAAAAAATACACCTGAAAACTGCAGCAAAAACAACATTCATCATAGATTCAAAGTTCGGATATCAAATTGAAGCGCAGGTGGATCAAACTTACCAAAATTGCTGCGGATAATTCGAGAGAAAATTAGTAAATTCACCCTATTTCTTCTATGCCCATGAAAAAATACACCTGAAAACTGCAGCAAAAACAACATTCATCATAAATTCAAAGTTTATGTATAAATTTTTCCCTATTTCTGAATCTAAAAAACAACTGATGAAGAATTGGAGAAAACTAAGCGCTATTTATAGTGGGATTACCGCTTGGAGGAGAAAACAGACAAACAAAAACCGGGAGCCAAAATCCACGATATGAAACCTGGTAATTAACAAAAAAATAAATTAAAATATTATTGTTTTGAGAAAAGAGTATAACGTATTACACGTGAATATCACGTTTCAAAAGCTCTTCCAAAATGCTCTAGAGAATTCACGAGAAAGACCTATACTTTTCTGTTTGGGAAAAATGTGTATTTCTCTTTTTATTTTATTTTCCTTGTTGACTAAATTTGAATTGAATATTGTATCCAATTGGGAGGATGATGCTTCTAATAAGGTTATAGAAAAATTATGAATAAAATTATAGATTTAGAAAGTGAATATATAATAAAATTACATATATAAAATAGGGTAGTTTTCACATATAGCAAACATAAAATTCATATTTGTATGCTATAACAAAGTGTGCATAATTGAACTCTATAGAAAACATATAAATGTATAATTCGCTATACATATACAATTGAAGCGAATTGTATAAAATGAAGTGTATAAAACGAGAAAGAGACTTGGGCAGAGAATTGTATAACAACGAAGTGTATATAATTATAAATGTATAGAACGATTATATACAATTTGAATTTGTATAAAATGAGAAAGAGAGAAAGGCAAAAGAGACTTGGGCAGGGAATATACAATTGAATCGAATTGTATAAAACGAGAAAGAGAGAAATTATATATAATTTGAATTTGTAAAAAACGAGAAAGAGAGAAAGACAAAAGAAATTGGGCAATGGAGTATTTTTATTGTATAATTATAAGTGTATAGGACGAAAAAATATGTGCTTGCATGTGTATATCTATTCTTTTTATATCTAATTCTTGTAAATCTATTTCATACCATTCTTGATTTAATATATCTTCTATATCATGATCACATATTTTTTCCCATATAATTCTTTTTATGTCAACAATTTCTATATCTTTAAGTATATATAAGATCAAACTTTTATAGCTTTATATTTCATCATACATTGTAATCATGTTTATTTATTTATGCAGGTTTATTTTCAATTATTCCTTCCTATCATGTCATAATTCAATTAAATTCATATTAGTCTATTATAAGCTAGAGTATCGTTATCATGTTTTTTGGTCACTACTAGCATCGTACTTTAGCGGATAATTACTGCTTATCAGCACCTCAACCTTGTGTACTCCCCTAACGGCATCCCTACCGGTTTCCACTGTAGGATGACATAGTATAACAGTTTTCTCCCTGTTTCCCGTTTACTAGCAAACTAGAATTCATGATTCAAATACTAGTATATAATAACTAACATAAATTTAATCAATCATATATATGATATTCAGGAATATATGAAATTAGTTCTGCATAATTGTTAAACAATATATCTTTGTCTCTTGATTTTTCATGCTATCTAAAATATCTGACTTGATTTCGGATTTCTCCATTTTTTAACTTAGTTTTTTTTAGAGAGGGTTTTAAAAGGGTTTTTATTAACATAAGATTTTGTTTGGCATTGCCTTCCTTTCATTTACAATTTGACAATTTATATATACTAAATCCTAAACCTGTACATAAGTGCGCCTAGTGTATACTTTACAACTTTTTAAACAAAACTTTACAAATGGCCGGCTATACATATTGGTCTTTCAAAATTTAAAAGCTATTTACTATACAAAGGAATCTTATCTCTTATTTTTATATTTTTTCAAAGATATCTATCCCTTTTGTCTGCCACCTTTTTTGTTTATATCTCTCTTTATGTCTTTTTCTTCTTTTGTCTTTGTCGTCATTTTTCTTTGTCTACTATAGCTCTTTTTCTTCATCCTTATCTTATTTTGCATTCTTATCTCTTCATCTTTATTCCAAATCAATATCTGGCATAACATTATCTTCTCCATTGCATTTGGAACATCTGTGATCTGGGTATTTGTGTCCAATAAGTTTACAATATCTAATTAATAAGTCTTTTGAAATAAATTCTTTCTTTAATGCTCGTGTTGTAGGTTGTTCCTCTAGCTTTAGTAATGATAAAATTCGTCGCTGAACTTCATCCATATCTGCTCTTCTTAATTCCCTTGAGTTTGAATATATTATAACTTGATCTCTAGCGTAATAGCTCCATATGACATTTCCATTTAAATAGTTATTTGCTAATTCTTGTATGATAGTTGATATACCAATTATTCTTTTATTAGCATAAAAATTTGGTATTTCTATCTTTGGTATTTCATTCTGATGTCCAATATCTTCTGGTATGATCATATCTTTTGTAAATCCTATCTTAATAACTTGAATTGGAGATTTTACCTCCTCATATAGTATTTCTGCTGCTGCTGTATAAAACTTAATATAAAATGAGTTTCCTTTTGTAACTCTTTTATATGTAATAAATGCTTTGTATAACTCTGGTAGTCCACTGATTTCTTCTCCGTCATATGTATATACTGTACTTAGTAATCCATAACTGTAACATGTCTTAACTAGATTAGCACTAGTTTTTTTGTTGTGCTTATAAGTCTATTGTATCCTTGTAATTTTTGAGTTATATCGTCTTGACTTGGATTCTATATATATTTTCAATGTAGGTTTGTGTAATATAATTGTATCTTTTATTTTCACTCTGATTTTGTATACTCACTGCATAGGTAGAAGTTTGTGGTTCTATGGGTATTTGTTTTGGTGTGTTTTGAATAAATGGTTTTGCAAATAACTGGTTAAATTTGTATTTCCTGGTTTTTCACTAACTTTTCTTCTTATACCTGCAGCTGTATTTAAACAAACATTATGGGTTTTAGGGAGTTTCCCATCGTCTCCTTTTATCTCTGGAATTTACCATCTCCCGATCGACGTAGCTCCACATTTTTATAGTCATGCTGCTGACTTATATTAACTTTAGACTTCAGGTTATCTTCATTTGTCTTTAACTTTTGTATCTCATTGTCCATACTATCCACTTTAGTACAAAGTTTAGTAATGGTTTTGAGTATCTTTTCAATTGTATCTTCGTCTTTGTTCTCAGTCTGAGTAGCTTTGTCTTGATAAGTAGTCTGCAACACCATTCTTATCAGTCTTTATCACTTCAATTGTAAATGTAAAGTTTAATATATTTAATACCAATTTTCTAATTTCTTTCGTTGTTACTGAATCTTGTATTTTTCTTGTGTATTATCTGTTCTTACAATAAATTTGTTATATACAATATATGGGTCAAATGCTAATAAATATTTATATACTGAAAATAATTATTTTCTATTTATTTTCCATTTTATTTCCGTGTTTGTATATGTGCCTGAATAATATCTACAGTGATATTCTATATTATTATCATTATATTTATATTTTAATACTCCTCCATAACTTTTTTCACTTGCATCAGTTTCTACTATATAAATAAATTTTTTATCTTCATACGGAAAATATAATTTTGGTAATGTTTTACATAATAATTTTATCTTTTGTATTTGTGTTTGATATATATTATCAAAATGATATTCTACATCTTTCTTTAGTTTTTATTGTAATGGTTTTAAATTTTCTGCTAATTTTGGTATATATTCTCTTACTTGGTTAACTAATCCTTAAAAGGATTGTAATTTCTTTTTTGTATCTAATTATTCATTCGAGGTTATTATTTTTTGTACTATATGCGTTCGCATTTTTATTCCATTTTTATCTATTTGTATTCCTAGGAATTCTATTTGTTTTTTCATTATTTCTGCTTTCTTTTTACTTAAACTTATTTCTGAGTGTTGTATTATACGTATAAATTTTTCTAATAATCTTATTTCATCTTGTGTTTTAGAATATAATAATATATCATCAATATATACTACACAATTTTCTAGTTGTTTAAAATAGTTATCCATAAAATGTTGAAATCTACCTGGTGCATTTTTATATCCAAATGGTAATACATTCCATTCATAAAATCCTTGTGGTACTATGAATGCTGTAAGTTTTTTAGATTATTCTTCTAACTTTAAATGATAAAATCCTGATTTACAATCAAATTTACTAAAGTAATTATATCCTTATATTTGTCTTATCTTTAATATTTTATTTGGTATTGGATAATTATATGTTTTAGTTTTTGCATTTAAATTTCTATAATCAATTACCGTTTTACTTTTTCCTCTTTTTTGTTCACTATATTTATTAACAATAAATGTCGGACTTGTATGTTTACTATTACTTTCTTGTATATATCCATTTTTTAGTAATCCACTTATATGTATTTTAAAATCATTTAAATCATTAAAATGATATTTTAATGGTTTTGTGTTATTATACTATTTTCATCAATCAGTTCAATTTTAACTTATGTTTTATGTTTTTCCCATCCTTGTAAAGGATCTTCGCCATATAATAATTCTAATTTTTCTTGGATTATTTTTACTTTATCTAAGGAAAATATAATTAATTCTATTTTAGGGTCTTCTTCTTTTATATTTTCTAATTTTTGTGTACTCACTGCGTTTAATCCATTCTGTTGTTTTTCTTCTTTTGTTACCTACTCTTCTTGCTCCTATCTTTTGTTTACATGGTGTTGTTAACCACCAGTGTGTTTTTGTTATTATATGTGAATATAATTTTTTTAAAAATGGCATTTCTAATAACATATCCTTTGTTGTAAATTTAAAATTATATATTTCGTCTACAGTTAATATTTTATCCTATATTTGTATTTTTATATTTTTTGCCTTGTATGTGATCATATTTCCTTCATTATTAAACCCTGTTACTATTATTGGTGTTTTTAACTTTTCCCATTTTTCTTCTGGTAAACAATTGTATTTACATATATTAGCCTCTGCTCCTGTATCTATCATTGGTGTATAATATCTGTTATAATATCCTTCTATTATTATCTTCGCGAGTATATATATTTTCATATATTTTTTTATATTAAATTCCTTTTTATTATGACATTTTTATTTTGATGATTCATCGTTAGTTGTTTATCCTCTATATTATATGGTTTTACTTGTTCTAGCCATTTTATTCCTAATGTTGTATTTTCATTTCCTTGATATATTTTAAATTTTATTATCATTGGTATACCTCCAATTATTATTTCTTGTTCCGTAATTTCTTCAATATTTATTAATACTTTTGTTAATTTTGAACATGAGTGTTCTGTAGTTATTATTTTATCTTCCATTACTAATTCTCTTGTAATATAGCTATCTTCTTGTCCTGTATTTATTAGTATTAAATATTTTCTTTGCTTCATTATTCCTGTTATATAATAATGATGTGGTTTTATTTCTTCTTCTAATAATTTTTGTGAAATTATATTTATTCTTTTGAAACTATTTGAAGTACTCATTTTTTATGATGTTTGTGGTATATCACTATTATTTATTCTTTTTGATGTTCTTAGTCTTTCTTGTACTATCTCTAAATCTTCTTCTATATCAATTTCATTATAACTATAGTCATTATTATCTATAACCGTAACTATTTTTTCAAAGGGGTTTTCTATTTTTTTTTTTTCTGTTATTTTATGTTTTGTTGTTAAAACATATAAATTCTTACATCTGGCTGTAAATATTTTACATCCAGGTGCTAGTTCTAATCCTGAAATTTTCCAATATAATACTAATGATTTATCTATATTTCTGTCATTAATTGCTACCGAGTAATTAACACTTATTATAAATTTAAATTTTTGGTATATTAAATTACCTTTTACTGCACTTATTATACTTTTTGCTATAGGCTGTATAATTCTATCATCTGCTAAATATATTTGTATAGGTGTATCTATTCCTTCTCTAAAATATGCTTTTATTAATATTTCAGTTTCTCCTAAATGTACATATTTAATTGTTTTTTTTCCAAATATTTCTTGTATTTCTTTATGAGTTATTCTCTTATTTATTATTGGTATTTTAGTTTTTCCTTTTGTATACTTACAATCTATGATATGTTCTCTTTGACTTACTACATAATATTCTTCTTTTTGTCTTTTAAATCAATTTTTTATTTTTGGTACTTCTAATATTTTTTCTACACTTAGATCTAATTCTTTTTCTTTTATTTGTTCAAATATACTATTATCAAATATTATTTTTTATTAAAAGTTTCTTCATCTTGACATTCTTCTTTATTTATTATTTGTATATCTGCTTCAATCATTTATATTATAAAATTCATTATCTGATTCTAATTCTGTGTCATTATCTATTTCATTTTATGATATTTCATATATACTATCTTCACTTTCTAAATCATAATCGACATATTCTATTTGTGTTTATTTTTCATTTTCCTTAATTATTTCTGATATCTGTTTCCTCTTTGGATTTTTAGGTAATTTACAATCTTTAGCTATATGTCCTAATTTTCCACAATTAAAGCAAGTACATTCCGTCAATTTTCTTTTTGGTCTAAATGGTCTTTTAGTTTTGTAATTTTTTACATAATATCTCTTTCTTGGTTTTATATATATATATATATATATATATATATATATATATATATATATATATATATATATATATATATATATATATATATATATATATATATATATATATATATATATATATATATATATATATATATATATATATATATATATATATATATATATATATATATATATATATATATATATATATATATATATATATATATGTTGATCTATATTTTTTATAATTTTTATTTCTATTATACTTCTTTTTATAATATCTATCTGTGCAATCAAATTGAGGTGTTATTTTATTTTTGCAACATGCTAAGTTTTTTTACTAATACTTTTTTTTCATTTTTACATCTTCTTTATGTTTTTCACATAATTCTATAAACCATCGTTGTAAGAATTTCATTCTAGCTCCTAAAGTATCTGTTAATTCTGCTTCATTCCAACTTTTTATTATTTTTGAACTAAAAGGTTCTGGTAATTTTGTAAAATATAATTTTCTTATATCCTTACTTTCTTCTATGTTATATGTTCCTTTATAATAATATTTTCTAAATGCACATGTATATTCATCTATATAACACATATTACATAATGTCAATTTTGCCATTAAATTTCTAGTTATAACTTTTTCTTTATTTTGTTCT
>CM050938.1:34711284-34713784 GCA_027789145.1 Solanum arcanum
ATCTATCTATCTATCTATCTATCTATCTATCTCATTCATCTATCTATCTATCTATTCATCTATCTATCTATCTATCTATCTATCTATCTATCTATCTATCTATCTATCTATCTATCTATCTATCTATCTATTCATCTATCTATCTATCTATCTATCTATCTATCTATCTATCTATCTATCTATCTATCTATCTATCTATCTATCTATCTATCTATCTATCTATCTATCTATCTATCTATCTATCTATCTATCTATCTATCTATCTATCTATCTATCTATCTATCTATCTATCTATCTATCTATCTATCTATCTATCTATCTATCTATCTATCTATCTATATCTATCTATCTATCTATCTATCTATCTATCTATCTATCTATCTATCTATCTATCTATCTATCTATCTATCTATCTATCTATCTATCTATCTATCTATCTATCTATCTATCTATCTATCTATCTATCTATCTATCTATCTATCTATCTATCTATCTATCTATCTATCTATCTATCTATCTATCTATCTATCTATCTATCTATCTATCTATCTATCTATCTATCTATCTATTCATTCATTCATCTATCTATCTATCTATCTATCTATCTATCTATCTATCTATCTATCTATCTATCTATCTATCTATCTATCTATATCTATCTATCTATCTATCTATCTATCTATTCATCTATCTATCTATCTATCTATCTATCTATTCATCTATCTATCTATCTATCTATCTATCTATCTATCTATCTATCTATCTATCTATCTATCTATCTATCTATCTATCTATCTATCTATCTATCTATCTATCTATCTATCTATCTATCTATCTATCTATCTATCTATCTATTCATCTATCTATCTATCTATCTATCTATCTATCTATCTATCTATCTATCTATCTATCTATCTATCTATCTATCTATTCATCTATCTATCTATCTATCTATCTATCTATCTATCTATCTATCTATCTATCTATCTATCTATCTATCTATCTATCTATCTATCTATCTATCTATCTATCTATCTATCTATCTATCTATCTATCTATCTATCTATCTATCTATCTATCTATCTATCTATCTATCTATCTATCTATCTATCTATCTATCTATCTATCTATCTATCTATCTATCTATCTATCTATCTATCTATCTATCTATCTATCTATCTATCTATCTATCTATCTATCTATATCTATCTATCTATCTATCTATCTATCTATCTATCTATCTATCTATCTATCTATCTATCTATCTATCTATCTATCTATCTATCTATCTATCTATCTATCTATCTATCTATCTATCTATCTATCTATCTATCTATCTATCTATCTATCTATCTATCTATCTATCTATCTATCTATCTATCTATCTATCTATCTATCTATCTATCTATCTATCTATCTATCTATCTATCTATCTATCTATCTATCTATCTATCTATCTATCTATCTATCTATCTATCTATCTATCTATCTATCTATCTATCTATCTATCTATCTATCTATCTATCTATCTATCTATCTATCTATCTATTCATCTATCTATCTATCTATCTATCTATCTATCTATCTATCTATCTATCTATCTATCTATCTATCTATCTATCTATCTATCTATCTATCTATCTATCTATCTATCTATCTATCTATCTATCTATTCATCTATCTATCTATCTATCTATCTATCTATCTATCTATCTATCTATCTATCTATCTATCTATCTATCTATCTATCTATCTATCTATCTATCTATCTATTCATCTATCTATCTATCTATCTATCTATCTATCTATCTATCTATCTATCTATCTATCTATCTATCTATCTATCTATCTATCTATCTATCTATCTATCTATCTATCTATCTATCTATCTATCTATCTATCTATCTATCTATCTATCTATCTATCTATCTATCTATCTATCTATCTATCTATCTATCTATCTATCTATCTATCTATCTATCTATCTATCTATCTATCTATCTATCTATCTATCTATCTATCTATCTATCTATCTATCTATCTATCTATCTATCTATCTATCTATCTATCTATCTATCTATCTATCTATCTATCTATCTATCTATCTATCTATCTATCTATCTATCTATCTATCTATCTATCTATTCATCTATCTATCTATCTATCTATCTATCTATCTATCTATTCATCTATTCATCTATCTATCTATCTATCTATCTATCTATCTATCTATCTATCTATCTATCTATCTATCTATCTATCTATCTATCTATCTATCTATCTATCTATCTATCTATCTATCTATCTATCTATCTATCTATCTATCTATCTATCTATCTATCTATCTATCTATCTATCTATCTATCTATCTATCTATTCATCTATCTATCTATCTATCTATCATTCATCTATCTATCTATCTATCTATCTATCTATCTATCTATCTATCTATCTATCTATCTATCTATCTATCTATCTATCTATCTATCTATCTATCTAT